>WAAF01015242.1:0-83607 GCA_013400475.1 Tricholaema leucomelas | reverse complement strand
TCCCTGGAGCTGTTCAAGGCAAGGTTGGACGTGGCACTTGGTGCCATGGTCTAGCCTTGAGCTCTGTGGTAATGGCTTGGACTTGATGATCTGTGAAGTCTCTTCCAACCTTGGTGATACTGTGAGACTGTGATACTGTAGTTACACCTCAGGATGCTACAGTGGCTGACATTTCCTGATGACATGCACAACAACAACAACAACAATAATAATAATAGTAATAATTTTTCATTCTATTATACAACATCTTCTGCAGCAGATGCCAGACAAACTGCATTACATTTGCTGAATTCACTACAGGGCCTGAGTCCTGAAATTTCATGTAGAAAGCTTGAATCATAGAATCAACCAGGTTGGAAGAGACCTCCAAGATCTTCCAGTCCAACCTATCACCCAGCCCTGTCCAATCAAGCAGACCATGTCAGCATTCTGTGCTATGTAAGCATATAGATTCTAAAACACTCTGTTAATTCCTAAAACACTGAACCTAATATAGTTTGCTACATCATACATTGAGCAGTAATTATTTTATTTACCTGCACTGAGGGAGGACAGGACACATTTCTCAGTGTTAGGGCATGAGATTAAGACAATAGCTGATTTTTAACTTTGAATTATCCAATCAATACAGCTCAGATGAACTTGGAAGTAGGAAAATGTTTGCATCCCTTGTGCACAGCTTAGGATGTCTTCACACAAATAAGGCTGAAAGGGATTCTTAACCCAACTGCACAATCTCCAGTTCACATTTAAGTGGCCTTAAAGATGCCCTTGCTCCACTCAAGGGCAGCTCAGGTTACTTTCTGCACAAAGCCACGTGTATCAGGATCTTTGCTGTGAGAAGTCCCTCAGCAACTCCCAGCCAAATGACAAAGTGCAGCCTCTGGCCTGTGCATAATCCAACCAGGCACCTCCTTCTGTACCCAGCCCACTGTGAGTGTGTCCAGGGTTACACTCACCTCTCTTCCAGCTCTGAGTCAGCTCCTGAGTCAGCTGCAAGGCCTTGGTTTGGATTTCAAAGCAATTAGCGGATTGAATCAACAGCTACATCAAGCCCTGCTTCTCCATCCAGGAGCTACTGTCACAACCATATTCCTTTGGGATGAGGCAGTCCAGAAGGCCTTGGAAAGAGCATGTGAGAGCTGGAGGCAAAGAATTTCCAGCCTGAGGGTTAGCCAGCCTATGAGGACAGTCCTTGAGAGGACAAAAGATGTATCCAAAACTTGGCCACCTTCAGAAAACACTGCAGATATTTTCTGCTGACAAACTCTCTTGGCCTGAGTGCTGCTTGTGGAGTGCACACTCCATTTTGCTCACAGCTCTGCTATTTGCATTGATTTTGAGGAAGACACCCGACTACCACCACAGTAGTATTACAAAATCTAAAGGCAGATCTTTTTTCAGTGTTACTCCCACCAAAATGTACACACACTTTGGGTTTCTCTTCCTCTATTCCTGTCTCCTGAATGAACGAAAACAATGTAAAACTCCTACTCTGCTAACAAAACAATAACACCAGGCATTATCTTGCAGTGAAATACTGTGACTAATCTAACCTCAGCAGCCTTCCCATCCCTCCAAGGAGACCTTGTGAGCACAGCTTATCTTGACTGCCAGAACTCAACTGCCACATCCCACTTGCCATAAAAATCTTCAAATCGCAGCATTCTTTCTCTTTCTCAGGACTAGCAGGGGTGCCACAGGAGGAGCAGGGTGGGTTTCATATCTATGGATACATCATTCTACAGCCATTGGCTCTGTAGCATGTCCTGACCAAAAGCAACAGATCTCCCTGAACAGCCTTCTCCCTTACAAAAACCTTTGATAGCACTTTCCACACTCTCCCGGCTAAAAAATGACACTCACACTGAGGCAAATAACACCTATTTCTATAATAAAACCATCCTGGAGAGTCTTCTGCTACTCAGTTCATGAGTGGCAGTGCTATCCTACCAAATAGTGCACCAAGCTAACACACAGATCTGTGAGTTCATGGAATCACAGAATGGTTTGGATTGGAAGGCACCTTAAAGATCATCTACTTCACACACAGAATCAATCAGGGTGGAAAAGACCTTTGATATCATCAAGTCTAACCTATCACCCAACATTATCATCAATTAAATCATGGCACCAAGTGCCACAGCCAGGCTCTTTTTAAACACTGTCAGGGATGGGGACTCCACTATCTCCCTGGCAAGTCCATTCCAATGGCAAATCACTCCTTCTGCAAAGAACTTCTTCCTCGCATCCAGCCTAAACCTCCCCTGGTGCAGCTTGAGGCTGTGTTCCCCCATTCTGTCACTGGCTGCCATAGGCAGGGACCCCTTCCACTTGAGCAGGTTGCTCAAGGACCCATCCAACCTGGCCTTGAACACCTCCAGAGAAGGGGCATCCACAACCTCTCTGTGCAACTTGTTTCAGTGTCTCACCACTCACACTGTAAAGAATTTCTTCCTAACCATCAGTCCCTCTTCCAGCTTAAAGCCATCACCCCTTGTCCTATCCCTACAAAGCCTTGTAAAGAGTCTCTTCCCAGCTTTCTTGTAGGCCCATTTCAAGTATTGGGAGGCCACTAGAAGGTTTCCCTGGAGCCTTCTCCTCTCTAGGCTGAAAAAAACCAATTCTCCCATCGTGTCTCCATAGGGGAGGTGCTTCAGCCCTCTGATTATCTTTGCAGACTCCTCTGGACCTGCTGTAACAGTTCCATGTCCTTCTTGTGTTGGGGGCACCAGAATTTGATGCAGTACTCCAGGAGGGGCCTCACAAGAGCAGAGTAGGGGGGGAAGTTCATCTCCTGTGAAACTCATTTGAACCCAGTGTTGTCTGAACTGGCCTCAAAGACAAAACACTCAATTCTGTGCACACTTCTACAGCTCAAGCAGCGGTATGAAGATGCTTTGTGTGGGTAGTAAATTGAGTGGTGGTCTATCACATGGGGAAGAAAATACTTCTTCCCAACCAGATTTAACAGGACACAGGGCATGGTTGAGTACAGCTCATTTTACTGCAGCTCTCAACACACTTTCCTTCCAATGCCACCACCCATTTGTTAGAACCCACTTATATATTAAATAATTCAATCTGATCAAACAGGTAAATAAATCTGTAGTGCTCCACTCCTGCTCTCTTGTGCAGAGCTTTATGAAAAGCAGCCACTTACACATCAAAAATATGTATCATTTATCATGGAATCATAGAAAGGTTTAAGTTGGAAGGAACCTCAAAGCTCAGTCAGTTCCAACCCCCTGCCATAGGCAGGGACACCTCCCACCAGAACAGGTTGCTCAAGGCCTCATCCAACCTGGCCTTGAACACCTCCAGGGAGGCAGCATCCACAACTTCCCTGGGCAACCTGTGCCAGTGTTTCACCACCATCACTGTAAAGAACTTCTTCCTAACATCTAGTTTGAATCTCTCCTCTGCCAGTTTAAATCCATTGCTCCTGGTCCTGTCATTCCAACACCTTGTCAATAGTCCCTCCCCAGCCTTCCTGTAGCCCCTTCAGATACCGGAAGGCCACTCCAAGCTCTCCTCGAAGCCTTCTCTTCTCCAGAGCCCAAACTCTCATAGCAGATCTGCTGCAGCCCTCTGAGCATCTTCATGGCTTTATCTGGACTCACTCCAACAGTTCACTTGATGTATCATCAAGCACCTGCTCTGCTGAACCATTGAGTACAGATGCCTGTGGCACTTTTTGCCCCTCTGAACCTGCTTGGGCGAAGGCCTGAGGCAAATGTGTGAAGTTAAGACTGGTGGGAAATGGGGAACATTACACAATAGTGCCTCAGAGAGACCCCGAGATAGACAAAGGGTCGTTTTTTCTCTGAAACTCCTTTCTGTCCCCACACGTACTGTGGTATCGCAAACCTTTTGCTTGACACGCTCTGGCATCCTCATAACACAGATAAAAAGCAGGGCTTTGAAGGGGCATTCCTGTCTCCCTGAGAGGTGACAGAATTCCTTCCAGGAGGTGATGAAGCAGCAGACATGGAAGCAGAAGCAAGAAAGGAAGGAGCAGGCAAAATAGGAGTGACCAAAGGTGCCAGGAGGGGAGAAACTACCCTGTGTGGAACTTGAGGCACAAAGAGTTACCAGTTCCTGAGGGAAAAGAACTTTCTGAGAGGCCCTGACTAGGCAAGGTGAGACTGAAGAGGGAAACAGGAGGGTGGCTTCACGCTCGAGTGAAGCACTGAGGAAACAGTGAGGGGCTGAGAAACGAGGCCTTTGGGTTAAGGGAAGAGAGACGATGCGGCGAGCAGCCATTGCGTGAGGGAAGGAGGCCCTGAGGGGCAGCAGCCCTGGTGGCAGCGGGGTGAGGCGCTGAGTGCCGAGGAGCAGATGGGGACGGCCCCAGGGAAAGCAGGACGGAGGGGGCTGAGAGGAAAAGCCCCTGGGAGGAACCAGGCTGCGGCGATCTCCCCTCAGCACAGTGCGAGGCGCTACACGACCACCCCTCGGTGCCCGCGAACGGCGCGGGCGGAGCCGCTCTTGTGGGCGGGGTACCAGGGGGCGTCTCCCGAGNTCCCCGCGCGGTGCACGCCGGGCCCGCCTCAGCCTCCAACATGGCGTCGCGCTGTCACCTGTGTGTGTGAGGAGGGAGCGGGACGTGGTGGCTGCGGGCGGGCACGGCGGCTCCTGGAGGTCCCCGCTCCGCTGGCGCCGCGGTGGCAACGCGCCGCTCCTCGCTGCTCCCCACAGCTCTCCGGCTGTCCGACGCCCAGACCGCTGGGGACCCCCCTGCCCCCACCCTGCCCCCGCCATGGGGGGGTAGCGGGACCCGCCTCGCCTCAGCCCTGCGGAGTCCCCCCGCCCTCCGCACCATGGGGTCCCCAGCGGGTGCCTCGGCGGCGGCGGCGGCCACCGACTCGGCCCAGTGGCTGTCGGTGAAGGAGGAGACCATCTTCCTGCACGACGGGCTGATCCGGGTCACGGACCTGGCCGAGCTGCCCAGCGAGATCATTGGGGTGGCCGAGCCCGGAGACACGGAGCTGGAGGTGAGGAGGTCCGCGGTCCCCCGAGCTGAATGGAGGGACGGGATAGGGGCGAGGGGAAGGGGATGAGGATGAGGAAGAAGCTCTCAGGGGAGAGAAGACACTGACAGTGGGGGCCCGAGGCGAGGAGGATGCTATGAGGGGGATGCAGGGAGAATGACTAGGGGAGAATGGAGAAGGGTGGATGCAGATGCCGGGTGAAAGATTTGGGGTCTGGAATCAACTGGTATTGAGGCAGCCTGCTTATTTTCAGTCAATCTAATTTATTTCAAATCGTGATGGAAGTGGAGCTGGGCCAGGAGGGCGGTGAGGCGCTAATGAAGATGGAGGGTGAAATATCGGTGCTGCCTCCTTGTTTTGAACCAGTGGGGTTAGGAAACGTGAACCGCGCTCCTGTATTTCACTGTGGCCTTTGGCTCGTTTATTTTTATTTACGGGTTTGTATCTTTTTGCTGTTACTTTTAGATGGTTTGTAATTAATCAGCCGTATTATAAGATGCTTGGAGTGTCTAGGAGGTTTTATTTAGGCTGTTGACAGTGATCATTATTGAAGAGCCAAGGGGGGCAGCTGAGGTTTTCCTTCCAGCCTTTTACCTGCCCAGAACTGCTGGTGGTTTTGGCTGCAGGCGGATGGCACAGCTGTTTTAGCTGAGGAGGAGACGGTGAAGGACTGAATGTCACGGATTGTAGGTTGCATCTGTTTTGTAGACTGCATTTTTTCTTTCCCCTTCTTCCCTGTGTGCCTCCCTTCTCTTCTTTCACCCCGCCCTCTTCTCCAGCAATGTGGCTTGCAATGACACAGGGTCTTTGTCAGAGGAGCCGAGTGGTGTGAGCTGAGAGAGGATGGTTCAGCAGGAGCTTTATCTCTCTGCTGTGTTGGGGCACAAGCGTTTAGGCCGCAAAACCCCGTAGTGAGGCTTTGGTTGCGGACTCGGGTGTTGCTAAGAAGAACCCATGAGCCAGCCTGGCGCTTTATGACAACATCGTTGGTCACCTTGTGATGCGAAGTCTTCATGGTGTTTATAAGAACTTCCCCCAGCCTTATCTAAGGAAAGATATTTTTTTGCTGAATGTGCGTTTCCCTGCCAGTGATGTGACACTGGGGGTTGGGATGAGAACATTTGCTGCTCCTGTGAAATGGATGTTGGCAAATATCACATGAATGACACAAGAAAGAATTTTAAGGGGGATAACTTATTTCTATGTAGATACACATAGAGTGATTATCCATTGTCATTGGAGTGCACTCTGGCATTCAATGCAGCTTGCATTCAAGAAAACATTTCCATACCATTGCATAGTTCTAGCAGCAGTGTTCAGCCCAGTAACTGCCTTAGAAAAATACATGGCCCCATAGCAGTATTTGTGTCATACCATGGTAAAGGAGCATATAATTTGAAAAAACAACCCAAAACCTGAACCAAACCTTATTTGTAAGAACTTGTAAGCTAAGCCAGAAGTTTATTCCATCATGAAACTTAAGTATATTCCATCATGAAACTTAACACACAGCTTCACTTGACAAACACTTCAGCTCTGGAGAATTTTCTTTTTAAGAATGTCTATGAAACTCTACTTGTTTGGGGGAGATAGGGATGGAATGAGTGTTAATGTGTTTTGTCCTTTAGGGCATTTCCATACTGAGTGTTTCAGCAATCCAGTGTCACAGATTGACCTTTTTTTTTTTTTTCTCCTGTTCCACAGATCTTTTTTTTTTTTTTTCCCTGTTGTGCATGCCTGCAGTGTGAAACTTTAAATAAAGGCAACTTTTTGCTGTGGTACTTACTCTGATCTATGGTCTTAAGTTACAGAATATTAAAGCATTTTATTTCTTTCAACTAAAACATCTGATGACCACACGTGATTTATTTTTCAGGTCTTGTTTGTGAAATGCTTTGTAGCTTTTGGGAGCAAGAGGGGAGAGTTAAAAATGAATTTTCAGGCAGTGCAAATGGAAATTACTTAGCTCATAACTTTTCTCTGCCCTTTTTTTTTTAAATATTTGGTTTGTTTTGGTTTTGTTTGTTTGTTTGTTTTTTTAAGTAAAGGACTACCTTTGTAAACTGGAGTGGCTTTGAGGAGCCATTTTGTGGAAATAGGTGCATGCATCTTGTTGAAGTGTGGCCATGCACTCGAGTAACATGCTGAATAGCTCATTTGCACTGTTTCTACTCCCACTTGCAAAGTAATAAATATATTTGAAGCTGTTCCAAATGGAAATCTCTTGGGATGTATTATTGGGCAGGGGTAGGAGATGCTGCAGCTGCTGCTTTGATTAGTAAACTTCTTTAATCCACTTCTTGTGCTTCATCGGTGGTGCTCAGAAGCCTGACTGAGTTTCTGATGTGACATGCTTAAATAAAAAACATTAAACTTAAATGGGTAGTTTTAGGGAGGGGTCTCTTTTGCTTGAATATCCCTTGAAAGAACTTACTGGTGAATAATGTATTTGGATGTGTTTTCTTTGTCTTTCTGTTCAAAGATTTTGCCTATTTGTAAAAAGAAAAGCAGGAAAAAAATGTTAGAGTGCTGATATTATGTTGAGAAGGACTTCTCAAAATTTATTACTTGAATAGATAATAATAATTAGGGTTTTTTTACTTCCTTACAACTTTTACTTTAGTGTATTTATATGTGGGGTTTTTGTTTGTCTGTTTTTTCTTTGCTAGTAGGTTACGAAAATGTTAACCTCTTTCACATAAAGATAACTTGCTCTGAGAGTATCTTTAGGTTTAGAGAGTGTGGGGGGTTTGTTTTGTGTTTATTCTTTATGTGATGTAGATTATATGCCAACTTCTTAAGACTGTCAGCATATTTACAGAGCAAAGAGTCCCTTTCTCTTTGGAAATACACCTTTTTCTTTTATTTCATAGACTCATAACAGTGTGTATATAAAAGTTTCTCCTGGTATGAGCTTCCTAATAAAATCTTCTAATCAGAAGAGACCTGGCTTAGTTATCCATTATGCCAGCCTTTGCACCCTTACTTTAAAGCCTTCCGTAGAGAGAAATGACTTTCAAAGTGCAAAGTCTTCTGCTTCTTGAAGACAACCTTATGTGACGAACAACCGAAGCTGTTGCCATGACGCTTTGTCCAATCTCTGCCCTGGCTATCAATGCCTGCACAGGAGGGATAGCTTAATGGAAGATGAGCTGCTCTTTAATGTGCAACAATGGAAACTGCAATGCTTCCAGAATCCTCCCAGTCAAACATCTTTCACAGAGACAATAACCACTGGGAGCGAGGCAGGAGGTATGTCTGTAGGCAGAGATCTCTTGAAGCATGTAGTTTCAGTCTGCCAGTATGCCAAAGTCAACATGCAGAGACTTAGTATGAGTTCAGGCAATATAAATTGTTGTGTTAACCCTTGGTAACTTTATAAGAAGGGTGTGGCTGAGCAATGGTTGTTCACATCAACTGCCACATAGCCATCTGATGGCCAAAAGCATGCACATGTGCCTAGACAGTTTAGTATGGCTGATACATGTCACTGTTGCGGTCCTTCCATTTGAGGAGGCCTTCTGGCTGATCTTCAGATTCGTGGTTGGTGTTTTCATTACTGTTAAATCTGCAGTATCAGCAGTGTTTCAACTAACTAGTGATAGGCTCAGTTATGTTCTTTTTCACAAGGAAATAAGTGGGAAGAAAGATGAGTCTTCAATTTATAGTCGCACTAAAAAGTGGAGCAACCTTGTGTGTCACTCCATGTAACTGGAAGCACTCTCTGTTTTACATAACAGCCTAACACAGCCCTTTGGATATCTGTTCTTGCTGCTCTCCTGCATAGCCTGGAAATCTTCTAAAGACCTGATTTTTTTTCCCCTGTGATATATTTTTAACATGAAGCTAGATTTATAGCTCCTACCTCAGTAACTGTCTGAACCATGTATAGATCTGTCCTCATATGATGTTTTGGTTCTTGTTATTGGAGGACAGAGTATGAGATGCTCTGGGCAGCTGTCACTTTGCACTGCACATATGTTTTTTAATTAAATAAATGTAAATATTAAGGTGATGTCCCTTCATTTCCCTTTCAGCATGGTCTGGGCTGGCCCAGACCAGTAAAAAACTGAAATCCAGTGCTGCTGTAACAACCTGCCTCTGCCTAACTTGTTTTATCTGTCAAAATCATTTCAACGTGAAGGCATCTGCTAAACTTGAGGCTTTCACCCATTTTCCTCACAGACTAGATGAAACATTTTGTCACTTTTCCCCTCAGTGCTGAAGGAGAGAGTAGCTCTCTATAATTATCTAGGTCAGTGCTTCCCAAATCTTCCTGGTTGTGACCTTACATCCATCTACAAGCTTCATCTCTGTCCAGACAAAAATCCCTAATGCCAGCATAAACAATTAATTGACTTGTAACTAAGTGGATGACCCCTCTTGGGGTTATGACCTCTAGCTTGGCACCTGCTGATCCAGACATGTAGATCAGGCTTTAAAGTCCCCTGTCCTGTCTTTTGCATCCCCTTCCACTTAAAATACTCTTTGAGAGTTTGTAGCCTTCAGAGTAACACCAGGTGAACTAGTTTTTGAAGCTGAGTCAGTGCAGGAAAGTAATCTTACAAAAGGGAGCTTTGGCTAAGACTTTTGCACAGGAGTTGGTAGCATTCTTTCAGGCAGTGTGTTTTTGGGAGGACTCTAAAATCTTCGTCACTTTGCTTTTAAGCTCACTTTCATTAGATAATTGTATAACCCACCAATATTGTCCCATTTAATCTCCAGCAGAGTTGCTGGTATCATCAGTTGTCATGAAAGGACCTGTTTGAATTTATTCAGTTTTATGGTCTGCGCTATCCTGCCTTGTGGCTTTTTATTTTCAAAGCCACCTTTTATTTATCTTGAGAGAGAGGTACTGGAAAGCTTCTTCTAAAGGATGATTTTGCAAATATGTGTCCACTGGGACGAGAGATGCTATTGTCCCCTTGTACTTGACACTAGTGAGCCCACATCTTGAACAGGGGATTTCAGATTTGGATCCCCACTTTGAGAAGGACATTGAGGGGCTAGAGAAGGTCCACAGAAGGGCAGTGAAGCTGATGAAGGGTCTAGAGCACAAGCCTTGTGAGGGAACTGGAGTTGTTCAGCCTGGAGAAAAGGAGATTGATGGGAGATATGTCTCTCTACAGCTCTCTGGAAGGAGGTTGAAGCCAAGTGGGGGTTGCTCTCTTCTTCCAAGGAGCAAGCAATAAGATAAGAGGAAGTGTCCCCAGGGTGCACCAGAAGAGATTTAGGTTGGACAGGAGGGACAATTTTTTCTTCAAAAGGGTTGTCAAGTATTGGCCCAGGCTGCCCGGGTCAGTGGCGGTGTCCCTATCCCTGGAGGGATTTAAAAGATGTGAACTTGTGGTGCTGAGGGACATAGTTTAGCGGTAGGCATAGTAGTGTAGGATTAATGATTAGACTCAAGGATCTTAAAGGTCTTTTCCAGCCTAAAGGATTCTGTTTCCCAAATACAGTAGTTCTTACCAGTTGCAGCTGATCTGCACTCTCAGGTACTTAAATGACAACGATTTTTCTTTATCTTTCGCAGACATTTTTAATCTCTTCCTTAAATGAGAGCCAAAGAAATATTTTCATAAACGAATAAAGAAACAGCTCATTTCTCTGTGTGTGTTTACAGCTTGCCTGTACTCTGCAATTCATCTCAGATACCAAGGTTACTTGGTAAACTTGTACAATTATCACAATCAATCGTTTGGTACAATACTGTGTGCGCAGTAACAGAGATTTCTTAGTGCTCGTTTCTGAGCGGGTAATTAGGTTTCTAATGTTTTCACAAGGGAGAACAGTTCATGCTTTTAGCTGAGCTGTTAAAAAGCTGTGCTGCTCTATACAGGATTCTGAATCAGTAGAGGCTTTGAATAAGGTGATACCATTAAAATTTCTTGGAGCAGAAAACAAAATCAGAATCATCTTGAAACTTGCAGTTTTCAACTGCCATACTCAAAGCATGCAGCAGCTGCTGGATGTCAATACCTAAACCATCAGGATGATGATGATGTTTGCAGGTATTTATTTTGCGAACACACAGATGTATTAAAAAAAAAAAACACCTTGTAGAGGGGTTAGAAAAATATTTAAAAAGAAATCAAGGCAGTGTTTGCACTAAAACTGCTTCCTGCTGTGGGCCTGCAGAACGTGCTGTAAGCAGAAATGTTGTTACCCACCAGAGCAAGGGAAAGTGGAAGACTGGGAGTGTGTATACTGTATTTATGGGATCAGTTTAAATTCTCATGTGTATTTCACATTCCAGGTTACCTTTAAAACTGTCACTTCTGGTATTGCTCTTATACAATAATGCATAAATACTGTGAGTCAGTCTTTTTTATATGATTTTAATTTGTATTTCTAGAGGCAAAATAACCAAGTAAATAAATGGTGCTCCCTACACGTTCTCAACTCTGTGCTACTAGAGGAATCACAGGAAGTTTTGGGTGGGAAGCAACCTTTAAAAGACATCTAGTCCAACTTCCCTGCAGTAAGCAGGACCATCCCAAACTAGATCAGCTTGCTCGGAGCCCCATCAAGCCTGAACTTGTATGTCTTCAGGGATGAGGACTCCACTACCTCCCCGGGTGACCTGTTCCATTATTCCGCCATCCTCAGAGTAAAGCACTTTCTGAGGTCCAATCTGAATCTACCCTTTGACCTCTAAGGTGGTGTTAAAAGTAACTTGGTTACGTTTTTTTCATGCCTCTTTTCAAAATACCTTAGTATTCTGAGATTGTTTCCGCTTTTCTATATGGTTTGTTCATCCTGTGAGATGGGAATACTACTTGTTTAATACTCAGGAGGGTATTAAAAGTCTAATTGATACTGGTAAATGTACCACCACCTTCAAGAAGCTGTTATCCTTATGTGTGGAGTTCAGCCAATTTAATTATGTAGAGAAAGAATTAAATGCTATTCTGGAGATTTAAAGGCTTTCACTTGCAATATGTAACTTTAAGGAAAAATACACCTTTGAACAGCTTCATTGCTCATCAATTCCCCATGTAGCAGAATTAAAACTGATCAATGAAACCAGCATGTTCAGCCCAAAATGGTTGTTTAAGCTGGGAGAGTAACTGAAAATAGTCCCTTTTCACTTTTGCCACTAGCCATGCATTTTCTTTCCTTTTCCATTCTACTTCCTTCCATTCTACCTGCTGTTTCCACACCAGGAATCTGGTCTAAACCAAGCAGTCTGGCTTACAAAAAACACAACCAAACAAAAATCCCCTCACAGCCACTACTGCCAGGGAGAGGGTGAGTAGGCAGGGATTTTAGCTAGAGGAGAAAGTTGCCTTTTAGGCTTTCTCATTTAAATTTGCTTAATGTGGTCTTAGAATCTCAGTCTAAAATTCCTCATGTAGAGGACTGCCTTAATTGTAGTACATCCAGTATTTACTATCAGTCTTCATTATCATGAATGCACTGACTGCTTTCTGGAGCAGTATGGGGAAAAATATTATTTATTGGGAAGAAGTATCTGGTTGTAGTGGTGCAGTAAGATGAAACAGGGCAAAAAACTGGAACCATTTTCTAAGTATATTGATTTAAACTATTAAACAAGGGAATAAGATTTAAGGAGAAAAACACTGCAAAGTTTTAAATAGTGACAACTGAACTCTGTACTAACACTTTTTCCTTCAGTGTAACTTGAGGCTGTTATGGATTGGACTTTAAAAATCAAAACTTTTCAAAGGAGGTCTTTGACACTTGAAATAGACAAACTGGAAAGTGTATTATGCCTTGTACTCAGCACTGATGAGAAGGCAGCTTGTGTACTGGGTTTAGTTTTGGGACTTCAGTACAAGAAGGACATTGAGGTGCTAGGGCATGTCCAGAGAAGGTGATGAAGGATCTGGCAAACACATCTGCTGAGAAGCTGTGAAGTGAGAGATTATTGACTGGTCCAGGTGACTGCTGATGATGTGCTGACTTTCAGTTCTCTGCTTCTGATATCTCCCCAAGTGTTGCAAAAGTTCAAATGAAGCCCAAATACTAACAAAAACGTGCTGGAAATCAGTCCTAAATCAGAGTGTAAATACTGAGGCATCAAGGAGTCAGGAGGAAAGGAGATTTTTACCTCTTTCTTGCCAAATGAGGAACAGTTATTCGGGGAGGTATTGGAGAAGACAGCTTGAGTAACAGACGTTTGTGTCTGCAGGGAAACGACTCGGTCCTTATTTTAACAAAGAGAACAGGCAGATCCTCTGGATAAGAAGAGAATAAACTAATTTAGGGGCAAAGGATTAAATTTTGCTGGGGGATTTGAAAAGGGAGATTTGGCAGAGTGCACCAGCTTTTGTAGCCTGAAGAAACCCTCTTTACTGGGTGCAGCCTTGGGCAAATGGTGTTCAGAATGACAGCCTCTGTCAGGCATGTGCAGGGTAAATGATGGAGAAGACCTTTGTGGTTCGGCCTCAGTGCAAATCATTTTAGCACAGATTTTCTACTTCCTTTCCTCACCTGTGCCTTTTGTAAACACTGGTCCTTGTATTTCCTGTTCCAGAATTTGTGAGTGAATGTGGTGGGTTGTTTTTTTTTTTCCTTGCATTTTATTTTAACTTCCTTTGACTTCACATAGCTTTAGGATAACAAGCGTTGCCTGAGGATATGAGAAAACCATAACCAATGTGCTGAGCAAACCTTGGCAAGGGCTGCAGTTCCTTTGTGAAGTCTTTAGGCTATCCAAAGGGAAGCAGCATAGACAGAACGGAGGAGATGAAGCTCTGTCATTGGTGTTGGGTTAGAAAGAGGTGTGTTTTGCTAAGGAGTGAGAACCAGAATGCTTCCTTGGTGTGAAGCAAGATCCTGGGAACTTGTCTGAACCCTGAAAGCTCCCAAGTGGTTTGGCACAGGCAGTCACTGTAAAAAATTGGTCTTGAAGCTCCTTTTTGGAGGTAGCTCTGAGTACCTCCTTCTAGTCAGTAAAGTCTCCTTTGAGGAAAATAGACCTTTACAACATGGTCTAAAGATTCTAGTATGACCTTACACCTTTATCCCACTACCCTGTTATTTTTCTGGAAGAGCAAATGCTTGCATCGACCTTCAAATGATGTTGAATGGTCAAGTTTATTCACTGGTCCCATAAGCTGTGTATGAAACTTATGTGATGTAAATTGCTTTTCAGATCTCTGTTAAATCCCATTTTGGAACTGTCATAGACTCATACAATGGTTTTAGTTGGAAGGGGCCTTAAAAATCATCTAATTCCAACCTCCATGCCATGGGCAGGGGCGCCTACTACTAGATCAGGTTGCTCATGGCCCTGTCCAACCTGGCTTTGAATACTGTCAAGGTTGGAGCCACCAAAACTTCTCTGGACAGTCTGTTCTAGTGCCTCAGCACCTTCATGGGAAGAATTTCTTCCAAATGTCTAATCTAAATCCAGCTTCTTCCATTTTGAAGCCATCGCCCCTCATCCTGTTACTCTGTGCCTTCGTAAAAAGTCCCTCCCCATCTCTTCTGTAGCCCATTTCAAATCCTGAAGGCTGCTTTAAGGTCTCCCTGAAGCCTTGTCTTCTACATGCTGAACAGCCCAAACTGTCTCAGCCTGTCGTAGAATTAACCAGGTTGGAAGAGACCTCCAAGACCATCCAATCCAACCTATCACCCAGCCCTATCCAGTCAACTAGACCATGGCACTAAGTGCCCCATCCAGGCTTTGCTTGAACACTTTCAGGGGTGGCAACTCCACCACCTCCCTGGGCAGCCCATTCCAATGCCAGTCACTCTCTCTGCCAACAACTTCCTCCTAACATCCAGGCTAGACCTCCCTGGCACAATTTGAGACTGTGTCCCCTTCTTCTGTTGCTGGTTGCCTGGCAGAAGAGACCAACCCCATCTGGCTGCAATGAGGTGACCCTTGAGCCTCCTCCAGGGTGCACACCCCCAGCTCCCTCAGCCTCTCCTCACAGGGCTGTGCTCGAGGCCTCTCACTGTCCTCATAGAGGAGATGCTCCATCCCTCTCACTGTCCTCATAGAGGAGATGCTCCATCCCTCTGATCATCTTCTGGCCTCCTCAAGAACTGCTCTAGCAGTTTCCTGTCCTTGTGTTGAGGGCTCCAGAACTGTCCACAATACTCCAGATGGGGTCTCTATTTCATGTATGATTAACTCAAATTAGTGCCTCTTTCCTTTATGAAAGACTAAAGCAGAAAATCCTTAACATTTCCAGGCAGATCAGATTTATGTGCTTATAAAGGTACAGATTTGGTTCTGAGTTCACATGAGGTGGTACAAAGCTTGAGGTAACATATGGTTATAATTTAGGTGGGTGGAACTGAAATACAACCTGGCGTGGATTTGGGGGGTTCCAGTGTGTCTATAGGAAGGGGAGAAGGCTTTACTTAGCTCCTCTCTGCTGTGGAAGTATTATCTAAAAGGAAAAGCTGACTAAGCATACCACAACTTATCTTTTGTGGTGTCTTTGTTATTAGCCCAGCCAAAGACCATAGTTCTATTTTCCTCTGCATTTTAACTCTCAAGATGAAAACATTTAATTCATTTCCTTCCATTTCTGCTGTTTGTTGTCATGATCCATCACTTACATAGTTTACTTCAAGAAAGCCAACTGCTGTAGAGAGTGATTGCATCTCTAACAGGAAACAATTAAACTTACTAAGTTGTGTCTTCTGTTGTCTCAGAAATACGAGATGGTTACTTTAAATGTGTAATATGTGGTTAAGAGCTTAATATTCTTAATCTCTTTGAAGAAATTAATTAGAAGAGGTTCATTAGTTTTTAGAAGCTCAGTACTAACATCTATTCAAGTGTAATTATGATGTGAATTACTTTAAAGTGAACTTTTCATGACTCTAAGGATAAGTGTTCTACTGAAAAGCAGTTTCATTGACTCCTGGAAGGGTGTTTGTGGGAATGGCAGATGTGAGTTGTCCTGAAGCGTTTTATCAAGCTGCTCAAAATTCTGCAATGAGACATAAACACCGATTTCATATTCTGTGTTCCTGCTGCCTGCACTTAGAGAGAACCCAACCAACTTTGTATGGAATCACCCACTGCATCTCTTAATTGCTCACATTCCCCCTCCTTCGTTTATTTATTTTTTAATTAAATGGAGAGCAGCTTCACAGTGGAAAGAGGGACCAAAGAGTGTGTGTTTGGGGCTGGAGGAGATGAAGCAGTGCTGTATGTGACCAGAAGCTCTTTGGACACTGGATCCAAAGTACCAGAAAATGCTTGTCTCTTTGCTGTCTCACTCCATTTAGCCTGTATCTGAGGCTGAACTCTAGCAGTTGCTCCATCACCCAATGACCTCTCCCCAGCAGAGAAGGAGAATTGGGAAGAGGAGACCTACAGTTGAAATGGTGTGTCCAGCAGGAGCAGGAAGGTGATTGTCTGCTTGTGCTTGGCTTTGATGAGGCCACACCTCAAGTTTTGTGTTCAGTTTTGGGCATTGCAATACAAGAGAGATGTGGAGGTGCTGGAGCAGGTCCAGAGGAGGGCAAGGAAGGTGAGGAAGGGCCTGGAAAATAAATCTTATGAGGAGCGACTGAGGGAGCTGGGGATGGGTAGTGTGAAAAAAGAAGAGGCTGAGGGGAGACCTCATTGCTGTTTACAGCTACATGAAAGGATGTTGTGGAGAGGCTGCTGCTGGGCTCTTCTCACAGGTAATTGGAGACAAAACAAGGGGGAATGGCCTCAGACGGAGGCTGGGGAGGTTTAGATTAGACATTAGGAAAAAGTTTTTCATGAAGCGAGTGGTGAGCGACTGGAATGAGCTTCCCAGGGAGGTAGTAGAGTCACACATCCTGGATATGTTTAAGGATCATTTGGATGTGGTGCTTAGGGATATGGTTTACAGTGAAACTTGCAGAATAGGGTTATAGGTTGGACTTGATGATCCTGAGGATCTTTTCCAACCTGGATGATGCTGTGATTCTGTGAAATGGAAATGGGTTTAATGAAACAGCCAAACTGGTACCAACACCAATATATACTCAGCAAAGACACAGCAGTCACTGAACAGGGCAACAGTCCTTGAGAGCTGGAGAAGGAAGAGGATCAGGAGGAGCCCAAGCAGGAAGCTCCTCAGCAAACTTTCCCCTTTATACTGAGCATAGTGTTTATAGTCTGAGGTACATCTATAGCCAACTCAGGTCAGCTGCCCTGGCTGACTCCAAACTCATGATCTGCAGCCCATGGCTGGCCTGGGATTCTGTCCCACTAAACCCAGGACACTGTTCTTGAGGTTTCCTTAGCTTAAGTGATTTGATCTCAGCTGTTGATGTATGCTGCAGGAAGAAAGTTTGTAAATTCCTTCAGATTGTGAGCTCCTTTAAGTACCAGGCTAGGTACTAACCCATAAATATGGTTCTTTCTGTCATGATGTTACTTATCTTGTGCTGTTGCAGCTTTGTCTCCAGTTTCACTTAGAAGTGCCAAAAAGCCTCCTTTCTTCTGTCTGGAAGGGTGATGATGAGACTTCTGGTTTTTAAACTGGAAGTAGTTTGAGAAAGGTGTAGCTAAATGCAATGTGATAGAATTAAAGGGGGAGCAGGAGGGACCAGGGGAAGGAGAACACATAACAAAACTCTTGGTTGCTTTGAGAGAGCTGGTTGGTTTGTTTGTTTATATGAGAAGCTCTAAAACTGGAACATACACATTCTTATTGCAAAACATTGTTGACGTATTAGTTCCCATCGAAAGGCGCTGAATTCAGCTCCTGGGACCTTCCACCCCCTCAGTCCTTTTGAAGTTCTTGGCAAAATTGCCTCGATTACAGGGGGATAAAAATGCTCCAGGGGAAGCAAATCTTTATTTTCAGAGATACTATTGCGTATGAATACTGTGATAAGTTATGGGCCCCTCACTTCAAGAAGGACACTTTGGTGCTGGAGTGTGTACAGAGAAGAGCAGTGACCCTGGTGAAGGGTCTGGAGAACAGGTCTTGTGAGGAGCAACTGAGGGAACTGAGGTTGTTTGGCCTGGAGAAAAAAGAGACTGAGGGGAGACTTTCTGGCTCTCTGCAATGCCTTGAAAAGAGGTTGGAGCCAGGTGGGAGTTGACCACTTCTTCCAAGGAATAAGCAATAGGATAAGAGGAAATGGCTTTAAGTTGTACACAGGGAGGTTTAGGTTGGGCATTAGAAAAAACTTCCCTGAAAGGGTTCTCAAAGACTGGACCAGGCTGTGCATCCCTGGAGGTGTTTACTGGTGGTACTGAAGGGTTTAGTACCAGACTTGGTAGAGTTAGAGAATGGTTAGGCTTCATGATCTTAAAGGTCTTTGCAATCAAAATGATTCTATTTGTAGCTTACTTTATAATCTATATTTTTGTTATTTTAGCATCACGACTGAGGGTTTAAAACCTGTGTCAGCACTCCCTAAGCCCAGGCTTCAGTGACAGTGCTGATCCAACAGTAACAGGCTCTGTGGCACTTCTTTGGTCTCCAGTATCATAGAATCAGTCAGGGTTGGAAGGGACCACAAGGATCCTTAGTTTCAACCCCCCTGCCATGGGCAGAGATGCTCAAGGTGGCCACAGCCTCATCTAGCCTGGCCTTAAACATCTTCAGGAACAGGCCCTCAACCACCTCCCTGGGCAACTCATTCCAGGCTCTCACCACTCTCATGCTGAACAACTTCCTGCTCACCTCCAGTCTGAATCTCCTCACCTTCAGCTTTGCTCTATTCCCCTAGCTCTATCACTACCTGATAGCCTAAAAAGTCCCTCCCCAGCTTTCTTGTAGGCCCCCTTCAGATACTGGGAGGCCACAATAAGGTCACCTCAGACTAGTATAACTTTATTCATGCCCATAAAGTCAGACAATATATACCCCATACTCTGTAGTAGATGACAGTGAATCTAGAGATCATACTACAGCCACATGATTGTATTTATGCCAACCATATCCTGGGCTGCATCTAAACCAGCATGGCCAGCAGGTCAAGGGAGGTGATTCTGCCCCTCTATTCTGTTCTTGTGAGACCCTACCTGGAGTTCTGTGTCCAGATTTGGAGTCCCCAACAGAAGGAGGAGATGGACCTGGTGAAAAGGGTCTAGATGAGGCCACAAAGATGAACAGGAAGTGGAGCACATCTCCTACAAGGATCTGTTCAGCCTGGAGAAGAGAAGTCTCCAGGGAGACCTTAGAGTGCCTTTTCAGTACCTGAAGGGGGCCTACAAGAGAGCTGGAGTGAGACTTTTCCATGAGGCCATGTGGTGGTAGGGCAAGGGATAATGGTTTGAAAACAGACCAGGATAGATTTAGATTGGACATTAGGAAGAAAATCTTTACTATGAGGGTGGTGAGACACTGGAAAGTGTTGCCCAGAGAAGCTGTGGATGCCTTATCCCTGGAGGTGTTCTAGGCCAAGCTGGACGAGGCCCGGAGCAACCTGGCCTAGAGGAAGGTGTCCCTTCCTGTGGCAGGGGAGCTGAAACAAGATGATCATTAAGGGCCCTTCCAACTCCAGCCATTCTAAAAGTCTCCTCAGCAGCAGCCCCTTGAAAAAAAGAGACCCCCCAATAAATGCCAACTTTTGGCCTCCTTTCAGATCCTGTCGTTCGAGACGAAGAACCCGACGGAGCTGGCCGAGCGCTTGCGGTCGGTGTGTGGGAACCAGAGCAATGCCTACGCTCGGCTGCTGGAGTACAGACTGAACGCTCTGCGGGGACTCTGGAACGCCCAGCGCCAGCTAGCCTTGGAGGAGCAGCATGACCGGGAGAGCTCGGGGGATGAGGAAGCGCTGGCCTTGCTCAAGCGGCAGGGCTTGCTACAGCAGCCTGAGCAGGCGCCGTTTACTTCCCGAATGGGGCTTCTCTTGGTCTTTCCCCTCATCCAGTCTCAAAGTAGAACAGACCCTTCTCTCTGTAACATAACTGCTGAGGTGCTATTGAATTGCCTTCGAGACTGCCAGCCTTTGAGTTTGACTAAGGAACCTGCTGACTGTCTTAATGGGATCGAGTCTTTGCTGTGCTCCTGGCTGGAAGACACTTCTGCTTCGGGCCAACAGATTCCATACAAGCAAAAAGAAAATGCTGCTGCAGCCCTAGTTGCCTTGGCTTGTGCAAGGTAAGGAAGCTACCCTGAAATGACAGCTTGTGCTTGAGATTGATAGCTTGTATTCAAACACAAGAATCCAAAATTATGTGACCACACTGTTCACAGTATCACAGTATCACCAAGGTTGGAAGAGACCTCACAGATCATCAAGTCCAACCCTTTACCACAGAGCTCAAGGCTAGACCATGGCACCAAGTGCCATGTCCAGCCTTGCCTTGAACAGCTGTTGATGCAGTTTGTTGATTGATGTTAGTCTTTTGCTTCCTAATCTTTAAATGTTGATTTGAAAAGGATGAAACTGATAAGCCAAGGGTTTGGGTTGTTTCTTTTTTCTGCATATGTTTTGCATATGTAAGACTAGAAGGATCTAGGTAGGATCCTCTCAATTACTACCTGAAAGGAGGTTGGAGTGAGGTGGGGTTGGCCTCGTCTCCTTAGTATCAGGTGATAAAATGAGAGGAAATGGCCTGAAGTTGTGCCAGGGGAGGTTTAGGTTGGAGAGAAGGAAAAATTTCTTCACTGAAAGAGGGGTCAGGCATTGGAATAGGCTGCCCAAAGGGGTGATGGAGTCACCATCTCTGGAGGTGTTCAAGAAACACATGGACATGGCACTTTGGGACCATGGTTTAATGGCCATAGTGGTGTTGGCTTGATGCTGGGACTCAATGATCTTAGAACTGTACTGGTTGGAAAAGCCTTCTAGGATTCTATGAAATGCCTCTCGTGCATATTGCTGCTTCTACTGCAGTGATCTGTTCTAGGAATGGTTCCCAATGTATTTTAGCACAGAGGAAGATTGTCTTGCTTTTCCCTTTGTGCTGCACCTTTGGGTTTTTTTTTTTAGCTTACACACCATCATTTGGCTGTAGAATGCATCACTGCCAAGCATCAGGGCAATTTCTTTCATACTTCCACATTGCCTGTGAAAATCTGGAGCGATTGCTGTGTTTTGTTGCCAGTGAAGAGTTCAGCCGGTGCAGACTGAGCTGTCTTGTGCTCCTGCATGACTTTAGCACAGCAACAAGGCTGGTGAAGGGCCTGGAACACAAACGCTATGAGGAGAGGCTGAGGGAGCTGGGGTTGTTTAGCCTGGAGAAGAGGAGGCTCAGGGGTGACCTCATTGCTGTCTACAACTACCTGAAGGGAGGCTGTAGCCAGGTGAGGGTTGGTCTCTTCTGCCAGACAACCAGCAACAGAACAAGGGGACACAGCCTCAAGTTGTGCCATGGGAGGTGTAGGCTGGATGTTAGGAGGAAGTTCTTCACAGAGAGTGATTTGCCATGGGAATGGGCTGCCCAGGGAGGTGGTGGAGTCACCATCCCTGGAGGTGTTCAAGAAAAGACTGGATGAGGCACTTAGTGCTATGGTCTAGTTGACTGGATAGGGCTGGGTGCTAGGTTGGACTGGATGAGCTTGGAGGTCTCTTCCAACCTGGTTGATTCTTTTCTATTACGCGACTGGCTTTGAAGTGGCCATAATTATTGTCAGTGAAAACTTAGCTTTTTAAGGGATGGGGCTTGGGGAGAGGGGGAGGAGCATACAAATCTGCTTCCATGAAGCAATGTGAATGTGAGTCTGAAGTCACAAGCAGCCTTCTGAAAATCTTGGCTTTCATGTTTCTCAGATTACAACTTTCTCTGTCAAGTTTAATGCTGATTTAAGATGTTGAAGTTCTCAGATGTCATGATTTGCTTCAGAAAAAAAGCTTTATCCAAATGAAACCCACTTGATTTTCTAGAGTACATGTTCTAATGAAGTCAATGGGAAAGCTACTGGATGTGGCAAACTCTTCTGCGCTGTGGCAACTACCTTACCTAAAAGACAGTCTACTTGAACACAGCTCAGATAAATTGGATTTGACAAACATCAGCTCATTGATTATTTTTAATTTCCCCCCCCTCAGATGTCAATTTTGAGGGAGTGTGGGATGTTCTTTTGCAGCTGACTTCATAAAAGAGCTACGTTTCAAGTACAGCTTCCCAAGTGAAAGTTGATCTTGCGTTTTCTTTGCAAATCTTGCAGTGTTTCCAGGGTTGTAATATCCTCATGTGCTTTTTTTTTACCTCTGAAAGCCTTGCATTTTGCCTTTAAATATGTAATTTGTGTGGAGAAAAAGCTTTTGAAATCAGACTATTATTGAGACTCCTAGTTGCAATTTTGGGCACTTCGTATTGCTAAGAATAAAACAACAGGGCAAATATTGCTTTAAATAATTAATGGAGGTGCTTTGAAGTATTTGGTGTCAGTTTTCTCCAAGTTTGAGATTTACCAGTGAAAGCATAAAGCTGAAGATGATAGTATGGGGTGGGGAGTGGGGGCAACAGGGATTGAGGTGAGGAGGGAGAGGAAAGTTAAGGAGATGAGACTGTCCATGTGTGACAGAGAGCAAAAAGCTGTATTCAGCAGTGGCATGGAGAAGATCTCTTCGATTGATCAGTCATGCTTCTGAAGAAATCAATTCCTCACTGACTACTCTCATGCCTGAGATGCAATCAAGACTCTTGTATTTAGCCAGCATATTATACCTGGATATAAAGCCACCACATCTTTCAGAAAATTACTTCTTCTTAATTCTCTGGCCCTGAAAACAGAAACTGTAAAATGTAATTTTTAAAGACCTTTTTATCTCCTAATTTCTACAAAACCCAGGCATTTCCCACTCTATCAAGGCACTGACTACAGAGCCCTTGCAAATTAAGTATTCAACTTATGAATGAGCAAGGATTAGAATTGGAGTTACAAACTCCACATGTTAGTAAATGCCACAGGAAAATTTTAAAGCAGTACACTTTTTAAGGCAAGATTTGAACAACTTCGATGTCAGTTTGATTTTGGCTTCAGAACTATCTCGTCCTTATATACATTTAAATACATTGCCTTAGAAAAGAAAAAGCTTCCAGATTCGTGTTTGGAAGCAGAAGTAATCAGTCCCTTGTTAATAAATGAATTAGTTTGGTCTTTTCTGTTTTAGTGTAGAAAGCCATATCTAGCTAAGTCTGCAGCAGCTCTTACTAATACTTTGGCTCAGCCCCAGCAAGATCTGCAGATTGTATGTGAAGATTTTTTAGACACAATTAATCAGCTGCAGGAAATATTGAAAGGACTTGTCTGTAAGAACTGCAAGACTGAGGTGTTTTACCCTATGCCTAGCCTGCCTTCACTGTACACACTGTGACACAGCTCATGGTTGCTGATCTCCCTGCCCACATGGTGCTTCAGCCATGTCCAAAAAACCAGCATGATTTAGGCCGGCAGTTTGCCAGCGCTCCTCTTTTATGTTACCCTCTCTTCCTCTTTTCACATCCTCCACAAAAGAATGAAAATCATCCAGAAAAGAAATGCAAATCAGAAAAGAAGCTTGGTGGCATATCTTGGATATTCTCTCTTTCTGCTGCTGGATATTATATTCGGCGTTGCTGCTGTTGTCTGTGTGCATTCAGTCTTGGTTCAATAGACATCTTTAATTCATGTTTTTCTTATCCTTTTAGAGGGTCGCTGAAAACCTTTGTTCATACAGTGCATCTATTACAGAAACAGACTGATCTGGGGTCCCTGCCTGTGGCTGATGTCTTGTACAGGTTGGTGCTGACTTGTCTCATTGTGGCATTTGGGCATTAGCTCTGCAAATGTGCAAGTGCAGTCACAGATAAATGTCTTTAAATGTCATTAGAAGACATTGGAGTTATTGGAAGCTCTAAGAATGATCAAAATGTAGCCACCTGCAGAAGGAAAACATTAGAAAGTCCAATTTGAAAGGATCTGCTAATTGCTTTGGGGGGTGTTAAGTCTTTAATTTTTTTAATATCGATGATTGCTTTAGCTTATGAACTCTTGACAGAGAATAATTGATTTAAGTCCCTCTTCATCTGCACTTTTGATTGAGCTGGGTTTTGCTGTCACTGTTTTCTAAGCATCTTCCTTTATCTTCTGTTTCAAGGTTATTGCTTTTGGAGGGAGGACCTGGATCACCCTCCTGTTTGTTGGGGGGAAAGCACATAGTGTCTTGGGGCTTTGAAGACATGTTACCTGCACCTGATGCCAACACTGGGTCCAGCGGTGAAAGTAAAGGTGAACTATTTCATGACCATCAATATTAGCAGAGGAGGACAAGATGCTTTTAGTGGTGCTAATTGTTTAAAAATTCATGTAAAGCTGTGGAGTGGGGAAGCCTTTCTCCTTTTCTGCTGGAAGCAATGTAAAAGCAACTACAGTACATATCAAATAACTGAAAGCTGAGGGGTTTAAAAGAACCATCTGGAGAGAACTGGGCAACACAGGAGTATCTTGAAGCCTGATATCTAGTGAAAGGGGGAGGGCAGCAACTGTCTGGGCACTTGGTTGTCATAGCCTATACATTCAGAGCCAAACTTTTGAAAACATGGACCTAACTTACAGGAGTACTGACTTGTTTACCTTGGGTTTGCCATACCTATTCTCATGAAGTTAATCTAATTTGAAATGTCATTTCTTTCTTTGCTTGTTTTGAAATTGATTTGTGGATCATATAGGGAAGAAAAATCCCATTCTGTAATAAAATTAAGAGGCTAAATCTTAAGTCTGCTGTGCTAAGGTTAGGATGCAGTAGCATTTTTTAAATTGGGTTCAGAAAATGGTACTTTTGTTGGAGATCAAATGCTAATTGATAGTCTGGTAATCAAGTTGTAGGACACAATCAGAGGCAGTAGATAGTGTGACCCTCCCTGACTTCAGTGGGATCTATGCAGAGAGGTCAAACTGCGTTTGGATATTAGCCACTCATTAGTCTTTCAGTAAGCACAATTTGTTTCTCCTGTGCAGTATCACTGTGTTCAGGATCTACCTAACACTGCAGAGCACATTTATTTTTAGAAGTGCAAGTTCATTGCTTGCCTTTTTTTTTCCCTTTCCTTATTCTACTTTTGTTTCTGCCCAATCTTTTTTTTAATGTTCTTTATTTTTTTTAAATTTCCTTCCCTGAATTAATTCTCATTTTCCCTTGCTCTGTTTCCTAACTACTTTTTGCACTGTATTCACATTGCTTTAAAAACATTGAAGCTTGGATGACATCTCATTAGGTTTAATACAAGCCATAGGAATTTACAGATCTGAGTTGTCATCTGCAGATTTGTTGAGCACATCTATATTTTGAAGAGATTTTCTTGCTAGGAGAGTGACTAGGTTATTTTTTTCCCCCTTTCCCTGACTGTTCAGATTCTGTGAAGTTAAATAGGTTGACTGGACTGGTTTATTGACGTATTATTGATGTATTGTTACAGTGCTTTGCCTTCTGTGCCCCATCTTGTCCTGTTAATAATTCCTACTTTCTAAGTGACAAAGATAGGTTTGAAATACATTTTGCCTTAATTTCACAGTGTTCAGAAGTGGAAGAGCTTTAAGAGAAGCACAGAGTCGTACCAGAAATTGAATCAAGGCTCAGTATTAGATTATTCCTTCCTCATAACCAGAATATTACAGCAGTGGTACTGAGCAGAAGGGCTTCCACACACATAAGCCTTGTTTGTGTTATATCTTTCTGCCAGTTCTGATTTCTCAGCAGCATTACCTGTTGCACAAGCAGAAGAAAATGGTCTTCTGCTCCTCTGCGTCATTCTGAAGGCATTTAAAAGCAAATACTCAAGTTAGTTTATGTTTAAGTAAAGGAATTTTCCACTTGAAATGAGTTTGGTTGAGTAGTTCTGTGTTCCTAAGCATGGTTGGCTCTGCTAGTCTAGTTCCTGCTATATTTATAGCTTTGACCAGTGTGCAGAAAAAAGCAAGTTCAAACTTCCTGGTGCTCTCTACAACAGCTTAGGCAATAATACCCCAAACTCAGATCTTTACCAGTGAAATCAGAACACAACCCAGGAAAGAAACATTAGTCAGAAATGGATGATGTACATTTGAATAATGAAAAAAAAAAAGTGCTAATGTCATTTTTTTTATCTCAAAAGAGAAGTTAAGTGACTAGCACCTACTTCTTGTTAAGTTTATTTGGCCACAGCAGGAAGTTTAATAGCCCTGGGGCTTGTGTGAGTAAGTGAGGCATAAACTGGGCACCTCCTTGAGGCTTGAAAGCAAGGTAGAGAAACTGTTCGAAAAAGAATGGACTTTGGCAGTGTTACAGTAGCTATTAGAAGACCAAATAATAAATTCACTGCTTAAAAACAAATGCTTCTAGCCCATTGGTAGTGACCTGTCAGGAGCATCTGCTGGGTTTCAGTTGCTGTGTTAGCTGCTGCAGCAGTGTAATGACCGTGGAGAATTTCCAGTGTGGTTTGTTACAGAGGAGGTCTCTGCTCTGTTCTTTCTTCCCCATTCAGATGCAGACTTAGGGCGCTGTCTTGCAGCAGATGGGCTCTATCTTTACACAACAAATTCAGTGGGCAGAGGAATAAGCAAATTAGGATCTGGATTACATGGTACTTTGCGGTAAGTGACAGTTGAGTATTTGCTGTTCTGCAGATCTGTTTAATAAAAAATAAAAGTTCTTGTTTTGGTAAACTTCTCTCAGCTGCTAGGTGTAACAAGACTGGAAGTTATTCACAGAATCACACAGAATCCCAGCATGGTAGGGTTGGAAGGGATCTCTGGAAATCATCCAGTCCAAGCCCTCTGCTTGAGCAGGGGCACCCACAGCAGCTTGCCCAGGATCACAATGTCGAGGTGGGTTTGGAATATCTCCAGAGAAGGAGACTCCACAACCTCTTTGGGCAGCCTGCTCCAGGGCTCCAGCACCCTCACACTAAAGAATTTTCTCCTCCTCTTCAGATGGAACCTCCTGGGTTCCAGTTTGTGCCTGTTGCCCCTCATCCCCTTGCTGGGCACCACTGACAAGAGTCTGGCCTCATCCTCCTGCACTCCCTGTGGCTAAACAACCACAGATCTCTTAGCCTTTCCTCGTCACGGAGATGCTTCAGGCCCCTCAGCATCTTTGTACCTCTCCAGTAGATCCCTGTCTCTCCTGAAGTGGGAAGCCTAGAACTGGACCCAGTGCTCCAGCAGTGGCCTCACTGGGGCAGAGTAGGGGGTCAGAAGAACCTCTCTGAGCCTGCTGGTCCCACTCTTAACTGCACCCTAGGATAGTACATTTTGGGTTTTCCTTACATGCTATTTTGATGGTTTGGTTTTCTTGTCTGAAGTTTTTGACTGTACTTTCTCTAGAATTTTAGAATAATAGAAGTTGAAAAGGAACCTCTGGAGGCCACTCAGTCCAACCTCTTGCACAGAGGTGCACTAGCAGAAGAGCTGGTAGTTGAGGTTTCGTTTTAGTATCTAGTGAGTTGGTTTACTCTTTGCCAAGAGGGATGTCCTACAGCCTAATTTTGTGGCCTTTTTATTTATAGTTGTACAACTGCTTGAATTTGTCAGTCTGTGTTTTCTCATTAAGTCATTCATCGAATAAATGAGTAGTGCAGATGTGACTCACTGTATCTACCTTCCTGCTTCCTTCATCCCTGGAAGTCAGGAGGCTTCACATGCTGCAAGTCTTTCGCGGTAGAAATTGCTGCCTTGAGTTTGAGTTCAGTTAAAGTTCAGGAACGTGGTTGTGAATTGTTCTTGGAAAAACAAAAGCCCAGGGTTGTCAGAAGTTTTAATATCCTCCTTTGTTTAATTTCCCCAGAGGTTTTGTGTACTGCCGCAACGAGGAGCTGGAGGCTGGCTGGGTGGCTTTTGGCAGCAACAAACTTCTTCATCGGCCCGTCTCCTTTGATAATAAACCTCACTCCCTTTTCCAGGTTGTGGATCAGCATACCCTCCAGGTAAGAGGAGCAGTTCAGTGCAGGGTTAGAGCAGAGTAAGGAAACATTCTTAATGAATCACAATCATTTCTGGCTTTAATGAATTTTGTCTTTGAAGTTTCTTCTTATGACTGTGTGAAACTGCATTGTTATAACCGCTGTGGAAAGAACTGCAGGATAGAATCATAGAGTCATAGAATCAACCAGGTTGGAAGAGACCTCCAAGAGCATCCAGTCCAACCTATTACCCAGCCCTATCCAGTCAACTAGACCACGGCACTAAGTGCCTCATCCAGTCTTTCTTCAACACCTCCAGGGACAGCGACTCCACCACCTCCCTGGCAAATCAACTTTTGAATCCTCTCGTAGATGGTGTGCTCTTTCTCTGTATATATATTTATGTATATACACAGGGGAGACCTTATTGCTGTCTACAACTACCTGAGGGGTGGTTGTAGCCAGGAGGAGGTTGCTCTCTTCTCTCAGGCGGACAGCACCAGAACAAGAGGACACAGCCTCGAGCTGAGCCAGGGGAAATTTAGGCTTGAGGTGAGGAGAAAGTTCTTCCCTGAGAGAGTCATTGGCTACTGGAATGGGCTGCCCAGGGAGGTGGTGGAGTCGCCGTCCCTGGAGCTGTTCAAGGCAGGATTGGACGTGGCACTTGGTGCCATGGTCTAGCCTTCAGCTCTGTGGTAACAGGTTGGACTTGATGATCTATGAGGTCTCTTCCAACCTTGGTGATACTGTGAGACTGTGATAAATGTATGTACAGACATCAACTCTATTATCACAATTTTGTAAGAGCTTGTCTCTAGTATGGTCACATAAACCAGTCAAACTGCAGTAGACTTAAAATGAAAGTGCAGTCTTTCTCAAGAGCTCATGCTCCTCCTGTTCTAACAAAATTCAGGTATTGTTTCTGACCTAACTGTTTTGTAGGTAAACAACTGCCCATCCTTTAAAAAGCTTTTATTTATGTTTTTTTCCTGCCATGGATAGATATGTACATTTGTGTCCAGTGAGCTTCCAGAAACAGAGAGGATTTGAATTCCCCTTTTCACCCAGAGTCTCAAGTAATGTTTCAGAGAAGTTGCAGCAAGTAGATAACTGGAAGCACAGCCATAGTACCATAAGGAAAATACACATGCTAAGGAGTTGCTAGAGTGGAGATGAGCCTTTGATTTTTAGGGATGTGAATTGTTTAGATGTAAAAGTTGGTTTGTGAGTAGCAGATCCATTTGGCAAAGGTTCTGGGATAATTCTTCATAACAAGTAAATATAATAGTACTGTTATGTCCAGTAATAAGCTTCTTACAGACTAACTGCACTTGATCACAGTCACAGAACTCTTTTAGTTGGAAAAGATCTCTAAGATCATCCAGTCCAACCATCACCCTGAGACCACCATGGCCACTAAACCATGTCCCAGAGTGCCATATCCACCTGTTTCTTGAACACCTCCAGGAACATTGGCTCCACCTCCCTGGGCAGCCTGTTCCAGTGCCTGACCACTCTTGCAGTGAAGATGTTTCTCTTAATCTCCAATCTAAACCTCCCGTGGCACAATATCAGGCAGTTTCTCTCCCTCTATCACCTGATACTAGGAAGAAGAAACTGACTCCCACCTCCTTTCAGGGAGCTCTGGGGAGCAATGAGGTCTTCCCTCAGCTTTCTCTTCTCCAGGCTGATCAACCCAAGTTCCCTCAGCTGTTCCTCACCAGACCTGTTTTCTGGACCCTTCACCAGCTTTGTTACCCTTCTTTGGACCTGCTCCAGCAACTAATCTGTATTTTAAAGTGCACCATTAATATTCATAAGAACAGCCTTCAAAATAAGAGCTGTTAAGATGTTCTCTCTTTCTCCCCTAGGTGTGTCAGATAGTCCCAATGCCAGTAAACCACTTCCCGGTGGGCAGTACTATGACTACCGTGCATCTTTCTTCAGATGGTACATACTTCTACTGGATTTGGTCTCCTGCAAGCCTCAATGAGAAAACACCAAAAGGCCACTCTGTCTTTATGGATGTTTTTGAACTTATAGTAAGCAAATTCCATGGTTTCTGGGTTTCTGTGATTGGTAATGTGACTTAATTACATTTCAGCATTTTCCAATGAACATATTAGGCTTGGGTATTGATCTGTGTAATCTGAATAGCTGCTTCTAATTGTCTTTGTGAAATAAGTTCTCACTGAACAGAAGGTGTATCTCCAGAGGACACGTGACTATCATACTCCAGCAGTATGAATTGTCTTGTAGCATAAACCATGTTTTATTGTAATTAGCAATTAAGTTTAATGCTGAGGCAGTAATTCAATGTATTAGGATTTAAAGCGTTGTTTACTGTGGAGCTGCTTTGTTGCGTTAAAAGCTGTTCAGGTCCCACTATTCACAAATACAATTGTTTTGGCTACACTGCGTTTAGAGCCTCAGATGGGTTTTGTGTTGTGTTGCAGTCACTGGGTTTAGTGTAAAAACAAAGAGATTTCAAAACGTTCTGTCTGTAGAAAAGTTTCAGGGGTTTGAACTCCATTTTCTTCAGTGACTCTTGTATGCACGTGTGGGTGCATATATACATATATATGCTTGCACATGTGGGTGTATACATACATATATATGCTTGCATTCTTACTGGATTAATGAAGCACCTCTGTCTATAATTTTATTTGTTCACATAGCAGAGCTTACAGTAATTCATAGAACTCTAACACTGATAGCTGAAATCTTAGAAGGATTTAGCTTTTTTGGAGCATTTCGAATGCAGCATCTGCGGAGCTGCTCAGCAGCTGCTGTACAACAGCTGTGTGCAGTGGGGCGATGGATCTAAGAGGTGTGGGGTATAGAAGTGCAACTTAGAGAAAATACCTAATGCTATAAATCAAATCTTCATTAACATGTGCTCTTTAATAACACATTTTCTAAAGACCGTCATCCAAGAAAATAATTGTTTACACTTTTTGGCTGGTAAGTGATTTAAAGGCCTCTTTTTACAAAACTTGCCAGTGGAACATCATTAATACTAGAGAGAGACTAAATATTGCTAAGCAGAGTTCCATAAATTAACACCAAGATTGTGACAAGCAGCTCAGTCTTTGAGGATAGACAAAACAGAAGATGCTGTACTGAACCACATAAAATTATAGAATCAGTTTGATTGGAAAAGGTCTTCAAGATCATTCTCTAATTCTACCAAGTCTAGTGCTAAACCATGTCCCTCAGCACCACATTTCCATGGCTTTGAAACACCTCTAGGGGTGAGGATTCAACCACCTCCCAAGGCAGCCTGGGCCAGTATTTGAGAACCCTTTCAGGGAAGAACTTTCTTCTGATGTCCAGTATAAACCTTCCCTGGCACAACTTGAGGCTGTTTCCTCTCCTCCTGTCCCTTGTTCCTTGAGAGATGAGACTAACCCCCCTGGTCCAACCTCCTTTTGAGGAATTGTGGAGAGCTGGATCTCCCCTCAGCCTCCAGAATGAACAATCCCAATTCCCTCAGCTGCTCCTCACCAGACCTGTTTTCTCAACCCTTCATCAGCTTCATTGATTGCTCTTCTCTGGACCCACTCTCAGCCCCTCAGTGTCCTTCTTTCAGTGAGGGTGCCAAAACCAAACCCAGTATTTAAAGTGTGGCCTCACCAGTGCTGATTGTGACACAGCCACACACAAAATAAATACTCATCTGTATAGCTTTTCTGAAGATGCTTTTTTAGACTTCTAGCAGCAGGGTTTTAAGTTGAAGTTTCTAACTTGACCTGATACATTGGATTGTTCAATTTTGTTATGGCAATCTGTCTTCTGTGGGTTTCAATATCTAAAAATAGCTATTTTTTTCCACTTTAACAGGTAGAAAATGGCATATGTATGGCAAATCCTCTACAGGAACGCATTATATTAATGAGAAAAGAGGGGGAATCTGCCAAGAGTATAAATGAGATGCTTCTGAGCAGGCTCTCTAGGTACAGAGCCTCCCCATCAGCAACACTGGCTGCTCTCACTGGCTCTACCATCTCCAATACACTGAAAGAGGACCAAGCAGGTCAGAAGATCTTTTACTGCCTCTCAGTAACCATTCATAGTTTGTTTTTTAACAGATAGAGTATCAATTCTAGGAATTACTATCTTCTTAGGACATGGAAAAGAAAAATATGTAGTTCCCCCTCCCCAAAGAAAAACCCTTTACAATATTTATATTCAGTATTTGTTTAATGCTGGAATTAGAAAGTTCTTTTGTAGCTGAGGTGTTGATTGGAAGAACTGGCTTCTAACTGCTATGTAAAAGTGGACTGCAGTTTAGAAAGTGAAGCTATTCTTTCACAAGTACCTTGAATATTACAAATAGGAGGAAATGATGCTTTTTTTCCCTGAGGTAATTTGTCCCGTGTTTGGATTCCTTTATGGGCTTGCTGAAACTACCCATGTTAACTAGGCAATCCCGAATGAACAGCATTGATGGCTTTCAGGATGACCTGGAGCTTTGTAAGGATTGGCTTAAGATTAGATTTTATTCAGATTATCCTGAATTACTTTTCATCTTCCTTCATACCTGAGTTTTTCTTCAATGTCAAACACTTAAAGGTATTTCCATAAAACTATACAGGAAGTCGCTCTGCTTACAGGGAAATTGGCTGAGACTTAGCTTGAAGAGCTATTTTCAAGGCTGTGTTTTGCCAGTTAACAACTAGATTGCTATAGAAGAAGGAGGATTGGTTATTCTTGGGTAATTCTTTAGTCACTGCTCAGAAGTGTTGATCAGCTGTGTCAGGAGCTGGATCATCATGACTGTATACGTTTCATGTGGAGCAGGAGAACTTAAAATAGTAAATGCGTAGTGAATCTCAAATGATCTCTTTATGTCAGAAGATTATTTGACTCTGAGATGCTACTTTCAGTACTTTTATACCACCATACGATTCTTAAACCAGTTTTGTTTACACTTAAATTTTAGGCTCCTCATTTTCCCTGGGGCAAAAAGTAAATTGTTTTGGGGGTTTGTTTGGTTTTTTTTTAAATCTAATTAATTTTTAAGTTGTTCCCTGTAGTTAACCTGTGAAACTCTTTGTTCCCTGTAGTTAACCTGTGAAACTCTTTGTTCCCTGTAGTTAACCTGTGAAACTCTTTGTTCCCTGTAGTTAACCTGTGAAACTCTTTGTTCCCTGTAGTTAACCTGTGAAACTCTTTGTTCCCTGTAGTTAACCTGTGAAACTCTTTGTTCCCTGTAGTTAACCTGTGAAACTCTTTGTTCCCTGTAGTTAACCTGTGAAACTCTTTGTTCCCTGTAGTTAACCTGTGAAACTCTTTGTTCCCTGTAGTTAACCTGTGAAACTCTTTGTTCCCTGTAGTTAACCTGTGAAACTCTTTGTTCCCTGTAGTTAACCTGTGAAACTCTTTGTTCCCTGTAGTTAACTTGTGAAACTCTTTCTTTTCTGTAGTTAACCTGTGAAACTCTGTATGCTTCAGGGGATTTGATGCTGAATGCGTGGGATCGAGGCCAGCCCTCTATGCAGCTCCTGAATTCTGCAGAACATTGCTTAAATGAATTTCCATGTAGATTTATTTGAAATACTCATTTCTATTTAAACAGAAACCTACCTGGCATTATGACTCCTTAACATTGTCAAGAAATATGCTCTTTTTTTCTGCTTAATATTCCAGCTGCAAACACCAGCTGTGGGCTGCCACTGAAAATGTTAAGGAAGACTCCAATCTACACCTGTGGAACGTACCTGGTGATGTTGGTCCCACCCCCAGGTGGATCAGGCAGTTCTGCAACACGCTCCCTCTTTGGGGGAACAAGTGCTTTGTCATCTTTAAAAAGTAAGAGAGAGACAATTGTGGCAGGTTGGGAAATCTTTGGGTTTCTGAAATCCAAGAAACTTCTCTGAAATTTATTGGAGACCTTTCTTTTTCTCTGCAGTTCTTGCTTCCAGTTTGGTGTTCAATATTTCAGACGGGCAGTTCACAAGCAGGGCAGATCTTATTGATGCTGCAGGAAGTTCTCTTGGACGTGGTGCTCTAGTTCCAGGACTTGGTAAGAAGTTGTGGTGGGTTAGAAATTTCCCCACTATTAAAATTTACCAGACTAGTTCAGATTCATCTTGAATACTGTGTACTGTGTTCAGTTTTGGGCTCCCCAGTTTAAGAAGGACAGGAATCTGCTGGAGAGGGTCCAACGGAGGGCTACGAGGATGATGAGGGGACTGGAGGGCATGGCTTATGAGGAGAGGATGAGGGACCTGGGGCTTTTTAGTTTGGAGAAGAGAAGACTTAGAGAGGATTTGATAAATGTTTATAGGTATCTGAGGGCTGCCAGGAGCTGGGGGACAGGCTCTGCTCACTGCTCCCTGGGATAGGACAAGGAGAAAAGGGTGTAAATTGCAGCAAAAGAGGTTCCACCTCAACACAAGGGGGAATTTCTTTACTGTAAGGGTCACAGAGCAGTGGAATAGGCTCCCCAAAGAGGTTGAAGGGTCTCCTTCTCTGGAGACTTTCAAGGCCTGCCTGGATGTGTTCTTCTGTGATCTGTTGTCATGAGTTTACTAAAGTTAGGCGACAGAAATTAAACTCTCAGATCAAATTGGAGAGAAAATACAGAATTGTATTTAGAGAGAGAGAGATACAGCAATAGATCTTACAGAGCAATTTCCCCATCCATGGCAAACCCCCTTGAAGTTTCCCCATCCCCAGAAAAACTAAATCTACCTTCCCCAGTGCTCCAGTCCTCCCCCCCTCCCCAACGCCTCCAGCCAGCCAAGAGGTCTACTGCTTACATGTTCCCGATAAAGTGGCTCCTGCCACACACCCAGGGCAGGAGGAGGAGGAAAGGAGAACAAACTGACCTTGTTGTGAGTCTATAAGGAGATAGCAGAATTATGGGATTGAATAACAATCTTCTAGTCCCCAGAATACTTTTTTTAACACTCTAGCCTCAACCTGGGACATCTGTGTTAGATAGTATTGTCCTGCTCTGGCAGGGGGGTTGGACTCGATGATCTCCTTGGGTCCCTTCCAACCCCTAACATCCTGTGAGCCTGAGAGATGGTGTGGAAGTAAGATGAAGCTATATTTACAGCAGAGCTAAATTGAGAAGCATATATGCACAATGTATTTACAATTACATACAAATTAGAAATAATACAGAAATCCAAACTCCCTCCCAAACAAATGAAACTGCCCAGAGGGACTCAGTGCTACCCCCTCTTTCTCCCTCTGCTCTCCCAGACAGGCAAACCAATACAAGCAGCAAAACCTACATTGTTATTTGTTAGTGAAGAGATTAGAGTGGAGTGAAGGAGAAAGGAATAGGAGCAGCGTGGCAGAGCAGTGAGACAAATTGTTGACATTTTGGGGTTTTATCCCTCTCAGCAAACCAATGAATGATACAGACTTCATCATTATTTTCTTTTCACAACCAGTGATCTTATTTCTCTCAATAAAATACTCCAATTAGCCTCAAACCAGCGTGGAAGTAGGGAATATTTCAGAACTAAGCATATCCAGCTCTTGGATTCTAAATAATCTACTTGGATTTTATTTTGCAGTAAGCAGCACTGCAGCTATTGAGTTTCGCTGTGGAGAAATGTTTGTTTGCCTGTGTAGAAATGTTGCAGATTTAACAGTTGTGAAAGTTCACAGTTCCCAAAAGGAATTTCCACTCTCTTGCTTTTGTGGTTTCAGTTGCACATGAGCCCAAGGAAAGGGTTTTCTATAGAAGAAAAGAATCTTGAAGGGGGTCTGGGGTTTATACCTTGTTTATGCTGTAAGGTGCTACAAAGTTCTGAGTATCTAAGAAAATGTATTTCTTCAAAATCTTGAGATAAATAGTTTTGAATTCTATTTTAAATGCTGGGATGCATGGACATGAGTCCTAACTTGTTGGTTACTGGTAGTGGAGATTTGGTTTGCCTCGGTCATTTGAAATGTGGACAAATAGGTTATTTTGGAACTTCAAAAGTTTAATAACTGCCTCTATCATACAGAATCCTCCTCCTGTTCAGGTGGAACTTCTGAGTTGCAGTTTATGCCTGTTCTGCTGTCACCAGGCACCACTGTAAAGAGTCTGGCCCCGTCCTTTTTCCACCCACAGGGCCTTTAGTTCTTGCTAAGCATTGAGAACATATCCTTTCAGGCACTATTCTTCAGGCTAAACAGCCTCGGGTCTCTCAGCCTTTCCTCCTCACATTGCTGCTTCAGAACCCTCAGCATCTCTGTAGCCTCTGCTGGACTCTCTCCAGTAGTTCCCTGTCTCTCTCGAGCTGCAGATTCCAGAACCCTCAGCATCTTTGTAGCCTCTGCTGAACTCTCCAGTAGTTCCCTGTCTCTCTCGAGCTGAAGAGCCCAGAATAGGACACAATGTGGCCTCAGTAGGGCAGAGCAGAAGTGAAAGAGAACCTCTCTCACCTGCTGGGTACACTTTCTGTGCAGCAGAGTTCAACATGCGTCTCTGCTTAGTCATGTCTACAACCCACTAATCCTTTTCCTTTTGCTTTTTAGACCTGCTTGGGCTTGTAGGCTTTAAACCTTTCAGGAGATGAGTCTCTTAAGCTTCAAATTATTTAACAGCTGCACTATGCAAACTGTTAATTTAATTAAAGCTCTTACATTTTTACCACAAGACCTTTAAAACAAATTCTAGAGTGCTGAAGGAAAATAAATGTGGAACTTTTCCCCCTGTGCTTTTTCTAGAAGTTATTGGTATCTGAGGCCAGACCCAACTATTTTTCTTTGCCCTGTGGCAGCTTGTGGTACCTTTGTGGAGGAACAAGATGTTATGTACTTGTAAATAACAAGGACTGGGGTATTTACCTAAACCAGATGCTGTTGTACATTTACATGAGACATCAAGAGGGCATCATTCCTTTAAGAGCTTCCCTGCTAAAGTTTTTCATTCCAATGCCTTGTTACTAAATTTCTGTCACATAGCTGCTAAAGCAAATAATTTGGACTTCTACCTGCTATGAAAATTCTTTAGCATGTTTGTTAACAGAACCAGGCTAAAGTTGGATGTGCAAAACATTTTGCTTTTACAGGTGCCTGTTACGATACTATGAATAACATGATTTGGACCTGCTCCAACGATTATATTGATCAGTGGTGCAACCCTGGGAACCAGGCATTCCACTGTGTCTGTCAGAGGCTGGGAGTGAGTCACATCATTACAGAGCCCAAAGGTGAGGCAAAGCTAAGAGTCAGCACTTTGTACAGAGAGGAAGTGAAATGCAGGGTTATCAGAGAATAAATACACAGAGACTACCTTCTGAAACTTGCTGTTAAAAGCTGAGTTAATTCCTGAAAGGTTCTTGCTCTTGATTTATCTCTAAGAAAGGAAAAAGCAAAAAGCAAAATGTTTGGGAGTTTGCAGATTCCTGTTACCTTTAGCACATTGAAGAAATGATGTGGATAATTCTGTTGTTTACCATGTGGGTGGATGTCCTGGAGTTAGGGGTGGTGATCATGGTGATACATTGCGTTTCTAGAAGCAAATGTTGATTCTATAGTCTGTTTACAGACAGCTTTTGATCTCCTTTCCTCGTTCCAGGGGATGCAACAACCACAAACGAGGTGATTAACCAGTTACTGCACCATGTTGGTGCCATGTGTATTCACCAACTCAACCTCCTTGCAGCCAGCAACAATGTTCCCATAACAAACTTTTTGGGCAAGCAACATCCAATTGAAGCACATCACCTCAGCAGTATCTGTGACATTATGGAGAAAGCCATGGTGAATGGGGACACTTGTATAATACGCTGCATCCTTGTTGTCTTTCAGGTAGGAGGGCATCTCACATCTGCTTCACAGTAAACACTAACAAAGCCAAAAGCTGGTTTTGATTGAGACTGCTTTAGTAGTGGCTTTGCAGTACCTGATAACTCATCTAAGAGCTGTAATTTAAATTGTCCCCTTTGCAGATGAAAATAAAATCCAGAGAGGCTGCTTCCTTATTTATTTATTTGGTTTTTTTCCTCCCTTTTTTTGATCCAAAGTCAGTTTCTAAGCCACTGTAGTGATGGAGACAAATAATTTGAAAAGCTGACTGCAGTAGAATTGCTGTGAATGATGTGGAAGTTTTTAATCCTTCTGTGTTGATTTTTTTTTTTTTTTTTTTCCCTCAGGTGGTTTTTAAATTTTTCTTCAGCCCACAAACAGAAAGAAACAGGGATATTGTTAGAAGGTCTGGCCTGTTACTTTGGCAATTGCTGATGGCACCAAGGGATCAGATTTGCTCTGAAATTCAGAAGGAGGTTTGCCTAGCTATTAGGTAAATACCTGGTTTGCCAAATTAAACTTAACCTTGCTTATTTGTGTTGTAACACAGCAATATTCAAATTGTATTCAGCAGTTGAACCTAATGAAATGTAGACAACATGCTATGATCAAGTTATGATTTGTAGCTGTGGAGGAAGGGAAATACAATGTGTTTGTCATCATGACAGTGAAATAACAGGTAGTAATTACTTCTTTTCATTCATTGCTTTTCATTTGCTTTCCTTAGGGTCTTTTTTCATTGCTGATTATAATATAGTTACTAAAATAAAGCACATTTTCCTGCATTTTAGCCACGGCTCAAATGGCTTCCATATTTAGTTTTATGTCATTTATTGGTGGTCTTGAATAGGCAAAGCTGGTGTTGTCAGCTGTGACACCAGTGTTTGAAGTGACAGTACTGAAGTTCACCTCAATAAAAGGACGATAAGAGCAAGCAGAGTGAATAATACTCAAAGATTGCCATAAGACTGAAGGGAGAAAGAGGGTAGTGAGACTGTCTTGAGAAAGGAAGGTTTATGTTTAGAAAACAGGAATCTATTTTGGAAGAAGAGTGGGCATTATGTCTCTGGGCTGGTACACCAGGTCACCAAGCACTTAAATGATGGTTGCTTTAGCTCCACATCCTATTAGCTACTGCATCTCTTGAACCTGATGCTGTGTAATTTCCTTTCTTTGGCTTGTCAAAATAGCAGAGTGAGTAAGTACAGGGAAAGGAGCAGAAAGTGTGATTGTGTCTCATGAAAACCAGATAATGCAAATCTCAAGGACAAGGAACGCTGTCTCAAATGTCCTAAGTACAGTTATCATCTGCTTTTAAGTGGGAAGTGCTCCAAAGGTTAAGGGCAAAATCTGCTGCTGATCAACCTGCATTTTTGGGTGTGTGTGAATCACAACATTCAGAATTTCAGTGGCTTTATGCAGCTCTGTGAGGGAAGAAGAATAGCATATCTTTAGTACCATTATCTGAAATTGTCAGGGGCTTGCTGTTTGACAGGGAAAGTGTATCCTGTCAACTGCATGGACAGTTGCAGCATTTCCCTCTTGTTTCATTAACCCCCTATCCTCCAATGACTTACTACCTAATCTTCTGGTTTTTACATCTCCTTCCTCCTCTTTTCTCGTTGAGCGATTCTGATCCCAAAGGAAACCTCAAACTTAGCTTGCAGTGTATGATAATTCCTGATGTCAGTATCACATGGTGGTCAGCATGAGGCAGTGGGAGGGGAGCTTCAATAATCTTTGCTCTCAGTGTGAAGCTGCAAAACACACCAGTTGTCTTTTCTGTGAGTGTGGGGTTTAAAAGGAAAGGGAAAGTGAAAAGAAGAAAAAGTCTGAAGTGTTGAGGTTATTATGCAGACAGTCACGAAGTACTCCTTTTAAGTCATTGTCATCTTCTGTCTTGATGTGGTAATTCATGTGGAAAGGACAGAGTTCATCACAAGTTAGAAGGGAAAAAATACCTTCACAAGGAGTTTTTATGCATAATTGTGTTGTTTCCCAAATGCTAGTTCTAGAATCTTCTGCATAGCTTAAACTAAGACTTCTACAAGGAGCTACTCTTTAATAAGTGTAAAACTGTAACAGCAGTGACTTCTTGATTACTGCCTCTTGCATTTTCCATTGTTGTTATCACAGATAAGCCACAGCTCTCACCCCATCACCAGAGCTGAGCTGTTAAGCCATCATCCGTTTTTGGGTGACATCTCTGTTAGTTGAACAAAGATTGTGCTGTCACATACACAAGTGATTAATGTGGAGTTGCTCTGAGGGAAGCAAATAGTTCTTGAAGAAGCTTTGGGACTTAATAAGATATAGTTGATTACAAGAGATTTCTGGAGAAAGCAGCTGCTTATTTTCTGACTAATAGAAATGTGAAAATATGGAGGATGCCTTTCTGAGCTGGAAGAAGCTGTTGCATAGTCATTCTAACTGTTACTCAGATACTGAGCTCAGATTCTCTGATGCCATTTTTCATATGTCCACTGAAATTCTTTCATTTCTGTGTTTTTTTCCTTTTTTTCCTTAGCTCTGGTTTAAATATCCTGTATCCTGGAGAAGCAGAAATCAATAATTTACTGAAACTGGTCTTAACTGAAGGTGAGGATGTCTTACTGACACACGAGAGAGAGTGGGATTTTTACTAATGGAAAACAAAAAGTGGAAATACAGCTTCTGGAGGGAGAAGAGTTCAGAATATTAAGTACTAGTCCAATTTAAATCCATCCCTTTCTAGGAAGTTAAGGAATGCTTCAGATGCAAAGCTGCTTTCTGAATGGCTGCGTGGTGAGGTGTATGTTAGGTGTAAAAAAGACAAATCTGCCTCAATCAGGCAGCTGTTTGAAGCTGAAAAGGATTTAACTTCACATTTGTTACTGTTAGTAGTGTTTCTTGGCCAGGTTGTATTTTAGAGTACCTGGTTAGTTTTACCCAGGGCAATTACAGGTAATTGTACGTGGGTATGTAAAACTATCTAGGTACTGTATTGTACAGGTTGTATTTTAGAGTACCTAGTTAGTTTTACCCAGGGCAGTTACAGGTAATTGTAGCCCTCAGTGAAAGTAATAATGTAGTTGCATTCAGTCTGAAATGGGAGTCTGGACTGAGAAGCAGCTGATGCACAGTAATTTGTTACTTCATCAGGCCGCGTTTGTACCTCTGAGCCTTTGGAATTGAAACTGGTGCTATGTGCGAAGTTCATAGTATCACAGTCTCACAGTATCATCAGGGTTGGAAGAGACCTCACAGATCATCAAGTCCAACCCTTCACCACAGAGCTCAAGGCTAGACCATGGCACCAAGTGCCACGTCCAATCCTGCCTTGAACAGCTCCAGGGACGGCGACTCCACCACCTCCCTGGGCAGCCCATTCCAGTGGCCAATGACTCTCTCAGTGAAGAACTTTCTCCTCACCTCGAGCCTAAACTTCCCCTGGCGCAGCCTGAGGCTGTGTCCTCTCGTTCTGGCGCTGGCCGCCTGAGAGAAGAGAGCAACCTCCCCCTGGCCACAACCACCCCTCAGGTAGTTGTAGACAGCAATAAGGTCACCCCTGAGCCTCCTCTTCTCCAGGCTAAACAATCCCAGCTCCCTCAGCCTCTCCTCGTAGGGCTGTGCTCGAGGCCTCTCACCAGCCTCGTCGCCCTTCTCTGGACACGCTCAAGCATCTCAATGTCCCTTCTAAACTGGGGGGCCCAGAACTGAACACAGTACTCAAGGTGTGGTCTAACCAGTGCAGAGTACAGGGGCAGAATGACCTCCCTGCTCCTGCTGGCCACACCATTCCTGATGCAGGCCAGGATGCCATTGGCTCTCTTGGCCACCTGGGCACACTGCTGGCTCATGTTCAGGCGGGTATCAATCAGCACCCCCAGATCCCTCTCTGTCTGGCTGCTCTCCAGCCACTCCGACCCCAGCCTGTATCTCTGCATGGGGTTGTTGTGGCCAAAGTGCAGCACTGGCACTTGGAGCCATTGAACGCCATCCCATCGGACTCTGCCCATCTGTCCAGGCAGTCAAGGTCCTGCTGCAGAGCCCTTCTGCCCTCCAACCCAGCCACATCAGCCCCCAGCTTGGTGTCATCTGCAAACTTGCTGATGACTGACTCAATGCCCACGTCCAGATCATCTATGAAGATGTTAAAGAGGATGGGGCCCAGCACTGACCCTTGAGGGACACCACTAGTGACAGCCACCAGCTGGATGTGGCACCATTCACCACCACTCTCTGGGCTCAGCCTTTGAGCCAGTTCCTCACCCAGCACAGAGTGTTAAGTTGTAACACCCTGTAGCTTCAGCAGGGAGCTGGGTTACGCTGTAGATGCAGCCATTGCAGAGAAGTGGCCAACGGTTAAGCGAAAGTACCTGAGGGAATAGAAATAAATTAGGTCTGTAAAATGCTGCTTTGCAAAAGTTTTTGCATTCCATTTTAGGAGAGAGGAATAGTGGTCTCTCCCAGCTGCGCGACGTTATCCTGACTAATTTAGCTGAACAGCTTCAGAACAACAGATTTGGAAGCGAAGATGATGATCACTATAGGTAAAATGCAACAATATCCTTCCCCCCACCCTCCTCCTCCTCGCTTCAAATTGTCTCTTTCTGTTAGTTGCTTTAGGTAATAAACTTGCATAAAGGTTCTGCTGAAATTGTTGTTATCTTCCTGCCAGTGGGACCTCCATAGTGGGTAGAGTATCCTTAGAAGAAGGGAGAGAGAGGCTTGACATTTTAGGGGAAACTTTGGAGGCTTCTGTAGACAGTTTTGGGTTCTTTATCCTTTACCATGTATCTGGTTAACGTGGGTGATAATTTGTCATGAGATTGCTCTCCCTATTGTTACCTAAGGTGATTTTCCAGCAGGAAAACTGTCAGTCCCAAGTACCTGTCCAAGTTGGGAGGAGTCTCCTGTTTTTTTTTAGGAGTCATTAAAAGTCATAGATTTCTATCAGCACAGTGCAGGAAATCACTTGTAATGCTTCACTGATAGTTGCTAAACATTTCAGGCTTGCTTTTTCTTTGTGTTCGAATGTCTGTTTGTTTTTGGTTTCAAGTAATTTGTGATGCAGCTTGCAGAGCCTTTTGAGCTGAGCTACTGCAAAATACACCATAATTAGACTATTAACATTTTACACCATTCTTGCATTTTTTGAAGACTAAATGATGAGCTGTTGCACTGCATTCTCAAGATTGTTGTCCGAGAATCTTGTGTCTTAATCACCAAGTGCCAAACTGTATCTAAAGATGATTTTCAAAGGCTTCTTTCAACTGTGCCTGTAAGTAAAATGTATTTTGATTAAAGTAGTTTTGCTTTTGGCTCTTTTTCCTCCTTAAATTTCCTCTTCACTGAGAATATAGAGGTGAAACTTTGTAGTTGTGTGTCTTAACAAAGAGGGGGAAAGAATGTCTCTTGTTTATGCTGTACAGGGAAGGAAGAAACAATTTCTTACAGCAAAGTAAATGCTAAAACAGGTTTATGTGTGGATATATTTTCCACTTGCTCTGGCAGCTGTTACAATTTAAAGAAGGTTTTTGTATTAAACTCTTCAAAGCTTAAAAAACCAAAATAAACTCTTTATTTGGCTGTGTATAACGATGCATAAGCAGAAAGGGTTGTCAATTACAGACAAAAAAGAGTGAAAGTTAGCATTATTTAGTGGTAAAAGCATATATAGATGTTTCCAAGGGCATCAGTTTCCTTCTCTGGCTGATGGCAAAGCAGGTGCCACTGGCGAGGGGACAGGCAGCCCCAGCCTGTTCTGTAGGAGAGTGGGAATGGAGTAGCAGCATAGAATCAGCACCTTCAGGAATGTGAATCAAATTTAGTTTTGTGGTGGCAGTATCTTGTAAGAATTAGTTAATGTTTACAGTATTTATATATTTCCATATATATGGAAAATATATATGGAAATATATAAATACTGTATGGATGCTTCCTCCCTGGAGGTGTTTAAGGCCAGGCTGGATGAGGCCTTGAGCAACCTGCTCTAGTGGGAGGTGTCCCTGCCTATGGCAGGGGGTTGGAGCTGGATGATCCTTGAGGTCCCTTCCAACCTAAACCATTCTATGATTCTACAATGTTATATATGTGAATAAAATACTTCTGCTCCTGTGTGTTCTGCAACTCATTTCACAAAATCCAGTGAGTTTGCAGCAGGTTCTTCGCTTTTATGTTTTGAATCAACAAAGAAACTATTTCTGTTCAAGGAAATTAAGTTTTTACTTTGCTTGTCCTCTCCCTCAACCTTTTTTTTTCCTCTTTTATGTTTCAAAGTCCAGGAATTGCCTGACTCAAGGTTGATTGCAGGGTTTAGATGATGTAAAGTGTGCTTATTTATGTTAAAGGCTGCATCTTCCTGTTTGCGGTATCTGATGGCTGTGCAGAACCACCTCCTCAGTAACACTATTTTGATTAAACCTGATGAAAATGATGACAGTGACAGCTCCTTACAGGGAGAGACATTGAAGGTACAGGTAAACACCAAGTTTTATTCTAGTATGGCTCTCTACAGTCAGTGTTCCTGTGACACCTCTTGTTTCTGCAGCGCATTCCACTTACATATTTTCTTGGTTCTTTTTCTCTCAATGTTGAGTTACTGTAGGCAGATAGTTTTTTTTTCCTGTTCTCCAGTTAAAGTCTGCAGTTGTTCTGTGTTCAGTATTCAAGCTTGGGTTCTATGTTATCAGTGAAAGCAGTCACTTCCCTTCCTAAGTATATGTATAATGAGGTTTAAAATCTATTTTAATTAATATATGCTGGGAAGAAAACTCATGTGCAGGGTTTCTCATCTCCAAGTCAATTCAGTGGTCTTTGCAAAAATATGTATTTCAGATATCAGGAAAGGGTTTTCTGGTTTGCCTTGCCTGATTCCTGCATTTTTGCAGTTTTATCTCATAAATCTTATGTAGAACCACTTAAATCTATTGCCTGAGGTACCTTGAATATTATCTGTGGCAAGGGAACTGTTAAGAGGACTGGGTTTGTGGACAGGATAGTTTTAGACGAACTTGAGGGAGCCAGATTTGTCCCAGCATGCAGGCTGTCTTGTCACAGCAGTTGTAACAGTAACAATTCTTCTCTAATGGTATTGACTTTTGAGTTTCTGCTATTGTTTGTTAAGCTGGTTTAGTCTGCTGCTCTTTGAGACTTTGTGTGCTTGTAATGTGCTGCAGTTGGAAGTTATTTGTTCAGGCTCATTGAGTAAATGCTAAATATTGTAGTATTTTTCTTGTCTCGCTATTCACCCATGTTTTCATTGTTCAGTTTCTCTCTCTACAGTGATCCTCATACCTGCTAGGACATTCTCTCACCAATGCTGTACCTTGGCTGGCTAACAGCTCTCTCTCTCCTGTGCTGGACTTGGGGATTCCTTCCCTCTAGAAACTGGATGTGCATCCTGTAAAATATGCACCTAGTTTCTCCCAGCACTTTGGGGCTTAGCATTAATCAAATTTAAGTCTTGGATGAATCTACTGCTGCAGGCCTGCCAGGTCACATTATCATTATTTTCATTTGGAAATCCATCCTTTTGTTCTCTTGTGCTTTTTTGGGAGTCTCTAAGAATTTAAATATCCTCTAACTCTCTTTTGTGCCTAGGAGCTCAAGACCAGCATTTTGTCTCTTGCTACACAAATTCTGACAGGATGTGATGAAGTCTTAGAGATGCTGCAACAAGTCACTACAGCACTAATAAACAGTGACATTTCTGATCGAGAGCAAAGGTAAGATGATTATGCTCACCTGAAAATAGTGAACTGCTGAGTTTTGGGGTCGTTTTGGGCAAGCACAGCTCACATTGCTCATTCTGTGTCATTTCATGGTTGAGCTTTGAATGTATAGGGATTGTTTTTTGCTGTTACAGCATTTGTTTAGCACTTCACTTATGAAGAATTTAGGTTCAGACTCTCCATGTTAGTACTGCTAGCTTAGCAACCTCTAACTAAGATTTGACTCCATTCCAATAGTATTTGTGAGCAGGGTAAGTGGAGCCAAACTGTAATCAGTCAGCTGAGAATGTTCCTGGGAGCTAGGGCAAGATTGTTAAATTCCTGACTGTTAAGTCTCTAGGAGCTGGACTAAATATTTTATCCATGACACATCTTGGGTGTTGTTATCCTGTCCTGCATGTTTCATCCGATAGCATCACCTTGCCCTTCCTTACCTCCCCTCCACTTAAAAATATGTGTTAGGAATGGGATGTAAACAAAAGCTGTGACACTTCTCTCTCATTAAACAAACACCTCCTGCTCCCTGGTGTGTTTCAGTTTCTCTTCTTTCCTGTGCCTGCAAGATTAGTTTTGTTTATTGACAATACACAATTCCTCAGAGAGCTTTTCAGATGGGTTTCATGCACAAATACATTTTTGTAGCTGCAGATTCTTTTCAAGTACTCTGAGCTATGCTTCTGCTAGGAGCCCTGATACACATACTGAACAAACACTTTGATATTTGATGAGGTTTTTCACCCCACACCCATGGGAACTTATACATTTCTAAGTAATTATTGAACTCTTGATTTGCTGTCTCCTGCTCAGGCCTTGTTTAGAAAGAATTGACAGCAAAGTCTGGGACAACACTTGGGAGAAATTGTGATGTTTTCAAGGTTTTATTTAATGTAATACAAAAGCTTAATGAAATGCAGATCCTTACACAGCCTGTTACACAATTAAACAGATGACTAAAAACAGTAGTGTGATACTCTGTGAAAATAGTTGTTGCTGTGTAAACTTTGACTCTCCTTACAGATTAAAAGGCCTGGAGCAAATAACAAAGGCAACTATGCTTGGTCACCTGCTTCCTGTCCTACTGACATCCCTGATGCACCCAAATTTGCAAACTCTAACCATGGCTGATGCCTTGATGCCTCAGCTGGTGCAGCTGGTTCTTTACACAAGCCAGGTATGCTCTTTGTATCAGCAGTTGTACACAAAGGAAAAAGGATGTGGTTCTAAAATGCTGTAGATCTTGGTCACATTTCTGCTGATTGTAGTTTAAGAATTACTCAACAACCACAAAAGCTGATAATGCTGAATGTTAAATTTGACTTGGTACAGGAGCTATTAAGTAATGAGTGTCAATGATGACATACAGTGTCGTTATTAATATATTTCAATAACAAGATCCTAAATGATTTGCTGTTCACATGTTTCTAATGTGTCTTTTGTGCCACAGACTGCACTGCTGCTTAAAACTCAGTCTCCAGTTTTCTCAGAACTGAACAGTTCCCCCAGTGGTGCATCAGAACAGAAAGGGAAGCTTTTACCTGATGAGAGGTGATTTTCCTTAAATTTGGGTCTTTCCATGGGATAAAATACCTTAGCTGTGATGTTCAGAGAATCATAGAATGCATTATGTTGGAAGAAAGGACCTTAAAGCTCATCTAGTCCAACTCTTCTGCAGTGAGGAGGGGCATCTCTCAAGCCCTATGAGGAGAGGTTGAGGGAGCTGGGGTTGTTTAGCCTGGAGAAGAGGAGGCTCAGGGGTGACCTTATTGCTGTCTACAACTACCTGAGGGGTGGTTGTGGCCAGGGGGAGGTTGCTCTCTTCTCTCAGGCGGCCAGCACCAGAACAAGAGGACACAGCCTCAGGCTGCACCGGGGGAAGTTTAGGCTCGAGGTGAGGAGAAAGTTCTTCCCTGAGAGAGTCATTGGCTACTGGAATGGGCTGCCCAGGGAGGTGGTGGAGTCGCCGTCCCTGGAGCTGTTCAAGGCAGGATTGGACGTGGCTCTTGGTGCCATGGTCTAGCCTTGAGCTCTGTTGTGAAGGGTTGGACTTGATCTGTGAGGTCTCTTCCAACCCTGATGATACTATGATACTATGATATGATACTAAATCGAGGTGCTCAGAGCCCCAGATGATCTGACCTAGAATGGTGCTAGGGGTGGAGCATCTACGACCTCATTTGACCATTGCTGGGGCTTTTGGTTTGTTTGTTGGGGGTTTTTGTTGGTTTGTTTTGGTTTGGTTTTTGTTTTTTTTTTTTTTTAGACAAAGCTGTAATGGTTTTTAGGACTGTTAGAGATATAGAAGCCTTTACAAAAGGCAATCAGTTCTGGTATTTTTTTTTTGCATATAGAATTAAATGATTAATATCTTCAGGTTATTTGCAGAGGGTATGATTTGTTTGGTTTTTTGCTTTGCTTCAAGTATTAGGAATTAATTCTAAATGTCCCTCTTGCAATAAATTAGGCTAAAGAAGACCATGATGAGAAAATGCAAATTGCTCTGGCAGCATGAGATAGGGTATTAAAACCATTGGAAAGATATTAAATGGTTTCATTTGCGCAGGGAAACGTGATGGGTTTAAATCCTGTGTTTAAATCCTGTCTCTCAGCCCAAAGTTCTGCAGCCTCTGCTTAGAAACAACAACCCAAGCTAAACTGAACAAAACCTGCTTACCATAGCTATTTGCAGTTGCAGATTTTGTAGTATTAAACAACTTGTGGTGGTGTGCAATATACAGCAGGAGAACTCAGCAGAATTCATTTTCAATCCTCCTGCAATTATAAGCTCCAGTGCAATACTTGGCATATTGTTTTGAGACAGTATAATCAGGTTTGGGTACTCTTCTATGAGAGAAGAGATAGTTTTTATGCTCTAGATCATCTACTAGAATCCATACATGGTGCCATTTACTTCTTGATAGTGCTACTTAGCTTGTTTACCATAAATTGGAAAGCACAGCTTGTTTACCATAAGTTGGAAAGCACTGGGAGGAGTTCAGGTTTTACAGATTAGAGATTGGCATGGTGATTTCTAGTGTACAGGGCTCATGCTGCTAAGTTCAGCTTGTTCCCTCAATACAGTTGTGCCTAAAATCAGGAGTTGACACTCAATGAGTCAGTGGTGAGAGCACCTCACCAGAAGGGCATTGAGGTGTTGCAGCAGGTCCTGAGAAGGGCAGCAAAGCTGGTGAAAGGTCTGGAGCACACATCTTGTGAGGAGCAGTGAGGGGATCGGGGTTGTTCAGCCTAGAGAAAAGGAGGCTAAGGAGGGAAGTCAGACTCGGGTGGGAGCTGGTCCTTCTCCCAAGGAGCGAGTGGCAGGACAAGGGGAAATGGCCTGAAGTTGCACCAGGGAGGTTTAGGTTGGAGACGAGGAGCAATTTCTTCCCAAAAGTGTTGTCAAAGCCTGGCCCAGCCTGCCCGGTGGTGGAGTCTCCATCCCTGTAGGGGTTTGTGATGGTTTGGGTATCCCCCACCCCCCCACACTTTAGAAGTCACCCAGACTAGACTCAGTCGGCTCTGGAAATTTGAATGAAGCTTCTATTTACAGCTGGCACAATTTACAAGCAGATAGTTACAGTATATACAGATATATACAGAAATACACAAGGTAAAAGGTAATACAGACACAACTCCCCTCCCAGAAGCCTGAGTCCCCAGGAGGGGCTCTCAACCATCTCCTCACCTTCCCCCTACCCCTCTCAACCTTACCCCAGTCCCAAGGAAGAATGGAGGTTCGGCCAAGAGGGTTAAAAAGCAAGGTGAAGCAGCCAAGCAAAGGGAGGGTGAAGCTAGAAAGCAAGATGGAGTCCAGCCAGCAGCCACAAGCTCCCCAGCAGGCAAAAGCAGAAGAGAACAGCCCAGCACGCAGTGCAGAGCAAAAGTGACCTTATCTAATGTTTTGCTTTTCCTTGCTACCCATCTCAGCAAGACTGTGAGGGAAGTAGACACCATTGTTTTCATTTCTCAGCCTATGATATAGTTCTTCTCACCAAAACATGCTAGCTAGGCTCAAACTAGCACAGGGTTGAACAGCCACGGTGCTAAGTGAGAGTGTGGATTAGTGGAGACGTAGCAGTGCTGGGCTAGCAGTTGGACTTGATGATCTTAAAGGTCTTATCCAGCCTGAAGGATTCTATGAACACTTTGTGTCGTTGCATATCAACCCTGAGTCTGCTGTCTGAATATGAATATATTGTAGAAGTCTGCCTTGAACTTAGGACTCAATTTTCACTCTGATTTCAGAATGCTGGAAGAGAAAGAAGAGCCAGGTTTCCTTACGGGTTTGAAGATCCCTGCTCCCTGGGCTGCTGGGAAGACTGTAGAAACAGTTCATCCTGTCAGGGATAACTATAAGTTTAAAGAAACTGTACATATTCCAGGAGCCCGCTGTTTGTACCTTAGATTTGACAACAGATGTTCTTCCCAATATGATTATGATAAGGTAAGCAAGGACCAATTCAGGAATTCTTGCTTTGTATATATTTCTGTCAGCAGCATATCCCATTTTCATCTTTTCTGCCCCTTGTCTTTCATGAGACCTTATTTCTAGGGGTTAGATTAAAACAGGAAGGTTTTATTGCTAGGAGCTTATTTGAGACACTCACAGCCTGCCCACTTCAGAGCTATAAAGTACAGAGATGCAGAGAGGTCGTTTCTTGTGTGGCACAAGTGTGAAAAACCTCAAAAGAATTCTGGGGTTTCATCTTAAAACTAAACTTAGCTAAATGATAGAAAATAGACAGAAAGTTGTAGACATGAAAAGGCAGGAAGGTGAAGCTAAATGGCTCATCTTTAATTTCTAGTAGTCTTGAAGAAGCAATCCAGAAAGAACCTGTGCATCATTTTTCCTGTGTGGTGCATCAGAACATAACATCCAGTGATGGTTTCAGGGTCCAAAACCTGATGATTTTGAGGGTCTTTTGTTCAAGAGTTAGCTCTGTTATCAGGAGCCTCAAAAGGTGTCAAAAGTATTGGTAGTAACAAATAAGAGACAGAAGGTAGGCTGCAGATTATGGGGCTTTGGAGTGGTTGGTTTGGGGTTTTCCCTCCCCCCCCTCCCCCCCAGGAATTCATACCAACTCTTCCAATCTAATTTAAACTTCATTTCATGATGGCTCAAACTATCAGAGTTTCACTTCCTTCTCATATTTCCTATTCAGTCTTTACTTCTCAATTTTAATCTATCTGCCTAGTATGTAGGTCAGCACAGTTTAAACTGGGCAGAACTGGAAAAGTTACTTTACCCCACCTCACAAGATAAGAGTTATTTGCATGCATTAGCATCAACAAGTATTCTCAATATCAAACTAACAGCAGCTTATTTACTCTGTGTAATCAGAGAGCTACTCGTGCTGCTTACAAATTGTTGCTATATATTCCTCGACAGAGAGCAAGAAGAATAGTTATTCATAAGTGTCTTTTAATATTAATGTCACCCATTTCTGGAGGATTTTAACCAGTAGACTTTGGGCTGCCATGCTTCTACTTGAAGTCGTTGACAAAACAGGAACTTTGAGGGGAGCAGGATCAATCTGTTTCTTAGTAGAGAGGCAGGATTTATAGGTTGATAGAATGGTTCAGGTTGGAAGGGACCTAAAGATCATCTAATTCCAACCTTCTGCAATGGACAGGGGCACCTTCCACTACATCAGGTTGCTCAAGGGCCTGTCCAGCATGACTTTGAACACCTCCAGGGAGGGGGTGTCCACAACCTGCCTGGGTAACCTGTTGCTTTGTCTCCCCACTCTCCCTGGTGTTGTAGTACTACTTCTAAGAAGTTGTAGGGAGCTCAGCCTGGGGACTGCAAGTCAGGATTTCTCCCAGTTACTGCCCCCGTGTTTGTTGCTGACTTGCTGTGTGACCTTGAGGGCAAGTCACTCAATTTCCTCTCTGCCTCAGTTTCCCCATCTGTAAAATGGGGATAATAATACTTGCCTGCTCACCTCACAGGGCTGCTGTGAGGATTTGTTAATGTTGATAAAGCGCTTTGAAAATAGAAAGCGCCTTGTGGGGGTGCTAAGTATTATTATTATTATTAGATTTTCTTGTTTTTCTCTTACAGTCTAACAGTGTATTTTATGTTTTGAAGTTGGTGATCTATGCTGGTCCTAACACAAACAGTAGGAAGGTTGCTGAGTATGGAGGCAATACACTGGGATATGGCAGCCGTAGTGTCTTAGGAACTGGTTGGCCGAAAGACTTAGTAAAGGTACAGTATTATAATCCACCAATATTTCCCATAGCAAAATCCCCTTTGGAAAGTCCATGAAAAACCATCTCAAGTCCATTTTAACCCTTAGAGCAAGTCCAAGCTTTTAAGTGTATGGTTTTCCATGACGAGATCACTTTTAATTGGGCTGCTGTGTCCTTGGGGGGTATAACTTCAAACTCTCTGTTGTGTGTGATGCTTCTCTTTGAGCGTATCTTGCTTTGTTATGTCTACTGGAATTTGTTATCGGTGTGTTTCAATCCTGGAGTCTAATAGCACTGCTGTTCTCATACCTTCCTAGCAGAAATGCTTGCACACGTTGAGGCTGTGCATATTTTCTTTAAGGTCTGTGGACACTGTTGCCTTTTTTTTTTTTTTGGAGCAATAACCCACAAATTTACCAAGTACTAAATGTAACAATTTCCCAACCATTTGTGATGGGTGTTAAAATGGCATTGGATGCTTCTGGTAGTAAAACTAAGACAGAAAAATCCCTCAGACTTCTTGAAACTTCAGCGTTTCAGGAATTCTGCAGACTGTATGCAATCTGATTCCTTTTTGTTTTTTTCCCTCTTACATCTTTGTGCTGCTACATTGTCCCCCTCACTCAAATGGGGCTTTTGTACATAACAAAAGATAATTTCAACAGCAAACCCAAGAATGAAGTGGAAAGCAATGTCAGCCAAGCACTCTGTTGATCACGTTTAATGGAGCTTAATTTATTTTTCAGACATGGATTTTTATATTGCTCTTTTTAGCTTTTTATCTTTCATATCTATGTCTTTTAGCAAACTCTTCTGTTAATGTGCTGACATTCTTCTCCTTGAAGAGCTTGTCTGTCTCCTTTCAAGAAGAGAACTGTTTATTGTTGCATGATTTCTTGCAGACAAATAATGAAAGTGTTTTGATGAAAATCAAGGCCAGATAACACAGAGCGATAAATTCAACTTTGGGTCTGCAGCTGTGGTGGCTTTTTAGGGGTTTGCTATTATTAGCCAGCAATAAAATTCAAATCAAATTGTCCACCAAATGATAGCCTTACTAAAAGGGAAGAATCTGAAATCAGAGTATATAATTGGAGATAAAAGTCCTAGTTAGATAACTGTCATTAAAAGCATTAATCCATAACATAAGCCACTTTTATGCAAAGCCTATTTTGTTTGCTTCAATCCTTAAATGTATCTTCTTCTTCTTTTTTTTTCCCCCCTCCTTCCCATCAAAATATGAAGGTGGAAGGAGATACAGTCACCTTCTCCTTTGAAATGCGGAGTGGCCGTGAGCACAACACTCCAGACAAAGCTATGTGGGGCTTTGCTTGCACTGTTCGAGCACAGGTACTCAAATGGGACAGATTCCATGGGACAGGTTCAGCTTCAGGTTCTCTTTTTCTTCAGATCAAATAGAAGTGTCCTTCCGAGGTGAAGTATAAAGCAGGAGTAGCTTACTTATTTTGGCAGTAAACCAAACCATCTTTTTAACAGTGTAAAGGACATGAGCTGTAGATATTTGTCTTCCTTAGCTAGAGGAACCCTGTGGCGTGGCCTGTTCCATGCATAGGGTTTTAGGAAGAAGATACTGCCAAATATGTCCCACCCATCTTGTGTCGTTGCTGCTGGGCTTGGATGGAGTCACTTTAGTATCTCTGTCTGCTTGTGGATCAGAGTTTCTTTGGAGACATAAGTAGCAACCTGAAAGTTAGAGATTCAGTGAAGGAACACTAAATTCCATCCTCCAAAGAGAGGGGAGTGCCACTGGGATCAAACAGAAGCAAACTCATATCCCTCTATTAAAAATTAGGACTAGGCCTGTGAGAGGACAGATCTACAGGCTAAAGCATGACTGAACCAGAAATAACTTTACTATTTTTTTTTTTTTGGTTCAGAAAAAAGTCTGTTTCAATCCTTTGTTTCTAGTCTTGAGTTGATCTTATACATTGCTTTTGTTTAAGCATTTCTTTTCAAGTGTAGCTCTGGGTAAGAAACATAGGTCTGATAGATATAAAAACCATAGAGAGGTATCTAAGATTATATCTATGTAAAAATGTAACATCTTCTATCTTGAAATATACTGGGGAAGGGCTTTGTGGTGGATTTGATCAGTGTAACTTATCACTATTCCTACTACAGGAGTCTTCAGAGGATGTATCAGGAGGTTTGCCTTTCTTAGTTGACCTGGCACTTGGCCTTTCTGTGTTAGCTTGTTCTATGCTGCGAATATTATACAACGGACCTGAAATTACCAAAGATGAAGAAACCTGTCAGGAGCTCTTGAGATCTAAACTCTTACAAAGGTGAATAACAATTGATCTGAGTTCCCATGTGGTGGGGTTTTTTTTTTGGTGGGTTTTGGTTTGGGGGTTGTTGGGGATTAGGTTGGGGTTTTTTTTTTGAGGGAAGGTGACTTTTGTAGTTCATGGAATCCCAGCATGGTGGGAATCAGAAGGGACCTCTGGGTATCGTCCAGTTCAACCCCCCTGCTCAAGCAGAAGCACCCACAGCAGCTTGCTCAGCATCACAATGGCCAGGAGGGTTTGGAATCTCTCCAGAGAAGGAGACTCTGCAACCTCTTTGGGCGGCCTGCTCCCAGGCTCCAGCACCCTCACAGCAAACATATTTGTTCTGTTCAGGTGGAACCTTCTGGGTTCCAGTTTATGCCCCTTTGAACACCGCTGATGAGAGTCTGGTCCCATCCTTTGGCCCACCCTGGGCCCTTTAGCTCTTTCTGAGCATTGATCAGATTCCCTGTCAGGCTGCTCTTCTCCAGGCTCAACAGCCCCAGGTCTCTCAGCCTTTCCTCTTCTCAGACATGCTGCAGGCCCCTCTGCATCTTTTCAGCCTCTACTGCACTCCTGCCAGTAGTTCCCAGTCTCTCTTGAACTGGGGATCCCACAACTGTACTCAGTACTCCAGAAGTCACCTCAGTAGGGCTGAGCAGAGGTGGAGGAGAAACTCCCTCAGCCTGTTGGCCACACTCTGCAGTTGTGCTTTAGTCCTATGTTTTAAGATAAAGTTTGGCTAACTTTCCCTGCAGACTCTGGTCAGCAGTTCTTTGGTTCCTAAAACTAAGGGAATATTCTTTAGAATTCTGGGGGATTTCTTTTAAAGTGAGTAAAGGAGGATTTGGCTGTGCTTGGTACAGACCACACTTTAATCCTCAGTCTGTCTTTATAACAGACAGACTTTATTCGTTGTTGACGAATGTGCCTTTCTGAATAAGGGGAGAAGAGTTAGAGGAGGAGGAAATAAATCCTTTTCATCTTTTTTTATTCATTTTTCCAGGTGCCAATGGCAGGTGGAAGCTAATGGTGTAATATCTCCAGCCCTTACACCAAGTCCTTCTCCACTGCCTCTTACTATTGATGAAGATAGAGAATTCACATATCCCTCTGATGTTTTAGTGCCTCCCGTTGGACACTACTTTGATCTTCCTAGGATCAGGCTGCCTCCAGGAATCATGATAAAACTCAGGGAAATTTCTGGACGTGCTCGGCCTCAGTTTAGACCTAGTATAAAGTAAGTAGTCGTTTTTTGTCTCAATTTTTCTAACTTTTATTGTTTGAAACAGTTGGTTACTTTTGACCCCTCACTCCGAGAAGGACATTTAGTTGCTGGAGTGTGTCCAAGAAAGGACAACAAAGCTGATGAAGAGTCTAGAGCCACAAGATTTGTAAGGAGTTGCTGAGGGAGATGAGGTTGTTTAGTACTGTTCTGCAGAACAAGAGAGACTTTCTTGCTCTCTACAACTCCCTGAAAAGAGACTGGAGTGAGATGAGGATTGATCTCTTCTGCCAATTAACAAATGACAGGATGAGAGCAAACAGCCTCAAGTTGTTCCAGGGAAGATACAGTTGGGCAAGAATTTTTTCCTGATGTCCAAAGAGAGTGGTCAAGGCCTGGATCAGGCTGCCCAGGGAAGTGGTGGAGTCCTTTTCCCTAGAGGTGTTCAGAGAAAGTGTAGATGTTTCACTTATGGACGTGGGTCTAGTGGTGACCTTGGCAGTGTTAGGTTAATGGTTGGACTTAACTCTTAGAGGTCTTTTCCAGCCTTGATGATCCTGTGAAATGTTTGATGCCAAAGTGAATGAACTAAACAAGCAGAAGTGAGGATGTGGCCTGTCATGTGTGATGGTCTGCATTTCACATTCAGTAAATCCTTGTTTGTGAACAAAGCCTCTGGTGAACTGTAAATAGAAATTGTCAAAGTTTCTCCCTTATTCTCACTTAATCACTTGGGCTTTACCTGTTTCTCTAGGGAAGTGATCCAGCCAGAAGTCATGGAGGAGATGGTAGTTTCCTGTGTCATTAAGCATTTGAATTTGGTTGATGCTCTCCAGTCCCTGATAAATTTCCAGTATCAGGAAGAACACGCAGAAGAATATGATTTACTTTGTAAAATTATGGGAGAGACCTTTAAGAAGCTAAATGCCATGGAGAGACAACTGCAGGTAAAAAGACAATTACAAAGAAAAGAAAGAGAAGGCTTTTTTTTGAGAATAAAGGTGCATTGACAGCACTTTAGAAACCCAGAAATACAAAATGTACTCGAGTTTCTTCTTCTAAGGTCTTTTTAACTCCTTCAGATGAGCAATGGCAGTTAAGTGTTATTTTTGTCTCTTGATTAGAGTGTGGCTGAGCTGGAGCAGAAGTGGCAGAATGAGGTGGATGATGCCATGCATGGGAAGCTGGAGAACAATGTCCCCTTCTTTTATGACTATCACTTCAATGAGGTAAGCATCATGGCTGCTGTGTGTGCTCATGATTCCTGCTGCTCTCAAGACATGTTCATGCTTTTCCTTCGTTTTGTTTAGAGCAAGATGAAGGAACTTGAACTTCTGTGCTCCATGAAGGAAGTTTCTTTTGATGGAAGTGATCTTGAGAATGTGGTCCTGGCATTAAGGTTAGTGCTGTTTAGACAAGGACCTTTAAAGACAGGCAGCTTTAGGCAGCTGTGGAATTTCAGTGAGTGCCAAAAGTAGTTGTGCAGAGCTAAAGTTCCCTGTCTAGATAAATATTTATTGAAGTAGGTGTTTGAACCTTGTACCCTCTGACACCTTATGATGTCAAACAAAAGCTGGATCTAAATGGTTGGAAAATATTTTATGTCTAATTCCATCAAAGAAAGAAACCAAATTGGCACCACAGTGAGGTACTGGAATAGGTTACCCAGGGAGGTGGTAGAGTCACCATCCCTGGAGGTGTTCAAGCAACATATGGACTGGCACTTGGGGACATGGTTTGATGGGTGTGGTCCTAGGTTGAAGGTTGGACTCAATGATCTGAGAAACCTTTTCCAACCAAACCAATTCTGTGATTCTATCAGGGATGCAAATACTTTAAAGTCATTTTTAATTCATTTTTCCTGTCTGTTTAGCAATACCTAATTAAATAAAATCATTTTTTGCTAAATGTATTAATATTAGTCCTACAGCTTCTTATAATTACAAATCCTTTGTTTGTTTTATTTTTCCTGCTGTCTACTTTGTTGGCATAGAACAGATATGTTTATCTCCTTGAAAATAACCTTTCTCACACTAACACTTTGTTTCAAGAGGCATTAATAGATAATGGAATTCACTTCTTTAATTTGTCTTTCATAATCTTAGGGAGAAGTTTTTCCAGGAGGTGAATTCACTGATTCAGAAGACCTATCACCCCCTAGCAAAAACAAAAACATTGGTTAAGAGCTTGATGAACAGAGCAGAGCTGTTGTTACATGTCACTATTGCAGCACAGTCTGGGATCACCAGGAGCATATCTGGTACCCCTGCAGAGACTCCAGGTATATCTTCTGTTACCAGCATTGTACTTTTCCTTTTTACTGAAGATAAAATTTATTCCTTTCCTATTTTTTTTCCCCATTAAAATTAACCCCTTCTTTTTTTCCTTTTTTTTCCCTTAAGTAAGTTCACTTACAGTAAATGAAATTGAGTTTTTGTTTTCTGATTGCCATAATGATGGTAAATTAAGGTCTGAGTGAGATTTAAACCTTAGTTCCATGAATTATTAGCGGGGGGAAATGCTGAACCTAATCAAAGAACCCTATCTTGAAACCAGGCAAGCTCTCAGGACTGTGTTGCAAGGTCTTGCTTAGGCTGTGTGTTCCTCATCCTGGAATGTCCACGGTGCTTGTAAAATTAGTTTGTAAACAACCTCCTACACCAGGAGTGACTTTGTTTGGTATTGTCTGATCCTGCAGCCTGTAAATCAGCATCTGAGACAAAGGTGATCTCCCACGCAGTCCGCCAGCCTGTCTTCCTTCGCAGCATGTCAGCACCTTCTGACCTGGAAATGATTGGCAACGAAGACATCGAGTTTGCTCGAGCAAGCCAAAGGTACACAAAGGGGCTAGGCCAATAAGCTGCTTTACAGAAACGGGCCCTGTGCTGTTAAAAACCTTTGCAGACTTTGCAAGCAGAGCATTGTTTGGACTTTTTTTGGGTCAACTTCCTGCTGCCAGGTGTAATTCTCTGTGTTCTCGTAGGCGCCGCCACGTCACCAGCCACAGAAGCAGCTCTTTCACTCTTCTCCAGTCACTGGCCATTGAGGACAGCAGAGATAAACCCACATACAGTGTCTTACTGGGGCAGCTGTTTGCCTTCATTGGGACTAATCCTGACCAAGCAGTATGTCATTTCAATCTGCTAAATCACTCTGTTTTCAAATCCAGGCTTTCACCAAGAAAGGAGGTGTCTTGCTTGTGTCTTGTTAACTAAACCAACCAAAATCTTGTAGGTGTCCAGCAGCAGCTTCCTGCTGGCTGCTCAGACAAGGTGGCGGCGAGGGAATACAAGGAAGCAAGCCCTGGTGCACATGAGAGAGTTGCTGACAGCAGCTGTTCGGGTCGGTGGTGTGACGCATCTTGTAGGCCCAGTGACCATGGTACTTCAGGGAGGACCAAGGTTTGTTGATTTCTCTGAAAGTAATAAAATGTTTTGCTCTCTGTAGAGGATAGGAAATTGCTTTGTGCAGAGAAAAACCTTGAGAAGAGCCTGTGAGGGCTTAAGTTTGCAGAACAAAGCTTGCAACCATCATTTTGGTAGAAAGGCAGAAGCTTCTAAGAAATGCTGTTATTTAGCAGTAGACAAGCTGTCCTTTCATTCTGGCATGATGTGTTCCCAGGCACATTTATAGGGTATCTTACTCTCTTGACTTAATTCTAAATTAATGTTAATTGGGTAGTAGTGGTAGATCTAGCTGATACTAGAGCAGGCTGCCCAGGACCACAATGTCCAGGATTGTTTGGAATCTCTCCAGAGAAGGAGATTCTACAACCTCTCTGGTACCCTCACAGCAAAGAAGATTCTTCTGTTCAGGTGGAACCTCATGGTTTCCAGTTTGTGCCTGTTGCCCCTTGTCCTGTCACTGGGCACCTCTGACAAGAGTCTGGCCCCATCTTCTTGATCCCTACCCTTTAGCTCTTGCTGAGCATTGAGAAGATCAGTTCTCAAGCTGAATAGCCCCAGGTCTCTCAGCCTTTGCTCCTCACAGAGATGCACCAGTACCCTCAATATCTTTGCTGCTTCCACTGGATGCTGTCCAGTAGTTCCTTGTCTCTCTTGAACTGAGGAGCTCAGAACTAGACACAATACTTCAGATGTGCCCTCACTGGGGAAATCTTCCTTTAGTAATTTTGAAGATGTGCTGTTAATTTAACTTTTCTTTTTTTTTCTTCAGATGCATTTGGAAGTTTTGTTCATTTCATTTAACCTAGAAAACCTACTGTTTTATATCTCTGCCCAACAGAATTGAAGAGCTCACCTGTGGTGGGATGGTGGAACAAGTCCAGGAAGCTTTTGGAGAGACTATGACATCCGTGGTCTCCTTGTGTGCTCGCTACCCCATTGCTTGTGCAAATAGCATTGGACTCTTATGCACTATACCATACACAAGGTATGACAGTATCTCTTTCAGGAAGGGAAGGAGGGCACCCACAGATGTCCTTACTAGATTTTGCCTTAAGGAGAAGCATTAAAGAATGTAAATATGCTCTTTTTTTTCATGATGAAAAGTGCCTGAGAGCAGCCTGCTAAATGTCCTAATATAGAACTTCATCTGGGGAGGACAAGGGACAAACAGAACCATCTTTCTGCAAACTGAACTCTTTGATATCTGAGTTGACAGCAAGTTCTAGATTTTCCTTGTGTCTGTTGTTAGTGACTGAAAAATTGCTTAAATGAAATTGAATTTCTCCCCTCATTCAGGAGTGAAGAGAAGTGTTTGGTACGGAGTGGCCTGGTACAGCTCATGGACCGACTTTGCAGTTTAAGCAGCCAGACAGAATCCAGTTCAAATGAAAAGCAAACCAAGAAACAGAAGGTGGCCACCATGGCTTGGGCTGCCTTCCAGGTGCTAGCCAATCGATGTGTGGAATGGGAGAAGGAAGAAGGTATAGAACAGAATCACAGAATGGTTTAGGTTGGAAGGAACCTCAAAGCTCATCCAGTTTCAACCCCCTGCCATAGGCAGGGACACTTCCCAGTAGAACAGGTCGCTTAAGGCCTCATCCAATCTGGCCTTGAACACCTCCAGGGAGGGAACAGCCGCAACCTCCTTGGGCAATCTGTTCAGTGTCTCACCATCCTCACTGTAAAGAACCCTTTCCTAACATCTAGTTTGAGTCTCCCCTCTGCCAGTTTAAACCTATTACCTTTCATCCTGCAATGAGACCTTGTAAATAGTCCCTCCCCAGCTTTCCTGTAGCCCACTTCAGATAGTGGAAGGCCACTATAAGGTCTCATCAAAGCCTTATCTTCTCCAGGCTTGTGATGATTTGGGTGTTACCTGCCCCCCCGCACTTTATAAATCACTCAGACTAGACTCAGTGGCTCTGGAAATTGAGTGAAGCTTTATATTTACAGCTGACACAATGTACAAGCAGATATTTACAGTATGTACAGCTATATATAGAAATATACAAGTTAAAAGGTAATACAGAAACATAACAGCCCTCCCAGAAGCCTGAGTCCCCAGGAGGGGCTCTCAACCACTCTTCCACCTTTATCCCTCTCCTCTCCCTTACCCCAGATCTTGCCTTATGCCCAAGGAAGATTGGAGGGTCAGCCAGGGGAGTTAGGAAGCAGATGGATTAATCACAGGGATGGCAGGTTAGGGTAGAGAGAGAGATGCAACCCAAAGCCCAGACAGAGAGCGACTGCATTACCTATATTTACATTCTTGTTCTTATACATCTCAGCAAGCCTATGAGTGAAGTAGACATCACCATTGTTTCCCTTTCACAGCCTGTAATCTAGTTATTCTCACCAAAACATTCTAGCTAGCTTCAAACTAGCACAAGTCTGAAGAGCCCCAACTCTTGTAGCCTTTCCTCATAACAGAGGTGCTCCAGCAGTAGGAACACTGTTTCATGAGCTTTAGGACTGCCCAAATACCTGAGAAGTGGTGTGAATGTATTCAGAGTAGGACCTTCACTCACTGTGACCTCAGAGCCATGTGAGCTCTTTAGAACACAAGAGTGGATACAAAAATGAGTTTATTTTCTCCTTTATTATCATTTTCATTTAGTTCTGCCTTCTTTTTTTCTTCCTCATGGGAGTGTTCATGACGTAGATAATTCCAGATGTGCTACTTGATTCTGTCTAGACCAAACCAGAGAACCTAGAGATGATCACTTACACATTTCTCCTCTGAAAGAATCCACCCATAACATAGAAAAACCTACAGACAGGTGGCTGTTGGTTAATGGGACACAGATGTTGTATCAGGTGTTTAATTAAAGACATTGTATGTGAAAGTTTTGCTGGAGCAAAATAAATGTTAGAAAAAGAAAAAAAAAAAAGGGCAGATGGTTTGAAACTAGGACCAAGGCAGATTTAGGTTGGACATTAGAAGGGAGTCCTTTACAATGAGAGTGGCGAAATACTGGAACAGATTGCCCAGAGATGTACTTGAGGCCCCATTCCTGAAGGCATTCAAGGTCAAACTTGACGGGAGCAACCTGATCTAATTGGAAATGTCTGCTCTCACTGCAGAGGGGCATTGGACAAGATGATCTTGAGGGTCCCTCCCAACCCACTGCATTCTATGGTTCTGTGATATTTGTAGTTTTCAGCTTGTAAGGAATTTATAGATGTGTACAATAATTTTTATTGCTGACAGCTTTGTATTCTTGCCTGACTTCTCAAGGTGGTTCCACAGAAGCTGTTCACTCTGGTCTGGCTCGTCAGGTCTCTAGCCTCCTTACCAACCACCTTGCCCGAGCCACCGAGTGCTGTGGTAATCAAGCTGCAGGAAATGATGCGCTTCAGGATGTCCTCAGCCTTCTTAATGACCTGTCAAGGTACTAAGTCTTTGTCTCTGGAGGCCTTTTTTACTATGTATGAAAGCAGGAGGGGATTCTTTTGGGCATTTTTTTTTGCAGTAGTGGAAATGAAATAACTTTGAAAACCATTTTAAAACTTACCTATAAACTGACACTCAGTCTTTGTGTGATCAGGTTAGGTGAGAATGGTTGCAGGTAAAGTTTAGTCAGACACTGGCTTTTTTGATTGCATCTTGTAATAAATGAACTCATTTTGACTCTCAGGAGTGTCATAGTGTCATCAAGCAATTTGGTTTTGAACAGCAGTGTTTCCTTTCAGGAGTCACATAGGTAAAGCCATCCTGAGCCAACCTGCCTGCGTATCCAAGCTCCTCTCACTGCTCTTGGATCAGCGTCCTTCTCCGAAGCTGGTCCTTATCATCCTCCAGCTGTGTCGTGCTGCTCTGCCTCTCATGAGTGTGGAGGACTGTGGGAATGTGGAATTGCCTCCCTGGAGTTACTCAGTACCTTCTCTGAACAGTGAGCAGGATGATCCCAGTGACCCAGCCTCCAAGATTGCCTCTCTGCTATTGGCAAAGCTGGCAGATTATGTTGTACCAGGTACCAACATCTCTTTGGTGTCATGCTAGTTCTGAGAGATTACCAAGCAAGTCAAGTTCCTGCAGGAGCTTTTGTGTCCTGCAAGCTCAGGAAGGAGAAGGTATATGATCTGTTATTGCTGAGAGAGAAGATACTTCTGTGAGTTTGCATCTGCCACTTCATTTAACTGTTCTCAGGCCAAGCTGTGTGTCAGCCATATGCATCTCCAGCCTGCTAGCATTAGTTTCAAGGGCAAGAAGTTTGTTGATTGAGCTCCTGGTTGTATGTTTTTCTTTATTTAGGTGTTGTTTTTTTCTTTAAACTTTCTACTTCAAGGCTGCCAGACAGTTCTTTCTCCAACTGCCTCCGAGCCAGATACTACTTTGGCAAAAGCCAGCCCTAAAAATTCCATAAAAGGTGATAAAGATCCTGGAGAAGAGAGCGAGGCAGTGGATGGTAAACTTTCTATTTTCATTCATAAACGAGAAGACCAGTCATCCCATGAAGTCCTTCAGCCATTACTAAGGTAACCTCAACAGATTGGAATCAGCAACCTGCTTCACCAGTTCCATTTATCCTTTGTTTATTTTTAATGCTGTAAGAAAATGCATTCTAGACATAGAAGTAAACAGGAAAGCAGAACATCTACCTGGTAAAATAGGGTAATGCTTCTGAAGATAAGGTGTATAGGACTGATGTTTAGCATGCTGGTAGCTGGATAAAAAGGTGTAGCCACTGTACTGGCTGTGTGTGAGGCAGCAGTAGAAAGAATGTAAATGTCACTTTATTATCAGAGTTATCAGTTCTGCAGAGGACAATTTAACAGTTGTGACAGTAGCAAAGCTGAAACAGGAGACTATATACAGTAGAGTTGGGGTGGTTTGGCCTGCAGAAGAAAAAGCAGGGACACCTTCTAGTGGCCTTCCAGCACCTGAAGGGGTGTTACAGGTTGAACTTGATGATCTGGAAGATCTTGTCCAACCTGGTTAATTCTGTGATTCTGTGATACAGGAGAGCTGGAGGGGGACTTTTTACAAGAGTTTTCAGTGAGAGGACAAGAGGCAATGGTTTTGAGATGGAGGAGCGGAGATTTGAACTGGAGATTAGGAAGAAATTCTTTACACTAGGGGTGGTGAGACACTGCAGAAGGTTGCCCAGAGTTCTGGAGGTGTTCAAGGCCAGGTTGGATGGGGCCTTTGGGTGACCTGGTCTGACGGAAGCTGTCCCTGCCTATGACAGGGCATTGGAACTAGGTGATCTTTAAGGTCCTTTCTAACCAAAACCATTCTAGGAGTCTCTGATTTTTGTGACTTAGATGTCTAAAAGGAGGAGTGGGATATGAAATGTGATGTTTTGCCTGTCCTGCAAGCCATAGAACAGAAAAGGAACAACAGAGGAACAGAAAAACATCTTAACTCTGTCTGAAAACAATCACTTGAAAAATCAGCTACTGAAATGAACATTATTTTGTATTCAGTACTACATACATACACACACACTACAGCTTGATGTATTCCCACTAGGTAAAGATGAAGGAGGCAAAGGCTACAGTATGAGAGACTCTAGGACCAACAAATAGAACCATCAAAGCATAATGGTTTTAAAAGCATTGCTTTTAATAATGCATATGCTGGACAATAATTTGCTGTTACGTCTTCTTTAGTATTCCAAGCACCCACCTGGATCTTGGCATCTCTGTCAAACAGGCAACATTATCAATTCTAGCATTTTGTACTTTTTGTTTCATCTTCCTCCACTCCAGGTTTCAACCCATGCCCTGAAAATGGTACCAAAAGGTACAGCTGCTGGGGGGTCTTAGGTGAAAGGATAACTCAGAACCATTTAGTTTAGTAACACCAAGTTCATGGTGCTCCCTTTTGAGGGGGAAAAGGTTTCAATTGCTATGCAAATCCACTCGCAGCCCAGAAAGCCAACCAGATCCTGGGCTACATCAGGAGAAGTGTGGCCAGCAGGTCGAGGGAGATGATTCTCCTCCTCTATTCTGCTCTGGTGAAACCCCACCTGAAGTATTGCATCCAGTTGTAGAACCCCTATTACAAGAGGGCTGTGGAAATGCTGGAGCGTGTCCAGAGAAGGGCCACGAGGATGATGAGAGAGCTGCAGCAGCTCTGCTATGAGAACAGACTGAAAGAGTTGGGGCTGTGCAGGCTGGAGAAGAGGAGTGCAGGCTGGAGAAGAGGAGGCTCCCAGGTGACCTTCTTCTGGCCTTCTTTCTCCAGTATCTGAAGGGGAGCTACAAAAAAGATGGGGAGGGACTTTTTAGGCTATCCGGTAGTGAGAGGACTAGGAACAAAGCTGGAGATGGGAAGATTCAGACTGGAGGTGAGGAGGAAGTTGTTGAGCATGAGAGTGGTGAGAGCCTGGAATGGGTTGCCCAGGGAGGTGGCTGAGGCCAGGCTGGATGAGGCTCTGGCCAGCCTGATCTAGGGTAGAGTGACCCTGGGCATGTCAGGGGGTTGGAACTGGCTGATCCTTGTGCTCCCTTCCAACCCTGACTGATTCTGTGATTCTAAATAACTACATCCAAGAGTATTAGAATCCTTTTGTAAAGGATGTATTTGGGCATATACTTTACTATCAAATACTTCTGCTGCTGTTGAGCAATTCAGTTGCAAGGGTTGCTTTCAAATAGAATAAACCCATACATAAATCAGCCTGTATAGTTCAGCTGTTTTTTCCACCAGTGGAAACCAAGCTGATGTGTTTTGTTTTCACTTGAATAGTAGCTCTGAAGGTCGTCCATTCCGACTAGGAACTGGAGCCAATATGGAGAAAGTGGTGAAAATGGATCGAGACATGACAAAAGTAAGCAAAAGAGCAACTAAGGAATTGCTCCATGTCGTGGCAGTTCCATCATCAGTCAGAATTCTTGGGTTTTACTGGTGTTGAGTCTTGTTTACATCTTGTTTAATTTCCAGAGCTGTTCAGCAAGATAACTTTGTGCGCAATGTTAGTATTAAATAGTCATGGGTGCAACCTTTCAATATCTTAAGAGGGCCTACAAGAAAACTGGGGAGGGACTTGTTAGGATGTTAGGTAGTAATAGGACTTGGGGGAATGGAACAAAGCTGGAAAAGGGTAGATTCAGACTTGATGGTAGAAAGTTCTTCCCCATGAGGGTGGTGAGACCCTGGAATGGGTTGCCCAGGGAGGTGGTTGAAACCTCATCCTGGAGGTGTTTAAGGCCAGGCTGAATGAGGCTTTAGACAGTGTAATCAAGTGTGAGATGTCGCTGCCCGTGGCAGGGGAGTTGGAACTAGATGATCCTTGTGGTGCCTTCCAATGCTGACTGATTCAATGATTCTGTGATTCTAAGTGCCAGGGTAAATGATGAAAAAGAATTTCACCCAGTGCTTCCTCCAGCTGGTGTAGATCATGTTTAAGCCCCTCCTAATATTCTCTTTCCTAAAGTGTTTAATGCATGGTGATGGTACAGATTTTAAACCACATATTTAGATTAAATTTTCATGTCTGTTTTCAGAGATGTTCTTGAGTACTTGCACCAGAAATGCTCATGTGTGGCTTTTTGATCAGAGCAGAAAAACTACCTTTAAGCTAAGCATGGAATATTAAAGGCAACGAATCCACATTGATCTCTGATCCCTTTGTAGATGAGAAAAAGGAACAGAAAGACTTTGTCTTGTGACTCTGACTAATGCACACACAGGAGGATGTTTTGATGTATTCTCAGTGCTCTTACATATGCAGAGGAAGGAGAGTTAAATGCATCACAAAGTATGGCCCAGTACAGCTAGCGTTAGTATTTGTCTGATGGCAATTCTCTTTTCAGAGTGGCTGCTGTGAAGTTATCACAGAGGAAGCTGCTGCAGCTCTTCGAAAGGCAACTAAGTGGGCACAGTCTGGTCTAATAGTTAGTGTTGGGCCACCCATAGAAACTGTCAATCCAGAAACTACCAGTGGCTTGTCCACTGGGGACAAAAAGAAGACTGCACAAACATCTATCTGCAGAGAGAGGAATTCTGAGCTTGCCAGGTAGGTCACCGATTCTGTGCTCAGTCTGAATTCTCCCTTTCTGCTTGCCAGTAGTACTCTAGAAAATAATCTAGGTCCTAAACTTCCTTTTCTTTTGTGCTAGAGGTGGTAGTTGACATTTGAAGCTTTTTCTCCTTCTCTTGGTTTGGAATGAATGGGTGAAATACTTTATGCTCCTGTCTAGGACGGATCCCGTGAGGCCATTCATCAGTGGTCACGTTGCAAACAGCATGGCAGCAGAGGTGATTGCTTTGCTACACAGCTTGTTGATGGCACCAGAATCAAATGCAGCCCAGATATGGACAACAACTGCTGAAAAAGTAAGGAAACAGAAAATCAACTATTAAATTGTACACCAAGCATGTATGGAGTAGTTAAGAGAGCTTAATTATTAGCAGTTTCCTAAGGTACTCCCTTCTGATTTACCACTGCTGCCACTTTGAACCAGGATGTGTAGCTGCATAGAAGTAGCTCTTTGTAGTAGGTGTCTGATGTGTTAGGGTGGAGGAAATAATCAAAACCAATCCAGCCTCAGAGAGTGTGTTGCCATTTGGTAATTGGCCTGTTAATCTTTTCAGTGGCTGATAATGCTCTTTGCTTAGGGAGTTCTCTTGCCTTTGCTGAACCTTTATTCTACCTTTGCTCTTCAGTTCTCTTCACCATGACCTCTGAGGGTCTGAAGTGTTGGCTGGAAACTACAGCACGTTGCTTTTATGTTCCTCTGCATCCTGTGGCACTTCATCTATCGCTTAGGCTAAATCCTTGAACGAAGACTTGGGCTAAGATGCGCTGTGTAACTCTGGGATTCTAGAAGTTATTAGGGAATGGAGCCAGCTTTGATGGTGTTCACACTTCACAGGACTTAGAAGATTCTGAGTTATTTTTGTTCTTGAAGAGAATTATATAATTCTTCTGAGACTGTGTGGGCTGGAGGCTTGGGGCGTTGGTTTTTTGTTTGAGTCGTGCTTTGAAGTCGTTCTCTGGTATTTTTCCTTCTGTCTTCAGGTTCTGTCTCGGGCTCTGATGTACATCCCACAACTTGGGAAATACGCGGAGAGCATTTTGGAGAATGGGAGCAGCAGTGGAAGGAAACTGGCCAAACTTCAAAGAATTGCTCGACAGGCAGTAGCTGCCCTTTGTGCTCTGGGTGGCTTTAAGGAGACCATTAAAATAGGTTCTGAAGTTCAGGTAATTCAGCACCGTTCACTTCTCGTATCTTGGAGGAGGATTCTTGGTGATGTTTGGCCTGCACTGGCACACGGGTGAGGCAACGTGCAGTGGGGTGAAGCAGTTACAGTAACACTTGTGGAGACTGCTAGCACAGAATCACTGTGGTTGGAGAAGACCTGCAAGATCATCAAGTCGAGCCATTATCTAGCTCTGTCAGGGCCACCAGTAAACCATATTCTTGAGCACTGTATCTAGAGAGCTTTGAAATACATCCAGGGATGCTGATTTAACAACTTCCCTGGCCAGCCTGTTCCAGCCTTTGATAACTCTTTCCCAAAAACCCAGCTCTGTGTGTCCACTTGGCGTGTGCTGTTAAACACTCAGTGTGCTCTGTTTGTAAAGCCTTAAATCTGATGCTGACCTTCTTTGCTCGTAGGTTTTAGGTAAAGGAATAGCAGGAAGCATTGGAGTTGTGGCATCTATTAATGAACAAGAAGGTATAGCAACGGTCAAATTTCCACCCACCAGTATAGACAGTAGAAAGACCTCACAAGCATCAGACACATTAACTATTCCATTATCTAGGCTCTGTGTTCCAAGATCTGAGGTATGGTAGTTTTAAGAATCTCAATTTAATAATGTCAACTTATTATTTTGTCACAGCATACTGATAGTTAATCTACAGCATGTAAAAAGTCTGTTTCAGCTTGGATTGAAGATGTTCTGTAAAGTTTGCCTCGTTTTAAATGTATCTTGATAACATCTATATCTAAATTATCATTCAATTAATGTGGTTATTTGGGTTTTTTGGTGTTTAAAAATGTTCCATTGCATACTGTGTTGGGTTTTGGGGGGTGGGAGGTTGGTTGCTGGTTTGGGGGTGGGGGTGTTTTGTTGTTGTTTAGTGCTGGTTTTGTGGTAATATAAAATGAGAATTAACTCCAGGTAATAAAACACCCTCATTTCTTAGAAACTAACTACTTGAATTTAACTTTTTACCGTGCCCCCCCACCATCAGGCATTGCCTCTTCATAAACTGTCCATTACTGAGAAGGTAGTACAGGCAGTCCAGTCCATGTTGTTTCCTCAGGAGGGAAGTCTTTCTATTCACACCTCACTTCCTGCAACAGGAGATGGCTCAACTCCAGTAATGGCAGTGGTCCGGCTTCTTGCTGAAATAAGAACCAGGTGAGTCTTTGGTTTTAATGCAGCACCTCAGGCTCTTTTGATACTGTGGACGAATGTTGAAGGAAATTGTTGTGACAGTTTGTGTTACCCACCCCCCCACTCTTATGAAATCACCCAGACTAGACTCAGCCAGCTGGAAGTTAAGGAACGAAGGTTTATGTTTACAGCTTAGCACAATATACGAGCAGATATTTACAATGTATCACAAATACGTGCACCTCTATACAGAAATGTACAAGTTAAAGGTAACACAGAACCCAGGAGGGGCTCCCAACCACCCCCCCCACCATCTTTCCATCCCACACACAGTCTTTCCACTCTTCCATCTTATCCCAGAGCTTGCCTTACATGCAAGGTAAGCTATGAAGATCAGCAAGAGTGGGTTAGAAAGCAGAAGGATTAGTTACACAGAAGCAGCCCAGAGACACAGACACACACTCTGACAGACAGAGACACTGTGTCTTACCTGTGTTTGTGTTCTTGTTTTTATACACCTCAGCAAACCATCACCATTGTTTCCTTTTCACAGCCTATAATCTATTTTTTCCCATTAAAATATCCCAATTAGCCTCAAAGTAGCACAGTTGTGTAGGTTCATGCTTGCCTCCTCTGTGGGTACTGACATGTGACAGCAGGGGACAATGCAGAAACTCTTGTTTGCCTTCTTAATTACATTGAGTGTCCAAATGTTGTTAAAATGAGTGCTAAAAATGCCCCCTGTAACACTGACAATGCTTTGAGCAAATGCTTCCTAGAAGTAGATGTTCTGAAGCAGGGGAAAGCTGGCCTTGTGGAAGTTCTAATGGACAGCTAAAGCAACCAGACAAAGAAACAGATCCATCTTTTCAAATAGGCTTGCATTCAATACATGTAAAGACAGTTTTGAATGCATCCTATGCTTTTGTAATGCTTTCAATGTATTCTTTTTCCATTAAGAGCATGCCTGGTGATGGCTCAGCTGTTAGAAGACAGCTCTTTCTGTGAAGAATTCATTCAACAGTGTCCAGCTGCTGTAGAAGTTCTTAATTTGGTAGCACAGGAGTGCAGCCCTGGTAGGTGTTCACATTGTTCTTACACCTTCATTGTTGCATTCAGTTCAGAGACTTAACAGCTTTCAAAATCGAGTCAGTGTTTTGTCCTCCAGCTACTTACAGTCTGATAGCTGGCACAGTACAGCATGTCTTGGCATAGCTGCAGAGCTCCTCACTGAAGAGTAGCTCATGATTAGACTAAATCATTTTAAACATGATAAAGAAACTTTGCATCAGAATGGGGTTGTTCTGTGCACCACAGAAGGTGCCGAGTCCTGGGACTAGCTCTTTACTGCCATACTTCTGAACCCTCTCTGCTTTTCTTGCTTCCGGTGTAACCTGCTCTGTATTCCTTGATGTTACCATTTGTCAGCAGCAGTGTGGCCAACAGGACTAGAGGACTAGGGCAGGGATCATCCCTCTGTACTCAGCACTGGTGAGGCCACTGCTCAAATACCGGATTCAGTTTTGGGCCTCTCACTTTCAAGAAGGACATTTGAGGGGCTGGAGCCTGTCTGGAGAAGTACAACACAGCTGGTGAAGGGTCTGGAGAACAGGGCTGGTGAGGAGCAGCTGAAGGTCTTGGGGTTGTTCAGCCTGGAGAAAAGGAGGCTGAGGGGACACCTCATAGGTTTCTACAACTCCCTGAAAGGAGGGTGGAGTGAGATGGGCTTGGTCTCTTCTGCTGAGTAACAAGCAATAGGACAAGAGGAAATGGCCTCAAATTGCACCAGGGGAGGTTTACATTGGATATTAGGAAAAATTTCTTCCCTGGAGGAGTGGTTAGGCCCTGGCCTAGGCTGCCCAGGGCAGTGGTGGAGTCTCCATTCTTGGAGGGGTTTCAAAGCCATGGATATGTGATGCTGAGGGACATGGCTTAGTGGTGACCTGGCAGTTATGGGTTGAGGTTAGACTCAAATCTTAGAGGTCTTTTCAAACTTTAATGACTCTGATTGTGTGTTTTCTTTTTGACTTCTTTGGTGGTGGGTTTTTTGGGTGTTTTTTTTTTCAGTGTTTTATTTTTCTTACCACTGAGCTCTTGCTTCTCTTCCCTCTTGCCTAAAGATAAGTAGTGAGCCCAGGAGAAGGTTTAGTTCAAGGGCAAGTTTTAGGAACATATCAGAGCCTTTCCCTGGAGGAGAGGTTAGGGTGGGAACCAAGTGGATTTCAGTATGATCTCCACTGTACTGTGAGGTTTTTTTGACAGTAGGCATAAATTCTTTTAACTTCCTGCTTTTGCTAGGTCATAAACTCACTAAAATCATCTTGTTGTGCTAATTAACATACCAGTATCTTTGCTAACCAAATATGAATTGAAGATGAGAAAAACAATTATTTGTAGCTGTTACATTTTTGCCTTCAATTTTATTGACCAGGTAAGTAAGACTATTTCAGCTCTGGAAACAATGATGACATTTGCAATTTTATTTACTGGTACAAAGATTGCTTTGCTGGACTCGAGTAGCTTTGCCTGAAACCTCCTGACATGGTTTGGTTTGTTCCAGGGGAAAGGCTCCTCGTTGTAGAAATGCAGTGTGAGAGGTTACGAATGTTGTATCGTGACTGTGCTCGACCTCCCCCTCCTCCCCTGCAGGCAGACAGGAGACAGGTGAGCACAGAAACAGGGCTGACTCTTCTGCCTCTCGCAAACAAAGCCAGCCCCTGAGTGCAGACGGGGCCAAATTGGTTGGATTCTCATTTGAATGTTGTAATTTAGTGTGAACTTGTGTAATGGAATGTGATTTGTTGTGGCTGCAGTCGTTACAGTTACACGTGTTGTATTTAAGTGTGCATTTCATTGAGAGTGTGTCATTAGATTTAAGTAGATGATTGTAACTGGTCGAATAAAATGCTCTGTTCCTACTTGTAGCCCAAAGAAATCACTTGGAGCCCATCCAGAGTGTTTCCCCCTGTGCGAGCCTGCATGTTCTCATCACATCTCACTGCTGTGACCTTTTTGGCTGATCCTAGTGCTGGTGGGGGCCTTCCTCGGGGCACCTTTATCTATGCCACATCACCAGTTCCTGTGCAGGTGAGAACTCAAAACTGTACACCAGCTTGTGTCATTTCGTCATAGAATGGTTTAGGTTGGACAAGACATTCAAGATTATCTAGTTCCACCCCTCCTGCCATGGCCAAAGGCACCTTCCACTAGCTCAGCTTGCCCAAGGCTCAATCCAGCCTGGCCTTGAACATCTCCAGGAAGGAGACATCTACAGTTTCCCTGGGCAACCTGTTCCAGTGTCTCACCACTCTCAATGTAAAGAATTTCTTCCCAATATCCAGTCTAAATCTGCCCTCTTCCAGCTTAAATCCATTCCACTCATCCTATCGCTGAATATTCGGTAGTGCAGGAAGAGGAAAATACTTTTTTCTGCTTTGCATATTTTTTGTAGTTCTTTTTATACAGACCAATGCTATTTTTTATTTCTAGGCACCATCATTCTACTGGGAAATTGAAGTAGTGTCCTATGGAGATACAGATGATGACACTGGACCCATAGTTTCCTTTGGATTTGCTACAGAAGCCGAAAAGCGGGATGGTGCTTGGACAAACCCAGTGGGCACCTGTCTCTTCCACAAGTATGTTGAAGGTGTACATCCAGAGGTCATGTTCTTGCTCACTACACTTGTAAGCTTCTTGGGGAGGAGTGTGGTGAGCACACTGTAGCAGGCACCATGTTTTAGCTGGGTTGTTAAAGGGTTGAGCTAGAGTATCTATGGAAATAAGGAGAGTTGGGTGGCCTTTTGTCAGTGTCACAGCTACCAAGGCTTTAGCTGGTTGGAGCACTCATTTCTTTCAGTGCTCTTAATCTTCTTCTTGTCTTACTTCTCAGCAATGGGCGAGCAGTGCATTACAATGGCTCCAGCTTGCTGCAGTGGAAGAGTGTGAGACTGGATGTGACCCTTTCTCCCGGTACGTAAGAGCACAGCTAACTGTGCTTATCTGGTCCATCAGAAAACCCTCTACATGAAGGGAGAACAGCAGATGAGAAAACAGACTCAATCCATGCTCTTCTTTTCATGCTTCTATCTTTGTACAGGTGATGTAGCAGGAATTGGATGGGAGAGGACAGAAGGAACTCCACCTCCTCCAGGGCAGCCAGCTAAGGGCAGAGTTTATTTTACATACTGTGGGCAACGACTTGGGCCTTATCTAGAAGATGTGTCTGGTGGAATGTGGCCAGTTGTCCACATTCAGAAAAAGGTAAGTTTTGAAACAGAAATATGTTGCTAGATTCAGAAATACTGGAAGCATTCTATAGAAAGCATTGAGCCTAAGTATATATTAGTTACATATAAAAAGTGGAGTGATAGCTTTGACCTTTATTAAGGTAGTTTGAGGTTATTTCATATCTCTCCCCCATCACATGAATATTTTGTCATTATTTAGAGCTTTTCCTGGACACTAATATGCTGCTGGCTTGATGAGGTGCCATTATTCTGTGCTCTTCTATTAGTATTCCTTCCCAGCAGTGACCTTACTTCAAAGCATACCAGCTAAGTGTGCTGCATCTTGAATATCTCAAAGGTAGAAAAAAGGCAGGTTCAGAGTTTGTTTAGAAGCTCAATACTTACCTTGCTGCATCCAAGTTTATAGCTGGTGATGCTGGGAAAAGCTCACATGGCCTGGAGATGTCATCAACCTGCCCGAGAGCGAGATCAAGCCAATCCACAGCTCATCTCAGTGCTTTCATCTGCGTCTCTTTCAGAACACCAAAGTCCGAGCTAACTTCGGGTCTCGCCAGTTTGCCTATGCTGAGGGACAGGCCCACAGGAACGCTGCTGATCTCTGTATTGACCTGGCAGAGGAAATCAGTGCCAACTTCGAAGCCTTGCCTTTTGCCATGGCTTCCGACAGCGATAACGATGCTGGCACCAGCATAGCTTCTGATCCTGGCACCCATGGACCTCCTTGTAGGATTGCTGCTGTTGCTACGGCTCAACAACGTAATGTGATGATTAATATTTATTTTAAAGCCCTTCCAGGAGAAATTGCAATCAATTAAATAGATTTTAAGTGTATTCTGGCTCAGTCCTTAGGTACTGCCTGGTTAAGTGAAGCAGTACAGGGCTCTGGAAAGAAAACGGCCTCAGGTTGCACCAGGGGATGTTCATAGCATCATAGAATTGCTGTGGTTGGAAAAGCCTTCTAAGATCAAGTCCAGCCATCAACCCAACACCACTGTGGCCACTCCACTAAACCATGTCCCCAAGCACTGTGTCCACACATTTCTTGAACATCTCCAGGGATGGTGACTCCACCATTTCACTGAGCAGCCTGTTCCAATGTCTGACCATGCTTTCAGGCGTATTAGAAGAAACTTCTTCACTGAAAGGGTTCTCAAACACTGCAATGGGCTCTCCACAGAGATGTTTGAATCCCCAGCCATAGAGGTGTTCAAGAGACACAGACTTGTGCTGAGGGATGTGGTTTAGCACCAGACTTTACGGTAGAGTTAAAGACTCTGGTTGGATTGGATGATCTTAAAGGGCTTTTCCAACTGAAATAGTTCTGTGATCTTATGTGGTTCAATAAAGCATCTTCCATTTTGTTTGTCCTCAAGAACAGCCCTCCTTGTCACAGTCTTAGTGTTTATTTATGGAACTCTGCTTAAGAATGTGTAGCCTCTATGGTTCTCAGTGTTGTCAAGTATATATTCCCCTGTCGAATATATATTCCCCTGTACTCAGCACTGCTCAGGCCACACCTTGAGTACTGTGTCCAGTTCTGGGCTCCTCAATTCAAGAGAGATGTTGAGGTGCTGGAACATATCCAGAGAAAGGCGACGAAGCTGCTGAGGGGCCTGGAACACAAACCCTATGAGGAGAGGCTGAGGGGGCTGGAGGTGTTTAGCCTGGAGAAGAGGAGGCTCAGGGCAGAGCTCATTGCTGTCTACGACTACCTGAAGGGAGGCTGTAGCCAGGTGGGGTTGGGCTCTTCTCTCAAGTAACCAGCAACAGAGCAAGGGGACACAGTCTCAAGGTGTGCCAGGGGAGGTCTAGGCTGGATGTTAGGAGGAAGTTCTTCACATAGAGAGTGATTGGCATTGGAATGGGCTGCCCAGGGGGGTGGTGGAGACACCATCCCTGGAGGTGTTCAAGAAAAGCCTGGATGAGGCATTTACTGCCATGTTTTAGATGACTGGATAGGGCTGGGTGCTAGGTTGGACTGCTAGGTCTCTTCCAACCTGGTTGATTCTGTGGTTCTGTGATTCTATATGCTGATTTAATTTTAGTCGAGGCAATTAGAAAAATCTTCATTTTAGTCTTCCTTTATATGATTGCACAAATTACTCTGAATGGGTGCAGCAATGACCAGGGCTTTGAGCACCAGAAGGTGTTTCAGTTGATGGGATCAGCCAGCTGCTGACACTGTGTCAAAATGGGTTACACTTCCACAGAGGGACTCAAGGCTGTGGAGTACAGTGTAGCTCCAAAACCTCCTGTGTTATTTTTGTGCCTTCTAGAGCTTTGTGGTCTCATTATTTCTTACCTGTGTTTTGCAGAGTATGACAGTGACACATCTTGCCACTATAAAATGGAACTCAGCTATGAGAACTTCATCACATCAGGCCCTGATCCTCATCCTCCTCCTATTGCAGATGATGAGAGTGATGATGATGACGATGACGATATTCCTAGAGTAAGCAAATTTTTACCTGTTATAACTTAAGGTCTAAATTACAGATCTTGGAATCCACACAAGGATTTTCCCTGTTTCCTTAGGGAAATAACAGCTGTTAACTTTTCTTTCCCCTTCTGTCTTTGTAGGAAGATCACTATGCCCTGTTGGTTAAAGCCTGGGAAACCAAAGTTTTCCCTACAATTAGAAGAAGATTCCGTAATGAGGCAGAGAGGAAATCTGGACTGGACCAGATTAAAGGAGCTTTGCAGTTAGGTATGGCTGTGTTTATTTCCATGCATTTTGTTTAATATGATGTACTGTAAGTGTGAATATAACATCTGCCTGTCTGTCTTTTCTGTTTTACTTTGGGGCTGGAAAATCAAAAGCAGGAAAAAAAAAAGCACTTGCTGCTTTTGTCAAGTGCTTAGAATTGGTTTGAGGCCATGAGCTTTCTTTCACATTTTTACTGAAGTTGGACTGTTTAAACAAGGAAAATGGCTTCAGAAATAGTGGCAGAGCTTATTGTGATGTGGATACAGAAATACTCCAGAAAAATAGTTTGGGAAGGATTTATCTAGATGCATCTTGTGCCTATGACTACATCAAGGCAGAACTTCTGAGGAGCTCTTTAATAAGGGAGGGATTTGTAAACCACCAATACAGTTCTGGCAAGACAGCCTGTTTGTGGGAAAGTCACAGTAAGAGCAAAGTATCCTGGGGTGCAAAAAAAAAAAGCGTGGCCAGCAGGTCACGGGAAGTTCTCCCACTGTGCTTTGCCCTGCTGAGGTCACATCTGGAGTACTGTGTCCAGTTCTGGGCTCTTCAGTTCAAGAAGGACAGGGACTTGCTGGAGAGGAGGCAGCAAAGGGCTAAAAAGATGCTGAGGGGACTTGGAACGTCTCTGTGAGGAGGAAAGGCTGAGAGACTTGGGACTGTTTAGTCTGGAGAAGAGCAGACTGAGGGGGATCTGATCAATGCTGATCAATACTTCAAGAGTGGGTGTCAAGAGGATGGCACCAGGCTTTTTGCAGTGGTGCCCAGTGACAGGACAAGGAGTAATGGGCACAAATTGCAACATAAGAAGCTTTATCTAAATATGAGGAGAAACTTCTTGAATTTAAGGGTGAGGGAGGCCTGAAACAGGCTGCCCAGAGAGATGGTGGAGTTTCCATCTCTGGAGACACTCCAAACCTGTCTGGACATGTTCCTGTGTTACCTCCTGTAGGCGTACCTGCCTTGGCAGTGGGGTCGGGGTGGATGATCTACAGAGGTCACTTCCAACACCTACCATTTTGTGATACTGTGTAGTTCAGAGCCCTAATGAGAAGCATACAGTTGTCTCTTGGGAGAGCTCCATCCCTTAGCTGTGACTTGATTGCCTGTGATGTTAATAAGGACTTGTTTCAAGTGGCTAGGGAAAATAACCACCTTCTGTCTAATAAACTGAGTCCCTTCTGTCTGCCAGGAATGGTTGATATAGCAAGGCAAACTGTAGAATTCCTCTATGAGGAAAATGGTGGCATCCCAAGAGACCTCTACCTCCCAACTATTGAGGACATCAAGGATGAAGCAAACAAATTTACAATTGATAAAGTACGAAAAGGTAAGGTCAGCAACAAGTATCTCAAAGGGACAGATGAAAGCTAAGGGGCTCTGGTACTTGAGACCTATTGCTTGAGTTGTCAACCTGAGGGAGATGCTGTATTTTCAACATGGTGTTGTCCTGTTCTGGGCAGGTCTCACGGTGGTGACACGTTCTCCTGACAGTAACAACGTTACCAGCAGTGCTGTTGGAACAGCCTTACCCAAGTTTGCTATTCGTGGGATGCTGAAGACATTTGGTCTTCATGGTGTTGTTCTGGATGTTGATTCAGTGAGTAATTGTTGATTCTGGATGTTAGGAGGAAGTTCTTCACAGAGAGAGTGATTTGCCATTTGAATGGGCTGCCTAGGGAGGTGGTGGAGTCACCGTCCCTGAGGGTGTTCAGGAAAAGACTGGATGAGGCACTTAGTGCCATGGTCTAGTTGACTGGATGGGGCAGGGTGATAGGTTGGACTGGATGAGCTTGGAGGTCTCTTCCAGCCTGGTTGGTTCTATTCTATTCTAAGCATGCATTGGGAGAGCTTTTGGTATGTCACCATCACACTTCTGAGAGCACATGTGATTAAGTGTACCTAGAATGCAGAGTGGATGCTCATTCTGAAGGGGAAAAAAAATACTGTCATTACTGTATTTATTGATTGTCTTGGTTTGGATGTTACAGGTAAATGAATTAGTACAAGTAGAGACCTACCTCAGAAGTGAAGGAGTTCTGGTAAGATACTGGTATCCCATTGACATGTTAGAAAGGCCACCTGCAGGTTACAGGAGAACTGCAACCAATGGATTGGTTACCCTGGATAACACCAACATCCAAATTCACAGGTAAGAAATGCAGCTAGAAGGCATTTGTGTTATCTCTCTTGATCTGTAGCATTTCCTGTACTGCAGGGATCTATTGCAGCCTTGTTCTGAGCAGCAGCGGACTGCTGACTTACTGTAGTTGGGTTAAATCTTCACGTTTTAATGAGTAGTGGGCTTTGATTATTTTGTTTGCTAAAGGGAATTTATTGTAATTCTCTTGTTTGAAGGATTTTACCTAGTCATCTACCTAGTCATTTACCTGCATGTTGGTCTAACAGATTAAGCTTCTTGTGACACCATGGAATAGCAGGGTTTGAAAGGGACCTCTGGAGATCATCGAGGATCACATAGGGCAGGTCATAGAGAAAGGCATCCAGATGGGTCTGTAGGGTCTCCAGAGAGGGAGACTCCACAATCTCTTTGGAAAGCTTGCTTCAGGGCTCCAGCACCCTCACACTAAAGAAGTTTTTCCTCATGTTGAGGTGGAACTTCCTGAGTTCCAGTTTGTATCCATTGCCTCTTGTCCTATCACAGGACACCACTGAAAACAGACTGGCACTATCTTGACATCCATCCTTCAGGTATTTATAAACAAGCAGTGTTACAGGATGGAGACAGTGTGGCTGGAGAGTACAGGAAGAAAGATACCTGAGGGTACTGGTAGATAGTAGCTGAACATGAGCCAGCAAGGTGTCTGGGTGGGCAAGAGAGCCAGTGGCATCCTGGCCTGGCTCAGGAGCAGTGTGGCCAGCAGGACAGGGAAGATTTATTTTTCCCCTGTGCTCAGCACTGCTCAGGCCACACCTTGAGTGCTGTGTCCGGTTCTGGGCTCCTCAATTCAAGAGAGATGTTGAGGTACTGGAAGGTGTCCACAGGAGGGCGACAAAGCTGTGAGGGGCCTGGAGCACAGCCCTGTGAGGAGAGGCTGAGGGAGCTGGGGGTGTGCAGCCTGCAGAAGAGGAGGCTCAGGGCAGAGCTCATTGCTGGCTACAGCTACCTGAAGGGAGGCTGTAGCCAGGTGGGGTTGGGCTCTTCTCTCAAGTAACCAGCAACAGAGCAAGGGGACACAGTGTCAAGGTGTGCCAGGGGAGGTCTAGGCTGGATGTTAGGAGGAAGTTCTTGCCAGAGATTGGCACTGGAATGGGCTGCCCAGGGAGGTGGTGGAGTCACCATCTCTGGAGGTGTTCAAGCAAAGCCTGGATGAGGCACTTAGTGCCATGGTCTGGTTGATTGGATAAGGCTGAGTGCTAGGTTGGAGTGGATGATCTTGGAGGTCTATTCCAACCTGATTGATTCTATTGATTAATAAGATCCCCTCTCTGTCTCATCCAGGTTAAATAGCCGCAGGTCTCTCACTCCGCAGTCAGTTGATACCTAAAGGCTCGAGAACTTTTGTGAAGAACTGACTTCTAATTCAGGTGCCTTAATTTGGTACCAGAATCAGATGAGCTGAGTGCTGTCTGAAGTGAATAAGAAAGATTTGGGTCTACTTAATACCTAATCATTAAAGAAGTCGGTAGGCACAGATTGTTGCATGTGGTTCATTTTAAACCTCAGTGGTCAATTTTCTCTTTTGATGTTTATGTTTTCTAGAGAGCTTTTAAGAAGTGAAGCTTCTCTGGCCAAGCTCTACTGCCGCATGGCTCTCCTCAATATCTTTGCTCCCAAATCTCCACACATGTTTACTCGGCTCTTCCACATCCCTGCCATCCGCGATATCACCCTGGAGCACCTGCAGTTGCTCTCCAACCAACTTCTTGCACCACCTCTTCCTGGTAAACACTGATTTTGATCACAGCTCTTTTTTTAGGGTTGATCATTTTCTGGGGACAAGAAGGAAAAGAAACCAAATTAGTTTGGCACTTACTGACTAATTAGTTAATAGTGATGGGCTTTGAAGAAATGTCTTGATGGACTCCTGTCCTTAGTGAAACTAAACAGAAGTTGATGCTAATGATCTTATTAGAAGTTTTAAAGAATGATGGATGGGACTGGGTTGGAGGGGACCTCCAAAGGTCATCCAGCCCAACGCCCTGTCAGCAGGGACATCTTCAACTACATCAGGTTGCCCAGAGCCCTCTCAAGCCTTGCCTTGAATGTCTCTGGGGATGGGGCCTCAACTACCTCCTTGGGCAACCTGTTCCAGGAGTGTTCAGATTGCCTCTTAAGACTCCATTCAGTGCTTCCACCCCTTAGGCATTGGTGGTCTTCTGTTGCTGGGGGTGGGGGGAGTATCCATGTGGGATACTTGTAAAGAATAGGTAATATCTCCTAGTTCAAATCCAGGGTAGTAAAACTAAATGCCAGTTGAGTCTCAGTTTTCAAAATTCAACTCTTCTTCATTTCACAAAGTGGTTTGTCCTTTTCCTACTGGACTCACAGCTCTGGTTAGAGAATATATGTGCTGAATCATGGAAAAGAATCTTTGGCTAATTCAAGTGAGTGTTAACAAAGACAATTATCCTGACAAAGCTGTTCTGCATGCAGAGAAATGTGTGTAACTCGGTTGGAGCATATGGAGGAAGGAGGAAGTGCTCAATATAAGGCATCAGTAACTGAAAGTCATTATTCACCCCTGGAAAGAGACCTGTTCCCTCCTCTAGTTACCTTGAAACTTGGCTACCTCTAACAGATGCTGCATTGTAAAAGATCCTCTGGCAGAGTACAGCACTACTTTGCATGGCTTTGAGAAAAGTTTTCCAAGCTGTTCTTTAGTTTTTGCTCCTTAAAACATAGCTAATCCGAGTCCTGCTAATACAAACAGTTCCCAAACAGGCCTTTTGGTCAATTGCCCACTCCTCTCTGCACTGCACTTTGCCTTTGACTGCTCCTATGAGCTCCAGAATGACAGCCATGAGATGCTGGGGCTTGTGACCCACTCAAATCAACCCAAAAGCTCTCTTGTTCATAAATGGGGAAAGCTTGAGGACAGATAAAGCTGCTTTCACCTCATCTAGAGGGCTAGGGGAAGAGAGAGTCACTTATCCTTGTTGTACTTACTCAGTAAATTGAAGTATGCCTGCCTTGAGACATGGGACAAAGAGGAAGCTGTCAGCCCACGGCTCTGTGGATGTCAAGATCGCAGCTGGCATTTAGAAAGCCATCCTGTCTGTACCCAACCGAGATGGATGCAACCATCCCATGTGCAACCAACCAGGGTGCAGGTCTGGGCTTGGGTGGTTCCTTTCTACTGCTGATTTTGGGGGAATTCTGACCTTTGCACTTGGTCAGGAGTGAAAATAGAGGCTTGTAATCTTCCAAGTGTTTTAAAACTCCTCTTTCCACTGTGTTTCACAGGTTGTATAAACATACTGAAGCCGTCTCCGTATTTGTCTTATCTCACTTGTTATTGCAGATGGAACGATCAGTTCAAGTTCTATTCTGTTGGCCCAGTCCCTGCAACACTGTGTCCACTCCCAGAACTGTGCTGCCACTGACCTCTTCTACCAGGGCAATTCCCAAGCCATCAGAGAGTGGCTGACTGTTGCCATTACTCGGACACTGCACCAAGGAGAGGACAGTCTGCTAGACCTCACCAAACAGATCTGTTCCTTTTTGCAGGTAAAATATTGAGTAAGCTTTTATGAGCAGTGTTGGTTTTCTTTCTGAGGAAAACCTTGCTCCCTAGGTGCCCTTGAAGTGTGATCCTAACTTCCATAATCCTGTCCCTCACACTGGATTGTTTCTCTGGACAAGTTGTATTCCTACTCTGATCGTAGTGGGTGTGCTGAAAACACAAGCAGTAGCAGTACCCTGGATCTGGTTAAAATGAAGTAAATGCTATGTTTTACTTGAAAAAGGAAGAGGAAAGTGGTTTGCTGCTGCTGCTGCTTAGGGTCTTTCAATGTGAAATGTTGTGTTACAGATGGCACCAGAACAGTTTCCTGCTGAAGAATTCCCAATTTCTGAATCCAAAGTCAATATGGATGTTAATTTTCCTGGGGCCGCCTTTGTCATTGTGTCCTGTAAAGAAAGTCAGTCTGGATTCCGCAAAGAGTAAGTAGCTGAGGGGCCAAGAGTGGCAAAGACTGAAGATGAGCTGCTGAGCCTCTGTGAGCCCTGAGTGTGGGAGAGTTCTCTTTTCATTTTTTTTTTTCCAGTTTTCTCTTCTCAAAGATTTATTTTCTGGGTAGTGAGATAAATACCACAGAGCCTTTCATCTCTCTGTGACTGGGTTGGGATTTTGGTGACTAATTGAAGCCTAACCAAACTGTTCATGCTCTGTCCTTAGTTCGTCCCTGTATAAAGCTCCCTGGGCTCGAGTGCTGGTCTATGGGCTTGGCCATAAAGTCAAGAGGAATGGGCAGCTGAACCTCATAGAAGCTGTGTGCTACCCTCGGGATGCCTCTCCAACCAACACAGGCCTGACACCTCCCCCAACAACCAACCAGTACCCTTCAGTCATCACCCCTACAGACAAGGTCCACATCAAACTAGGTAAAAGATAAATCACAAACCTTCTAAACTTTATTATCAGAAGTGAGATAATACTCCAAGGGTTGGCAGCAGGAGGATGGGGCCAGTCTGTTTTCAGTGGTCCTCAGTGACAGGATAAGGGCTCAAACTGGACTACAGAGTCACAGAACCACAATGGTTGGAAAAGGCCTCTAAGATTATCAGGTACAACCATTATCTAATTCTACCAGGGCCACTACTACACCATATCACAGAATCCTGGAATTGCTTGGTTGGAAAAGACCTCTAGGATCAAGTCCAGCTGTTAACCTAAGACCATCATGGCCATTAAACTGTATTCCAAAGTGCCATGTCCACACATTTCTGAAACACCTTCAGGGATAGTGCCTCTGCCACCTCCCTGGGCAGCCTGTTCCAATGCCTGATGACTCTTGTAGCAAAGAAATTTGTTCCTGATATGCAATCTGAACCTCCCCGGCCCAATTCCAGGCCATATCCTCGAGCACTGCATTAGACAGCTTTTAAATGCGTCCAGGGATGGTGATTCAACCACTTCCTTGGGCAGCCTGTTCCAGGCTTTGATAACCTCTTTGGTATAGAAGTTTTTCCAAATGTTCAACCTAAATCTCCCCAGGTGTAACTTGATGCTGTTTCCTCATGGAACATAGGCTGTGAAGCATAAGAAGTTCTCTCTGAGCAAGAGAAGGAACTTCTTTAAGGGTGGTAGAGCACTGGAGCCCGCTGCCCAGAGAGGTTGTGAAGTCTCCATCTCTCGAGTCATTCTAAACTCTCCTGAACACCATCCTGTGCAGCCTGCCCTAAGTAAACCTGCTCTGGCAGGGTGTTGGGACTCGATGAGCTCCAGAGGTCCATTCCAACTTCTGTCATTCTATGGTTTTATGATCATCAGTACCTCTGCAGGACTTTCTTACATTGTCACCGGTTCTGCCATTGATTATGACAGTGCTTTTGTGTGAGGTATTAAGAAATGTGTCCTAGCAGCACTGTGCTATTTTTAGCCAAGCAATCTTGGGTTTATAAATATTGGAAGCCATCTGACTCTGATTTTTAGTTCTATGAAATCTGCCAGCATCTATTTGGTTTTTTTCCCTGGTTTTTTTTTTTTTCCTTGTGTTCCAGGAGTTCACAAAGCAGTGAGTTTGAATATTTCTGCAGCATTGAAGTTTCTGTTTGAGGAGCTGTATTTAAGATGGAAATTAATGATTGTTTTTTTGTGTGTTCTGGGTGATTATTGGTCTCTAGCACACAGAGTAATATCTGTGCAGGGTAGTAACACATGAGGGTTCTCAAGCAAGAGCAGTCATTAACATTCTTTGTGCCCGTCAGCCTAAGGGAGAGAGAATGGTCTACTGAGAGCAGTGAAGGTGACTAAGTGCTTTAAGCTGTTAAAACTTTTTCACTGGAGGTCATTAAGCTCTTTGCTGCAGCATCTCCGATGTTTTTCTCAATATTGATCACAC
>WAAF01015240.1:3757-16245 GCA_013400475.1 Tricholaema leucomelas | reverse complement strand
TTCTGTTATTTATATATGCCTTTATATGTGTCTTTATTTTTAGATGTATTTACATGTATTTGTTTATTTATTTCTATGTTATTTATTCATTTATTTGTATCCTATACAAATGTATAGATATGTAAATACAGCTGTATTTATCTGTGTTTATTTTTATATGCATTTCCATTTATGATATGTGTATAGATGTATTTATTAGATGTGTATGTGAGAGTGCATGTATGGATTTGTTCAGTTCTATGTGTCTTCATCAGAAGTCTCAAAGGATGCTAATTTTGGGGAAAGAGGAAATACTTGCTTGATTCTAGATTTTACCAACTGGTTTATTTACTGCTTTGGTATTTCCACATTTGGAGACAGTTCTAGAGGGGGGGAAGTTTATAAGTTGAACGGGAAATTGTTTCTTTGGGATATGAAATGTATTCTTCTCTGCATCAAGCCTCGGAGTTAGTTATGGTGACAGCAATCTTTCTGCACTGAGACAGGAGGTTATAAAATTTATTGTGTGCAGAGTCATTCAGCTGGTAAACAAGATTAGCTGGCAGCACCTAAGAAGAGATTGGTGTCGATCTGCAGCATTCATAAGCCTTTGTCATTGTGAGAACAAACACTTTGGGCACGGTGCTCTTCCAGAGTGTTTTGTGAAACCCTCAATTGCTATCCAGAAGCTCTTTGGAAGAAAGCTCATAGCAGGGCTGGAGCTCTGAGAAAACAGCCACCACGAAGGTGCAAAGTCTTTGTGGAGGGCACCAAAGAAAACTTACAGGCTGTGGTGTTTCCCATGACCTCCTCATCCATCTTCTGCTGACTTTTATTTGGGAATCAATATAGAATTGTATTGCTGCAGGGAGTGCAGCATTAACTATCTAACAGGCTTTCTGCCAGAGAGTGGGTGTTAGTCTGTGGGTGGTAATAAGCTTACTTCTGGAGTGCCCCTGAGTATTAGAAAATTGTGTCCACTGGCCAGATCAGCTTTGCACAGTATTCATCTTCCCCAAGAAGTGAAGAAGTCTCATGAGTTCCTTCACTTCTCTCCCTAAGGAATGGATCTAGGCTTAGGGATCAATTGTTCCTGAAGCAGGACAAAGCTGTGACAGTGCAAAATATACAGTAAGGTAAAGGAGAATACCACAGATAGATATTTTTTTCCCCCAGGTAGAGCAACAAATTTCTATTTTAAAATATCACTACTGAAATGAAAGGCTAAAGAGCTGGAGTATAGCTTATTCCCATGTGATGCAGGATGGTGGGAAATAAAACCACCACAGTCATCCATTTAGCAACCATTCTTCTTCACACTGCTGCCTGGAGAAGACAGTAAGCCATATGAAACGTTCTATAAGTAGCATGAGTGTTGCAGCTATTCTTTTCCTGCAGTTACCTTCTTGTTTTAAAAATACTAAGAGTTCCTTTTTCATGGAAGAATATTGGTACCAAGGCAGCAAGGAAGGAATTCAGTTCAATCTAAGCATCAGACTTGCAAAACTGGCCCAGTTTTGGTTTCAGTTGAGCAAAGCTGATGGCATAAGCTGCAGGACTGAGTCCTCGCAGAGAGGCTAAGGAGAGAGATGAAGGGGGGACCTGGGACCCCTCAAACTACCACAGCTTGATAAGCATTACTGCAGGTGTTAAAAATGTCAGCTCCTCAGAAAGCAGACAATGTGTTTAAGATGAGTGAGTTTGCAGCCTGGGCAGAAGAGCTAGCTGTGGAGAAAGAGACATGAAATCAGCAAGGCTGCAAGTTCCTGCACTCTGGTGCCATTACATGATTGGTTTCCCCAAGATCTAGGTTTATCTTTTTAACACAGACCCAAACTCCTAGCACTATTTTCCAGTCAGAATGTTTGGTGGCTTAGGCATCTCCTTTAAGTGTCTTGAAGGACTTTCAGTTCTGAGAGTAAATAGGTCAATATTTCAGGGAATAGATACATATATCACTTAATTTAAGGGTCATTAACTGGACAGGTCCAAAAGCAGCAGCAGTCTCAGTCTCAACACCCACCCATCCCCAGAAAAACCCAACCAACCAACCAAAAGATAAAATCGTAGGTGACATTTCCTTTGAGTTATAACAAGAGTTCAGGCTCCCAAAGTAAGGTAGGACTGAGTAGATTTTCACACCATTTTAACTGTTTTTCACTATTTTAACAGATTCTCTGCAGTAACAGTCTGCTAGAATCAACAGACTACTGGCTGCAGAACCAGAGGACACCATGCCAAATTGGCTTTCTGGAAGACAAGTCAGAAAGCAACTGTGCCTCAGTAAGTACTTGCTGTAACCTCTTCTGGGGAAAAGTCCATGGAGATTTGTTTGGCTAAGGTGTGAGGATGATCACAGCACATCTTACATCAAAAATAGTCACTGACTGACACTGAAATTACATCAACCTGGCTATCCTTTCTGTAATTCCCAGCTGCTTCTTTAAAGCAACCACACAAACCACAAAATGCATATGGATTTCTGTACAGAGCATGTGAATAAATACTACTGCAGAGGTTTCCCCACATTTGGCTTTTAGACTTTGTGGCTCTCCATGGAGGTTTTTTTTTTAATGCTCATAATCTGCAATGAGAGAGAAAAATAAGCCAGAAAGAAAATTACTCCAAACCACAACTTGTTAAGTGGCAGGTTGGAAAGAGCAGATGTTTAAAATGCTGCTCGATGTTCTTGAAGGCAGAGAGAGAGAATTAAAGAGACAACACTTTCTGTGTTAGATGAGGTGAAGCTTCAAAAGAACTCAAACAGAATTACTTTACATTCGAAAGGCAATTGAAATCTCACTGTTGTGGGTTATCATGCAATTAAGAACAGCTGTTTTTAAGAGTGTGCATGAAGAAGTAGTTGTTAGGTTGCTTTACATATGACATACATGAAACTAGATGGAAGTTCGTTCCTGTGATTGTCGTAGGTTTTTATTTGATGAAGCATGCAGGAAAGGAGATCCTCATTGCAATCCCATTTGATTGCTATGCCCTGGTCCCAGTGAGCCAACAAGGGGTTTAGACAAAGCAGTTTTATCTTAGGTGAAGGGTTTCCAGCACCACTGGACCTGCACACAGCCTGAACACCAGCTGAGGGCTCTATAGAGTCTGATGGGATTCTTTCACAGACACAGATATTTCTGCTCTGTCTGATGAACCCTGATGCCTGCTGTCAAGAAGTTGGATTTCCCTCCCACAGTGGGGATGACTGAAGACTGTGTTTTGCCCTGGGGTAATGCAGCATGCAGGAGTGATACCACAGCATAACGTCAGCAGTCAAAAGTCAGGAATATGGCTAAAGGGCTCATTTTACTGTCATGCTGTCTATTGCACTATTGGCTTCCACAAGACCAGACTCTGGGCTGCATCAGGAGAAGTGTGGCCAGCAGGGCGAGGGAGGTGATTCTTCCCCTCTACTCCGCTCTGGTCAGACCCCACCTGGAGTACTACATCCAGTTCTGGAGCCCCCATTACAAGAAGGATGTGGAGATGCTGGAGTGTGTCCAGAGAAGGGCCAGGAGGATGCTCAGAGGGCTGCAGCAGCTCTGCTATGAGGACAGACTGAAAGAGTTGGGGCTGTTCAGTCTGGAGGAGAGAAAGCTCCCAGGTGACCTTCTTGTGGCCTTCCAGTATCTGAAGGGGGCCTACAAAAAAGCTGGGGAGGGACTTTTTTGGCTCTGAGGGAGTGACAGGACTGGGGGGAATGGAGCAAAGCTGGAGGTGGGGAGATTCAGGCTGGAGGTGAGGAGGAAGTTGTTGAGCATGAGAGTGGTGAGAGCCTGGACTGGGTTGCCCAGGGAGGTGGTTGAGGCCCCATGCCTGGAGGTGTTTAAGGCCAGGCTGGCTGAGGCTGTGGGCAGCCTGCTCTAGGGTAGGGTGTCCCTGGGCATGGCAGGGGGTTGGAACTGGCTGATCCTTGTGGTCCCTTCCAACCCTGACTAATTCTATGATTCTAAGACAGAGCAAAACACAAACTAATCTACATATGCCCACCATGCAGGGTGTGAGGTAAGAAACTATGTGGGATTGCAGTGGGTGAAATAAAGAATGTTTAGTGGAGCTTATTTTCTAACTCCCAAACCAGTAGTTCCCTGTTGTTTGAGCATTCTGCATGCGTTCTGTCAAGGAAAAGGGTCACAGTACTGTGAAGTACAAACACTGTTCACAGATGAATTGCTGCCATATGAACAGCAGCCTGAATACATCTTAGCCAGAATGGGCTTGTCAGGCAGCTGGTCAGTGGAATCCTTGCTGTTAGACATAGGAAAGGATTGCTTTGAATGCAAAATACACTGACCACAGTCACTTGGTTTCAGTATTTGCTATCCTACAAAAGGCTTATTTTGTCAGAGGAAAGGACAACTCCAATGAATAATACAAAAATGAGTTATGATTTGCTTTTCCATACATTGAACTTTGACTTTATTCTTCACGTTCCTTTGAATCTTACAGGAAATGAGCTCCATCTCTGATGTGAGTGAGCTACTGAGAAAAGGTAGCTTGTTAAAGCAAGACTGTACTCAGATTTCATTTTGAAATACCCAGTATAGCTCCTTGATACACACTTTTCCTCTTGAAGGCACAGATCAGGTTTTATCTAGCCTCAGTAGCCACCTTGTTGGTAAAAAAGTATTACTTTTACCATTCTGCAGGTGTGAGAGAAGAGGCAGAATTATAGAATGGTTTGGATTGGAAGGGAGCTTAAAGATGATCTGGTTCCAGCTCTCCCGCCACGGACACAGACACCTCCCACTAGACCAGAAGTGCTAAAATGAATTTTCATTACAATCCTAAAAGGAGATTCTGAGATAAGGGGTTTCAGAAGTGACAGAGCCAGATCTCATCTGCTATCAAAGTCATGCAAAGTGATAGTTTTCTCCTTTATTCCTTTTTTTGTCCAAGGAAAGTTAAGATAAAGTTCTTCTTGAAGTAGACAGCTTGCATTACTACAATGACGGTGTAGTTCTGCCTGTAGGCAGAAGGTGAGCAACAGTGCTCCATGAGGCATCCGTGATACAGAGCTGGTTCCACAGTTGCTAATGCAATCCCAAGATACAAAACCCTGACCACCCCCTTCTTACAGGGGAAGAATGTTATTAGGGTATGCTTTGAAACAAAATCAGCAAGTCTTCTCTGCTTCCTATTCTGGAGCACTGTCCTATTCTGGACACTGGAACGGGTTGCCCAGGGAGGTTGTGGATGCTTCCTTCCTGGAGGTGTTTAAAGCCAGGCTGGATGAGGCCTTGAGCAGCCTGCTCTAGTGGGAGGTGTCCCTGCCTATGGCAGGGGGTTGGAGCTGGATGATCCTTGAGGTCTCTTCCAACCTAAACCATTCTATGATTCTATGATTCTATGATTCTACTCCTGCTGCCTCTGAAAGCTGTCACTAGGTCTGCAGAAGGAAAAAGAAATCTCAGATGTATGGTATCATTAACATGCTTTTGCCAAGGATAGGTGCAATATGTCTAGCTCTAGTTTTCAGGGCCAGGTTGTTTATCCTGGATAAGAGAAGGCTCAGGGCAGACCTCATTGCTGTCTACAACTACCTGAAGGGAGGCTGTAGCCAGGTGGGGTTGGGCTCTTCTCCCAGGCAACCAGCAACAGAACAAGGGGACACAGTCTCCAGTTGTGCCAGGGGAAGTATAGGCTGGATGTTAGGAGGAAGTTGTTGGCAGAGAGAGTGATTGGCATTGGAATGGGCTGCCCAGGGAGGTGGTGGAGTCGCCGTCCCTGGAGGTATTCAGGAAAAGCCTGGATGAGGCACTTAGTGCCATGGTCTGGTTGACTGGATAGGGCTGGGTGCTAGGTTGGACTGGATGATCTTGGAGGTTTCTTCCAACCTGGCTGATTCTATGACTATGATTCTAAGTGTGTTTAGCAATAAGAGGTCTAATCCAGAACTGTAACTGCAGCAAGACCATATGAACATAGCTCCCATAAATGTTAGATCATTATGCCACACTAGTGATTAGTACAGTTAGTACAAATAAAAATAGACTCATGGCTGTCCTACATATGCTCATCAAGCATACTCACGTTGCTTTATTCAAACACTAAACACTGAACTCAGAGCAGTCTGCTTTTTTCAAAGGGAGATTTTAATTTTTTTTCAAAGCAGAAGAGTTTGGGTAATAGTCCCATTCAGTTTCAAACTGGTTAATGAAAACCTAGCCATTATGACAGGAAAAATAATCAATTCTGTTAGAAGAAGAGTATTTCCCATTTGCTTAAGCAGAAAATATTCTCCTGAGCTCTGAAAATTGTTATTTGAAATTCTGGTACTCCAGAATCATAGTATCATAGAATCAGTCAGGGTTGGAAGGGACCACAAGGAATATCTAATTCCAACCCCCCTGCCATGGGCAGGGACACCCCACCCTATATCAGGCTGGCCAGAGCAGAGGACATGCTGGTGTGTCCATCTTTTATCCAGTGTTGCTGGTCATCTGCAGTGATGAACAGTAGAAATCACATCAAGATGTGGTGTCTGTTCTCCATTTGTATGCAGACTGATGAGTTAACTATGAAAAGAGGTGTTACAATGCATGAATGTTTGAAAGATCATCTTGTCCTAACTTCCCTTTTCTACTTGTACATAATGGTTTTGTTTACCTTGCCATACTCTGTCTTTACCTTCAAGAAGTGCAGTTAGCTACACTGGGATGGAGTCTAGAGGGGCAGGGCCATCAGGTTATCAGAAGTTTTTGGGGATATGTCCTACAAAGGCTGGGAGGTGTTGCGGTGGTTTGGGTGTTACTCTCACACACACATACCCCCGCCCAGGGAGGTGGTGGAGTCGCCATCCCTGGAGCTGTTCAAGGCAGGATTGGACGTGGCACTTGGTGCCATGGTCTAGCCTTGAGCTCTGTGGTAAAGGCTTGGACTTGATGATCTGTGAGGTCTCTTCCAACCCTGATGATACTGTGATACTGTGATAACTTTGGAAATCACCCAGACTAGATTCAGCCAGCTCTGGAAATTGAATGAAGCTTATTATTCACAGCTTAGCAGAATATACAAACAGATATTTACAGTATATACAGTTATAGGCAGAAATAGACAAGGTGAGAGGTAATACAGACACACAACAGCCCTCCCAGAAACCTGAGTCCCCAGGAGGGGCTCCCAACTGCCCTTCCACCTTCTCCCACCCCTCTACCTTACCCCAGATGTTGCCTTGTGCCCCAAGGCAGAATGGAGGGTCGGCCGGGGGGTTAGGAAGCAGGTGGATTAATCAGAGAGATGGAGGGTGAGGTTAGAGAGAAATGCAGCTCAAAGCCCAGGCAGTGCTCAAACTGCCTTATCTGTGTTTATAGTCCTGTTCTTAGACATCTCAGCAAGCCTGTGAGTGCAGTAGACATCACCATTGTTTCCCTTTCACAGCCTGCGATCTAATCCTTCATACCAAAACATTCTAGCTAGCTTCAAACCAGCACAGGTGTGTGGGGCAGTGGAAAGACATCTCTAAGTGCATGAAATGAAGGCACAGAAGGAGAGAGGGAAGGTAAATCCTAGGTATTAGCACTAATGGAATAACACACCCTGCCAGCTCTCTGGGTGAAGTGTGCTACCTGCCTGATTTCAGATGACTGTATCTGTTTCAGTGAGTTCTTTGGGGGCCAGGGAATGCTCTCACACATGGCTAACCCCCTCTGGGTACAGTTTCAATACTTTCTTATAGCTTAAACACTAAAACCATAACAAGAAAGCTATACTGGAAATCACAGTACCTACGGCTCACATGCTACAGCCGTAGGGGGAGAAACTACACTGCTGAATAAGATATGACAAACAATCCTGAGTAGCTCTATTGGTCTAAGGGCAGGCTACACTCACCCTAGCCCAGTGGCCAGCAGAGCTCCTGAGATGAGTAGCTAGCAGAGCTGGTCAGCTGCTGTCTCAACAGGAAGGCATCCCCTGCAGGAACCGCACCGTCATGGTGGTCACGCTGGTGCCGCTCCAGCTCACCTACCTATGCTCTCGCTTTATGGGTGTTCAGAGCTCTGTGATGTGTGGCCAGCAGGCCCCAAAAGGCAGAACCAAGGAGAACCAAACTCCTCCCTTATTCCACCATTTGTTACATAAGGACTTTCCCTACTGCCCACGTGCATTGTTTGTTTTGGTGGTCGTGAGACCCCCTAGTGAGGGGAGCCTTTATCATTCTTCAGCCCCCTCTGCAGCTGGTTGTCCTCTGCGGAGCCTTTCAAGGTCATTGCTGGCTCCATATACTGTTTAGCCAACACCACATTCCAGCCTCTGATTACAGGGATGGTACTTGCAGGCTCTGTTTATCACTGAAGAGCTCAAAGACCCTATAGTTCCCAGGTCTTATCTTCTGGTAACCTGACAACTATTGGCCTGTTGTCCACTTTTGATCAAACACATACCAACTCTTTCCTCTTTACACTGTCTCCTTAAAAAGGTTCAATTCCCTCAGAGAACTTCTACACCAATGTTGTGAGTGGTTTTTTCCTCTTCTGAGAATATGAGTAATTGCTCAACATGAAATTAATCTTAGTTCAATTACCAATTATATCATTTAGCCACAGTTTACCACTGCAGATCAGAAAACACAGTTTCACGCTAAGGTTATAATTAGATAATATGAATTTTAAAGGTAGTTTAATTATAGAAGTCCTGCTTTGTTTGTTTCCATTGAATGAGATCTTAGTCCACCTAACAGAACAAAAGACATAGAATCATAGAATCAGTCAGGGTTGGAAGGGACCACAAGGATCAGCCAGTTCCAACCATCCTGCCATGGCCAGGGACACCCTACCCTAGAGCAGGCTGCCCACAGCCTCAGCCAGCCTGGCTTTAAACACCTCCAAGCATGGGGCCTCAACCACCTCCCTGGGCAACCCATTCCAGGCTCTCACCACTCTCATGCTCAAAAACTTCCTCCTAACATCCAGTCTCAGTCTCCCCACCTCCAGCTTTGCTCCATTCCCCCTAGTCCTGTCACTCCCTGAGAGCCTGAAAAGTTCCTCCCCAGCACTTTTGTAGGCCCCTAAATCGCAGTCTCACAGTCTCACAGTCTCACAGTATCGCCAAGGTTGGAAGAGACCTCACAGATCATCAAGTCCAAGCCATTACCACAGAGCTCAAGGCTAGACCATGGCACCAAGTGCCACGTCCAATCCTGCCTTGAACAGCTCCAGGGACGGCGACTCCACCACCTCCCTGGGCAGCCCATTCCAGTGTCCAATGACTCTCTCAGTGAAGAACTTTCTCCTCACCTCAAGCCTAAATTTCCCCTGGCGTAGCTTGAGGCTGTGTCCTCTTGTTCTGGTGCTGGCTGCCCGAGAGAAGAGAGCAACCTCCTCCTGGCCACAACCACCCCTCAGGTAGTTGTAGACAGCAAGAAGGTCTCCCCTGTCTTTATTGTAGTGAAGGCTCCAAAACTGAACCCAGTAGTCAAGGTGTTGCCTCACCAGTGTCATGCATAGGGGCATGATCACTTCCCTGACCCTGCTGCCCCTACAGTGTTTCTGGGTGACTCAAAATGGTCCTAGACTGCAATAACCTGCCCATGAAACACGACATCATGCTCGCTCTCTCTTCACATAACCACTGCACCCCAACCCAGAGGCTGTGGTTTTCATTTATTTCTTTACCCAAATCTCTTTAAGGATTTGCTGTGTCTTTAGATGTTTAGGTACAAACAGTCAGATCTGTATTTCACACCAGTCTCTGATACTAGAATTACTTCCAGGGAACTTGCTAACACTAATGTTAGGTGTTGAACTCTAATCACAGGGACATTTTGTCTCTTAATCAGGGCCCCTGGCTCCAGGATGTGTTCTTTGGATTCTCCAGAGACTGAATGCCCTTACTAAGGGTGGAGAGCTGGTCCTAAGGGAGTTCAGAAAGGAGGAGGTTTCTTCCCAGGAGTGGTAGTGGCCAGCAAGGCTGACTCTGCAGCCAAGTGTGGAAATGCAGTCTTGAATCCCAGAGGAGGGGGTTTGTTTGTTGGGACTTTTAAATCAAAACCACATGCATGTTCCTGAGTAGTGACCATACACAGCTGAAACAACTGTTGTGTTTGAACGAAGATTTGCATTTCTCATAAACACAGCACAGCCCTATTTGGCTGCATAAAGCAGACAAACCTACATGCTGAGAGGTTTGCCTTCCATCACGAGGTCAGCTGCACACCCCCAGCAGCATGACAAGACAGAGGATTACAAGAGTGTTTACCTTTCACTCAGTAATTACACAACTGCCTTCAAGAACAGCATTGTCTCTTTCAGAAATCAAGACCCATCCATTGCTTTCCAGCTCTAAGCCATAATTACTAGAGGTATTTTTAGTTTTAAGTCCCAGCTTCCTATTCGGGCTGACGATACCTTAATTACATGCTGACAAGGAGCAGGAATCAACAGCTGCAGGCTAAATTGTGGCATTGAGTCCTAGTCCTTTCTCAGGCACTTGTGGGTGTTCACAGTGTACCTTCCTGAAAGTCCCTCTCACTTGCACAGAGAAGGAAGAACCTCTTCATCAGTTATTCTCCTTCTGGAGCCTAGCACAGGCAGCCTGAGCAGTAGCTCAAGAGTCAAGGCTTGCTTGTATAGTCTGTAAAATATGTTTCTCTCTCTGCTCTTGTTAGTACTTGGCTCTGAAAAACAGGCCTTTACGTATGAGCTGTCATTAAGGCAGAAATTAAATATGCCTTTCAAGGGTTCTATTTCCACTTTTTCAGCACTGCACGTGTGTTACACAATAGCCAAGAGCTGCCTCAATTTTCAGGGTGGGGAAGAGTGACAATAGATTTTCTTCTCTCTCCTTGTAACTTCAGACTTGGACACTCTTTAATCTTCTGTCTAGATCTGCCATCTTCTTTACTGTCCCTCTGTGACCTGCTCACACAGCAGCATTTTCCTGTCTGTGTGTAAGAGAACTTGATGCTAACCCTCACTCTGACAAAGCTGTATCCACCAGTACCCACCAGTGTGGTACTGCAGCCACCCCCACTACAGCACCTCTGTGACCTGCTCACACAGCAGCATTTTCCTGTCTGTGTGTAAGAGAACTTGATGCTAACCCTCACTCTGACAAAGCTGTACCCACCAGTACCCACCAGTGTGGTACTCCCACTACAGCACCTCTGTGACCTGCTCACACAGCAGCGTTTTCCTGTCTGTGTGTAAGAGAATTTGATGCTAACCCTCACTCTGACAAAGCTGTACCCACCAGTGTGGTACTCCCACTTCAGCACCTCTGTGACCTGCTCACACAGCAGCGTTTTCCTGTCTGTGTGTAAGAGAATTTGATGCTAACCCTCACTCTGACAAAGCTGTACCCACCAGTACAGTACTGCAGCCACCCCCACTCCAGCACCTCACACTGGCTTCATCTCTCAGTCCCTCCATGCTCTGCTTCATCGAGAAACAGGATGCTTGTGCTTCCTCCAGAGTGGACAACTGTAACTACTCACTGCTGCTATTACCACAGGCTCCCTCCAGCACAAGCTGCAGCATGAGGCTTAGAGGAATTGTTTAAACACAAAGTATACAGGGCACTGGAGAAAGCAGAGAGTGCATGTGGCATCAATATTTATTGGCATGTTTTCTTTAAGCCATAAGTGACAATTAATTACATCGAACCCAAAGGAATATAAGTCCTAATGGGAAGAAAACAGCCACAGCTGCTTTTGAAGCAATGGATTATGAGGAGATGATTTTGGGATGACTCATTAATGCAGTCCAGCTATTAAAATAGGGACAGTCTCTAGAATATCAAGACCCATAAATCCACAAAGTTGTTTGAGATAAGCACTTTCTGAAGAGTAATTGGGACTAAACTTCAGGTACATTACTGCAATTTGATGCATCCTTCTGTCACCATACAATGTGTACCTAGAAAAGGATTGTGGCTGGGCTGGGGAGACACAGGAGGATCACATCATGACCTTATTTAGGTGAACAGAATCGTAGGGTTCTCCCTTGGAAATTCTCCCACCAACGTAACACTGCTGCCTCACACTTCCATTTGCAAACTGCTACGTGGCAGATCTAGTGCTTCCAAACCAATGCTTTTATTTCTACACTTTACAGCTGATTCCTCAGCCAAAGTTGTCTTGGCAAGCATGGAAATTAATGTGAGATGAGCCTTGCATCCAAATGTTAAAGGATAATTAGCCCTGTCTTCCAGAAGATGCTTTTTTATTCTGAGTCACTATCACGGGATCACAGGCTCACAGGATGTTAGGGGTTGGAAGGGACCCAAGGAGATTGTGAGGGCCAACCTCCCTGCCAGAGCAGGACAGTACTATCTAACACAGATCACAGAGGAACACACCCTTCACTAGAATAGAATAGAATAGAATAGAATAGAATAGAATAGAATAGAATAGAATAGAATAGACCAGGTTGGAAGAGACCTCCAAGATCATCCAGTCCAACCTAGCACCCAGCCCTATCCAGTCAACCAGACCATGGCACTAAGTGCCTCATCCAGGCTTTTCCTGAACACCCCCAGGGACGGTGACTCCACCACCTCCCTGG
>WAAF01015237.1:0-14331 GCA_013400475.1 Tricholaema leucomelas | reverse complement strand
GGCGGGGGACACCCAAACCATCACATGGGTACAGAAGGTAAGCAGGCATCGGGAAGAATCTCAGAAGCTGTGTCTGACATCAGTCTGTGTGTGACACCATCCTTCTCTACCCACAGACAAGGAAGAATTTGAACAAGGCACTGAGTCTCTGACCTGAATGGGGAAAAACTAAAGCCAGAAAAGATCCTGTGCAGTAGGTGGCACGAAGGCTACAAAACTTTTATGAGCCTGAGGCAGTAATTTAAGATGGTAAGAGCCCAAAATAAAACACTTTGTTGTATATACTAAAAGAACTTCAATGATGATATATCAAGGTGGGTTGTGGGATGACCATAGGATGATGCTTGTAGATCTTCAGCTTTGTATGCTTGTCTTTTGGACCCTCCTGAAGTGCTAGATGGATCCCTGGAAATGACTAAACTAAATGAGGGGAGAAGACAGGTTTCGAATATCTCCAGATCTTCCTCCTTGAGCAGTCAGAGTTTAACAGCATGTTAGACATGAATTACTTCAAGGTCAGAGGAGCTAGTACTGCCTAGGATCACCAGGATAGGTCAGGGACCATGGAGGTGCTTTGCAAAGCCTGAGTACCACAGTTTTCCCTCCAGTATCTTTCATAGAAGCCACAAAACAATACGGAAATGTAATGGTCAAGGGCCCCACTTGAGTGGCCTTCTGCAGCTTGTGAGACAGTTTTAGTTCGGTACTGACACCATGCGTGTGGATGACACTTGGCAGCACGGAGCACAACCTCCTAACAGCAGTGCAGGTGATGCCGTCAGTGATATGACAACCCCCTCTGTGCTGCCCCAGCTTGTGCTGGACAGGACTAAATGCTACGGTCTCAGCACTGCCATATCCAGGAGGAGGCAGCCCTAGGAGTGAGGACCCCTACAATCATTACTCAGTGTGTGGACAGGACACACTACGGTGGCTCATACATCCATACACCTACTTCCCATCATCTCATGATCCAGCTGCCCCATTTTGTGGTGACATCAAAAATTGATGTTAGGTGAGTACTCAGCACAGAGAGACGGCTGCAGAGGGGTGTGGTAGGTCAGCACTTGGAGAGAAGATGACCTGTCCCTGATTCTCCCGGGAAATCATCACCAGTGGCTTTCTCTAACCTGCTGCTATCATGCTACGTCGTTCAACACCAGCTCCACAACGCCAACACCCTATGCTCTCAGACCTGACACCCCATTCCTGCTCTGAGTCCTTACAATTTCTACTTGGTGAGTGGACAGGGTCTGTTGTGGTGGCTCACACATCCACAACCCTACTTATGATCTCAAGGTTTAGTTGCCTTCCATTGTGGTGAGAGGAAAAAAGTAATCTAAGGCGAATAATCAGGACACACAGCCTGATGCAGAGGGAATTGGTCAACACTTTGAGAACATCTCAGCTGTGTCTGACTCCCTTGGAAAGAGCCTGCCACCCACTCTGAGACTGTATCTGCTCTCCTATCCTGCTGACCCACTGGATCCTGGACCAGCTCTGGACCATCGACACTCCTTGTATTAAGAGGGAAACACTGCCCCGTACTGTCCCCTTCGCCCCTCCCTGCTTATCTCGGCCCGCTAAGGTCCCTTACCTGTGCAGTCCAGTCGCCTTCTTCACCGACGTTAGACACCTCTTGCGAGCACACCGAGCTCCGCTGAGGGGCCGCGCTGGGGGGTACCCCGGAGGGAAAGCAGGGCAAAAGAGGTCCGAGGAAGTGAAAGTCGCTGCTCAGGGTGCCGGCGGCCAAGCACACGTCGTAGACCAGGCTGCGGGGAAGGGAGCCAGCGTCGCTGTCGGCCACAGCCGTCGGGAAGGTGGGCAAGGGCTCGTCGCGCTTGCGCCGGTCCCGCCGCACCTTGATGAGCAGCGCGGCCAGGCCGGTGGCCAGGCAGAGCGCGGAGACGCAGGCCAGGCAGGCGATGAGGTAGAGCCTGAGCGTCTGGTCGGGCTCGGCGGGCGGCGGCTCGTGGCTCAGGCGCACGTGGGCGTCGGAGAAGCGGTGGAGCAGGGCGACGGCGAGGGTGGCGCTGGCCGAGCGCGGCGGCTGGCCGCGGTCTCGCACCAGCACGACGAGCCTGTGTCGGGGCGCGTCCCGCTCGGCCACGGCCCTGGCCGTGCGCAGCTCGCCGCTGTGCGGCGCCAGGCGGAAGAGCCCCGGCTCCGTGGCCTTGGCCAGCTCGTACGACAGCCAGGCGTTCTGGCCCGCGTCCGCGTCCACCGCCACCACCTTGGCCACCAGGTAGCCCGCCGGCGCCCAGCGCGGCACCAGCTCGCCCGCGCCGCTCTCGCCGCCCGGGTGCAGCACCACCGGCGCGTTGTCGTTCTCGTCGCGCACCAGCACGCGCAGCACCGCCTGCGCGCTCAGCGCCGGCCGCCCGCCGTCCGTGGCGCGCACCCGCACCTCCAAGGCGCGCAGCCGCTCGTAGTCCAGCGACCGCAGCGCGTACACGTCGCCGCTCTCCGCGTTCACCGACAGCGCGGGCTGCTCCTCGCCCTCCTCGCGCACCAGCGCGTACTGCACGCGCGCGTTGCTGCCCGCGTCCGCGTCCCGAGCCTTCACGCTGCCGATGCGCACCATCGGGCTGTTGTTCTCCGTCACCCACAGGCTGTACAGCTCCTGGCTGAAGGCGGGGGCGTTGTCGTTCACGTCCCACACCTGCACCCGCACGCTTTGGCGGGAGCTCAGGCGCGGCTGGCCCCAGTCCGTCGCTCGGATGCTGATGTTGTACTCTGCCGTCGTCTCCCTGTCCAGCGCCGCGTTGGTTCTCAGCTCGTAGTAATTATCGAAGGTGGGGGCAAGACTGAAAGGAAAATCCCCTTCGATGGTGCACTCTGTCCTGCCATTGTCTCCGGAGTCCCTGTCGCGCACGCTGAAGAGTGCCACCACAGTGTGTGGCGGAGCGTCCTCGGGAATGGAGGCAGTGTGTGAGGTCAGCTGTATCTCCGGGGCGTTGTCGTTTACGTCCACGACCTCCACCTGCACTTTGCAATGCGCAGACAGACCCCCGCCGTCAGTAGCTCTTACCATCATCTCATGGGTCTTCATTTCCTCAAAGTCCATGTTACCCGCCACTCGAATCTCCCCCGTGGCAGGGTTGAGATCAAAAAGGTGCCGGGATCCGTCTGATATCTGTGTGAAGGCATAGTGTACTTTCCCGTTGGACCCTTCGTCGGGATCCGTGGCTGTGACTTTGGCCACCAGCTGTCCAATGGGGCTGTTCTCTGCCATGTGCACCTCATAGTCCTCACGACTGAACGCTGGGGTGTTGTCATTGGCGTCCAGCACCACGATCCGGATCTGAGCTGTTCCTGATCTGGCTGGTAAGCCTCCATCTGTAGCAACCAAGAGTAAATTCAGCTCCTGTTTCTCTTCGCGGTCCAGCTGCTGATCTAAAAGTAGCTCTGGGTACTTTACTCCATCATTCCTTGATTTGAGAGAGAGGACGAAATGCGAATTGGACTCCAGGCTGTAATTCTGCAAACCGTTACTGCCCACGTCCTTGTCCCGGGCGCTTTCCAGAGGAAAACGGGACCCTGGCGGTGTCGTTTCAAGAATGTTTAAAATTATCTCCTTCTCCGGAAACGCTGGAGAGTTGTCGTTCACGTCAAGAACCTCCACCTCACCTCGGATTAACTGTAAAGGATTGTCCAAGAAGAGCGTGAAAAAGACCGTGCAGGTCTCGCTCTGGGGACAGATCTCCTCTCGGTCCAGAGACTCCTTGGCCGTCAGCACTCCGCTGCTCGGGTTCAGGCGGAAAAGCTGCTGGCTCCCCTCGGACACAACGCGCGCCTTGCGAGCCGCCAGCTGGCTCGGAGCAAGCCCCAGGTCCTGCGCGATATTGCCCACAAACGAGTCCCTCTCCATCTCCTCGGCCAGAGAATAGCGGAGGCTTTCAGCCCCGCTCTGCCACACGCAAACGCATAGAAGGAAGACGATCACTTGCCTGGGTCTGCCTCCGCTCCGTCTCTCGTTCCGCGCCATTCCTCTCCACAAAAGCCAGACACCGTCCTCCCAGCTTGCCGGCATTTGCAAGCAGCGTTCCAGGCGGAGCCGTTTTTGCCAGAGATGGCGGGGAAGGTCTTCTGCAAGCCCTGGAGCAGCCCGAGTGAGTGTCCCTCTGCCCTTCTCGAGCAGCAATCTCGACTCTTTGTCTGCCGGTGCTGCAGAGCCGGGGCGGGGAGAGGAAGCTGCTGTTCCGTGGTCAACACTGCCACCCAGCGTCGACATTTGGAATCGTTCTTCTGCTTCTGGCCGGTGCCACTGCCTTGGGCTTTGCTGCTTCCCCTTGCCCTCACCGTGCCAATGTTGACACAAAAGTCTAGCACCAGAGAAAAATTCCCAAAGCAAAGCCTTCAGTATTACTCGAGCTCGTTATCACACGGTGGTGGCAATGTCATTTCTAATCTAACATCTCTCTGATTTTATTTTTCGAGTTCTATTTTCATGCCTGGCCCCCAAACTGCCCAATTTAAGCAAGTTTCTGAATTGAGTGGAACGTTCTCCCCAGCCTCCTCTTGACCCTGCTACTGAGCTGTGTCATTTCCTAAGTCATGTATGAAACACGTCCTAAGCCGCACACAGACATCGAAATGCTGTAAAGTGTTTACATGTTCTCGAAGTGCAGTGAACTTTGCCCTCTGGTGCTACAAAGGAGGCTTAGAAATGATCTCCAGGTCCCTGTACTCAAAGACCAAACGTGAATTGCTGTACTTGTGTAAGGACACAGGGCCAATTAGTTCTTACAAAAACCAACTAGAAGATGTCATCAATTAAAGCTGCATATATTACAAACGCCAAAGAGGAGCTAACCTGAGAAACAGCAAAGAGGCTAAGGGCATGGATGGGCCATTAAAGGAACCATTCAAATGTAGAATCCTAGAGGTTCGAACAGAAGCTTTGTAAAGGACAAGGTGGAAAAGAAGCGAACCTCGCAGTATTAGAAAGGGTCTGATCAGAAAGAGCAAAGTGATCACGAAACGCTTAGCGAGGCTCTAGGAATAGACAAAGCTTATTATGAGGCTTTGAAAGGCAAGATTAAAGTCAGTCAAGAGTGGAGTTAAGAGGAGCAACCTCTGCTGGAAACGACAAGAGAAGGGTCCTAACCAGAACCTCCTAATGCGAGCCAGGGCGTGTGAATGAAGGGCAAATAAAACCCGCAAAGTCGAGCACTCATCACCGGCAATGGGAACCGACTTAGAGTGTGACTGCTTCCGCCGAGCCAGCGTCGACCCCTTGGAAATGCACATGGAACGTACTAGAGAAACGTTCGAGACCAGTCTAACTCTTACAAATCATCGAGGATACAACTCCATTAAAAATATTATCATGTCTGTTGGACAGAGCAAAGGGGAGACTGTTTGGAATAAAAATAAGTCGTACAATATTACAATGAATTTTGTGACAGCTTTAAATTAGGTTGAATTAAAACTTGTTTTGTTTAACTCAGCATAAGTGACTATGCTTTGGAGAAGAGGCTGAGGAGCAGAGGCTTCTCTGATTTCATACCCTTCTATGAGAAGATCACCTGCCCAGGGGATCAAGGGAAGGTGGTGAATGTGGGGTTTCTGGATCTTCATATGGCTTTTGGTGTTGTCCCTCCCAGCACCCTTCTGAGCAGGCTCATAGTGTGCTTGGTGAAGAAAAGGATGAAGGTGAGAATTGGTGGGAAATCAGTGACATGACCTGCAAATGCAGATTTAAACTGGAGGATCCACTGACTGGTGCTGTAGCCTGGATGCCTTTCCTGTCACGAAAATCTGAAGACTCTGATTGTGCTGTCTCAACGCTAATGAAAGGAAAGACCACGAAGCTGTTCTGAAGAGAGCGCCTCTGGGTTGTCTGGTGCCACATCTTCTGTGGGGACGTGGCCACAGTGGAAACCATGTTTGTTGTTGGCGCCCTCAACCATGGCACAGTGCTGTAGTGGCAGGCTGGGCAGATGAGCGTGAGGAACTTGAACTTGCTGCTGCCTTAGTCTCTTATGAGGCTGACTTCGAGTGAGTGACAGAGAGGACAGAGAGACAAAGCACTGGCCTTGAAACTATCATGACACGGTAGCAGACAGCATCCATCTGGGGATCATCAGAAGCAACTCTGAGCAGCAGCAAAGGGATTTCCTGCCTCTGTGAGCTGGAGGGATCTACCAATCCAGCCTGAGACAAAAATATAGATCTCTTCGTGCACATAACACTTTAAGGCTGTTTAGCTGCATATGGTTACAGGTGTCCAGAATCCAGAGTGAGCCTGTCCATGAAGCACAGCAGTAATCATGCATTGTTGCCCTAATTCACAATCTGGGAGCTCTCCACTTCGCTCTGACTTCTGAGAACAGCCTGTTTTCAGATCGCTCTGATTTCTGCACCATAAATTCCACTCTAGAGGCTTATTCTTGAAATCCTGCTCTTGAGGAGGTGATTCCCTCGATGATGACTGCCAACTGATGTTCCAGGGAGCACACACAGCCCAGGTAGATAGAAGTAGGTTTTATTGTTTTCTCCTACCAGGCGTTTGACACTTAAAACCAAATATCAGATGACTTTATAGATCATTAACAGTTAATGAAAGGAAAGCAGAAAGCTTCTTGATGTCCTATACTCTACAGTGCCTTAAGCTCACTATACATGTTTTAGCCAGTTTTACTGTGAAACCACAAACAGTGCTTTTGTTTCTCTATGACATTATACTAATTCCAATTTCGTATTAGGAAAAAAACCCAAACAAACAAAACAAACAAAACCCCAACCCCTAAACCACATATATTGTTCAAAGCTCACTCTTTAGAGTCAGGAGACCCTGTAAACTCCTGCTCAAACAGGAGAAGTTTGCCAATATCAGCCATTTCTGCCTGTAATTAAGCAATTCTTTTGCAGGCATCACTGGAGCTGTTCAAGGCAGGATTGGACGTGGCACTTGGTGCCATGGTCTAGCCTTGAGCTCTATGGTAATGGGTTGGACTTGATGATCTGTGAGGTCTCTTCCAACTGTGTGATACTGTGATACTTGCATACCTGCTTGCCTGGGATGGAGCAGACTGCAGACAATTAAGACATTGTAACACAGCACTGTTTTTCAGACAAAACACACAGAACAGTAGGGAAAGTTTAGATTGAGAAGCAGTAGAACTCTCACAACCACACACCAAGTCTCAGTGAAATCAACACAGTCCTCCTCCATCCATTTCACAACTGCAAGATACCTACACGAAGAAAGCACTGCTCAAAGGAGAGGTTTGCTCTCTCACACGAAAGATCAGTACCTCTCTGGTACGTTTTGGTGGATGTTTTGTATCTTTGTTGTCCTTTACGTGCGAGGAGGGGAACAGACGGACTTGCCTTTCTCCTCACGGATGGGTGATCCAAGAATTCCGATCAGAAGTGTCGTTTAGCTCCACACCCCTGTTTGCAGCACAAGCTGCTTCGGCAGGTTTGGGACCAGTGTCCTCGGAAAGGGGAGCTCTGTCCTGCAAAGGAGAGACAAGAGAGGCCGTCAGTGAGTGTGGAAGGTAAGTAGGCACGAGGAAGAAGCTCAGAGGGCATGTTGGACAGCACTATGTGTGTGACACACTCCACTCAGAGTCACAGAGGTTCTGAGTCTCTGGCATGAACAGGGAAAACCACCTTTACTCTGGACATCACAAAGACGCTGCTGCTAATGTTTTATGCGTCGTTTCAACGACAGCTTTCTGCCATCTCTATATGCTTTAGAGAGGCACAGCTCAAAGGCTTAAGTTCACCGCAGCCGCTCTGAAACAGTCTCTACCCTCACCTCCTCCCGCCCTACTAGATCCCTGTGCACCAAATCAATACTATCCAGAGTCCATGCGCGATGCGTCCCTCCCCATTGTCCCTCGTTTCGACCTGCTCAGGCCCCTCACCTGTGCAGTCCAGTCGCCTCCTTCACCGAGTTTCGACGTCTCTTGCGAGCACACCGAGATCCGCTGAGGGGCAGCGCCGGGAGGCACACCGGCAGGGAAGCAGGGCAAAAGGGGTCCGAGAAAGTGAAAGTCGCTGCTCAGGGTGCCGGCGGCCAAGCACACGTCGTAGACCAGGCTGCGGGGAAGGGAGCCCGCGTCGCTGTCGGCCACAGCCGTCGGGAAGGTGGGCAAGGGCTCGTCGCGCTTGCGCCTGTCCCGCCGCACCTTGATGAGCAGCGCGGCCAGGCCGGTGGCCAGGCAGAGCGCGGAGACGCAGGCCAGGCAGGCGATGAGGTAGAGCCTGAGCGTCTGGTCGGGCTCGGCGGGCGGCGGCTCGTGGCTCAGGCGCACGTGGGCGTCGGAGAAGCGGGGGAGCAGGGCGACGGCGAGGGTGGCGCTGGCCGAGCGCGGCGGCTGGCCGCGGTCTCGCACCAGCACAACGAGCCTGTGTCGGGGCGCGTCCCGCTCGGCCACGGCCCTGGCCGTGCGCAGCTCGCCGCTGTGCGGCGCCAGGCGGAAGAGCCCCGGCTCCGTGGCCTTGGCCAGCTCGTACGACAGCCAGGCGTTCTGGCCCGCGTCCGCGTCCACCGCCACCACCTTGGCCACCAGGTAGCCCGCCGGCGCCCAGCGCGGCACCAGCTCGCCCGCGCCGCTCTCGCCGCCCGGGTGCAGCACCACCGGCGCGTTGTCGTTCTCGTCGCGCACCAGCACGCGCAGCACCGCCTGCGCGCTCAGCGCCGGCCGCCCGCCGTCCGTGGCGCGCACCCGCACCTCCAAGGCGCGCAGCCGCTCGTAGTCCAGCGACCGCAGCGCGTACACGTCGCCGCTCTCCGCGTTCACCGACAGCGCGGGCTGCTCCTCGCCCTCCTCGCGCACCAGCGCGTACTGCACGCGCGCGTTGCTGCCCGCGTCCGCGTCCCGAGCCTTCACGCTGCCGATGCGCACCATCGGGCTGTTGTTCTCCGTCACCCACAGGCTGTACAGCTCCTGGCTGAAGGCGGGGGCGTTGTCGTTCACGTCCCACACCTGCACCCGCACGCTTTGGCGGGAGCTCAGGCGCGGCTGGCCCCAGTCCGTCGCTCGGATGCTGATGTTGTACTCTGCCGTCGTCTCCCTGTCCAGCGCCGCGCTGGTTCTCAGCTCGTAATAGTTATCGAAAGTAGGTGTGAGAGTGAAGGGCAAGTCCCCCTCGATGGTGCACTCCGTCCTGCCGTTGTCGCCGGAGTCCCTGTCTCGCACACTGAAGAGTGCCACCACAGTGCGTGGAGGGGCGTCCTCGGGAATGGATGCAGTGTGTGAGGTCAGCTGTATCTCCGGGGCGTTGTCGTTGACGTCCACCAGCTCCACAAGCACTTTGCAATGCGCAGACAGACCTCCACCGTCAGTGGCTTTTACAACCATCTCATGTTTTTTCTTTTCCTCATAGTCCAGGTTTCCAGACACCCGAATTTCCCCCGTGCCAGGGTTCAGATCAAAAAGCTGCTGGCATCCTTCCGATGTTTCTGTCAAGGCATAGTGTACTTTCCCGTAGGACCCTTCGTCGGCATCTGTAGCATCGAGTCTGACCACCAGCTGGCCTCGGGGACTGTCCTCTGCCAGGCGCACCTCATAGACCTTACGACTGAACACTGGGGCGTTATCATTAGCATCCAGCACCACGATCCGGATCTGAGCCGTTCCCGACCTGGGTGGCGAGCCTCCGTCAGTGGCTGTCAGGAGTAAATTCATCTCCGGATTCTCTTCTCGGTCCAGCTGCCTGTCTAGAACGAGCTCTGCATATTTTGCGCCATCATTCCTTGTTGTGACAGCAAGGGAGAAATGCGAATTGGACCCGAGGCTGTAGTTCTGCAAACCATTACTGCCCACGTCCTTGTCCCGAGCGTTTTTCAATGGGAAACTGGACCCAGGAAGTGTCGTTTCGGGAATGTGGAAAACCATCTCCTTCTCCGGGAATGTGGGGGAGTTGTCATTCATGTCAAGAACCTCCACCTCACCTCGGATCAGCTGCAATGGGTTCTCAAGGAATACCTTAAAGAAGAGGGTGCAGGTCTCGCTCTGGGGACAGATCTCCTCTCGGTCCAGAGACTCCTTGGCCGTCAGCACTCCGCTGCTCGGGTTCAGGCGGAAAAGCTGCTGGCTCCCCTCGGACACAACGCGCGCCTTGCGAGCCGCCAGCTGGCTCGGAGCAAGCCCCAGGTCCTGCGCGATATTGCCCACAAACGAGTCCCTCTCCATCTCCTCCGCCAGAGAATAGCGGAGGCTTTCAGCCCCGCTCTGCCACACGCAAACGCACAGAAGGAAGACGATCACTTGCCTGGGTCTGCCTGCGCTCCGTCTCCCGTTCCACGCCATTCCTCTCCACAAAAGCCAGTCAGAGTTCTCCCGGCTTGCCGACATTTGCAAGCAGCGTCCCAGGCCGAGCCGTGTTTGTCAGGAATAGCAGGAAGGCTTTCTGCAAGCCTTGGAGCAGCCCGACTGAGCGTCCCTCTGCCCCTCCCGAGCAGCTCTCTCGGTTCTTTTTGTCTGTCGGTGCTGCAGAGCTGGGGCGGGGAGAGGAAGCAGCCGGTCCGCGGTCAACACTGCCACCCAGCGTCGACATTTGGAATAGCTCTGCTGCTTCTGGCCGGTGTTGACTGCCTTGGCCTTCCCTCTCCCCAGAGGATAGGATGCAGCGCTAGGTTTTCCTTCCCTTCTCCACTTACGGATTAACTCAAGACAGTTAGCATGTTGGCCCCGCCAGAGCAGCACTGCTGCTGAACAGGGGACGCATATGTCCTTCCTTGAGAGGATTCTTCTGAACTGAGAGGATTCTTCTGAACTGAGAGGAGTGCCCTCCCTTGCTGCCTCCTGAACCTGAAACCCAGCATAAGCTGTGTCACTGCCTGTGACGTTCGTGCCTCTCACAAACCTGTTTGCACGGTTTGGAGTTACGTAGACCTTTTTCCTCTGGCGGTGTCACACAGGCATCCAAGTAGATTTAAAGCCTCTGTACTCAGAGGTCAAAACTGAACTACTGTTCCTGTGTAGGACTCCTGGACAACAACTACTTCATAAAACAGGCAAGGAAACAAGCAGAAGACCTCAGAAATTAACTCCCTAAGTACACAAACGTTAAAGAGGGGGAGTTAATGGAGACAATAGCAAAGATCTAAGGACACCGGTGGATAGGCCATTAAAAGAACAATTCAGGTGCAAACTCTAAGGGGTTCAAGCTAAAACTTAGTAATCGATTAAAAGGCTAAAAGCCAAGAGCTAAGTAAGTATCCTCATGTCCATGAATTTGACACCTGCTTTTTAAATTTCCTCTTACTTTTCTTTGCTCAAAGAGCTGCTGATGTCAAACAATACTCACCAGGTGAAGTCCCAGATCCTTTCATGTGGTGTAAATTAAAATTGTTGTGGCTTTATCAGTAGGAGAATGCAATAACCAGAGGTGCTTTAGAGTTCCCCAGAATTTAAGCTAGCAAAGGATTTTGCACAGATGCAGCCATTTTTGATTGATTTTCCTCTGAGTGACAGAAACTAGAAAGCTGACTTATCTCCAAGGACATGTCTGTCTCTAGAGCTTGAGCTTCTACCATAATCACCAACACAGAAGCTTGATGTAAAGACTGGCCCAAGTACAGCAGTGGATGTGTTGGGAACGTGGCTTCTCTCCTCATTTATGCATGAAAAAATAGAAGTGACACTTGGGCTGTATTTGATTTGTTCCCTTGCCAGTGTTTGTGGCTCATCTCTTGGCACCTCAGAGAGAGGAAGGTATATTTGCTTCTCCATAACCTAATCCCTGGCACCAATATGCAGCAGAAAACAGACACAAAGTGAGAAGAGCTTCCACAGACACTTTCCAACCTGTGCACAGGAACCTGGTAATTTTAAGTCCTCTCATTTCAGAAGGAAAATTTTGTCCATCAACTTCATCTGCAGGAGGGTGTAAGAGGTATAACGATCCTTAACGGAGCTCTTGGCTATCATGGCATCTCTGCCATCATGGTATCTCTGCCATCATGGTGTCTCTGCCATCATGGTATCTCTGCCATCATGGCATCTCTGCCATCATGGTGTCTCTGCCATCATGGTGTCTCTGCCATCATGGTGTCTCTGCCATCATGGTATCTCTGCTATCATGGCATCTCTGCCATCATGGTATCTCTGCCATCATGGTATCTCTGCCATCATGGTGTCTCTGCCATCATGGTGTCTCTGCCATCATGGCATCTCTGCCATCATGGTATTTCTGCCATCATGGCATCTCTGCCATCATGGTGTCTCTGCCATCATGGCATCTCTGCCCATCAGAAGACGCTGTTCATGTTCCTTATGCCACATACAGTCACTGGACAGCTGATGTTGCTGTTTTCATAGAATCATAGAATGGTTTAGGTTGGAAGGGACCTCAAGGATCATCCAGCTCCAACCCCCTGCCATAGGCAGGGACACCTCCCACTAGAGCAGGCTGCTCAAGGCCTCATCCAGCCTGGCCTTAAACACCTCCAGGGAGGAAGCATCCACAACCTCCCTGGGCAACCTGTGCCAGTGTCTCACCACCCTCACTCTAAAGAACTTCCTCCTAACATCCAGTCTAAATCTCCCCTCTGCCAGTTAAACCCATTCCCCCTCATCTTGACATTATCAGACCTTGTCAATAGTCCCTCCCCAGCCTTCCTGTAGGCTCCCTTCAGATACTGCAAAGCCACTCTAAGGTCTCCTGGAAGCCTTCTCTTCTCCAGGCTGCAGAGCCCCAACTCTCTCAGCCTGTCCTCATAGCAGAGCTGCTGCAACACTCTGAGCATCTTCGTGGCTCTCCTCTGGACCCGCTCCAGCAGTTCCATGTCCTTCTTGTGCTGGGGGCTCCAGAACTGCACCCAGGACTGCAGGTGGGGATACAACTTTCTGTTGTATCACAGCAATAAAATGGATGTGCATGTGCGGAAACCCCCAACATTTCTGCTGCCAGAGGAAGAAGCATTGTGCTGCAGGTCAACAAAGGAACTAGAGCCACAAAAGACTGCAATTTGCATGAATGTGTCGAAGAATTCAGCTGTCTCTTTGACCACACAGTGGTGTTGCAGATTTCTTGGTTTGTTTTGTGGGGTTTTTTTTGTCGTTTTGTTTGTTGTTTGTTTGTTTTGGGTTTTTTTTTTTTTGAGTGCTGCTCTTTAAGAAAGCAGCTTAAAAGGACTGCAAACCAGTTCTTCTCTTTACTCCAGATGTGTATCTTTACACCAGAAAGAGCTACAGTGATGCATTCTGCTCATGTCTCCATTTTCAGAACACAGGGTTCATAACAGGAAAAATCCTACTTGCAGTTCTGAAGCCTGAGCAGTTTCAGTTCCCAAAATTCCTATTTTGCTCTTCCAGTTGAGAATTCAGATTCGTTGAGGGAAATCTCAGAGATTCCATGTCAGGTTTTGTTGCACATTCCCTGGATAAAGGCTTATTCCCCACCCCCGGAGCCGCTGCCCGTCTACCTCCGGCACACCCTGAGGGTAGGGGCAGCAGCCTGGCTTGCGAGGAGCAGCTGCCTGCAGATGAGAAGCACAGATGCTTCCCCGAGTCTCTGTGCTTTCCATGTCTGAACGCAAAGAGGGAGCAGCCTTCCCGTCCTCTCCCAGCCAGCTCCAGGACGGATTTCTTCTCTCGCCTCAGCACTCCGGCAGCGTCTGAATTCCCAGCTCTCCCGTGGAACTGCAGCCCTGAGCTCTCCGCTGGATGCAAATGTGAGGAAAAGCAGGCGAATCCTTCCCAATCTTCTGCGTCCCCGTGATGTCGCAAATACAGCTGGTACATGTCCTGCTTGTGGTCTGTGTTCTGAGAAATCATTCTCCTCTCTGCACCCAGACCAGGTAATGTTTCCCGCACTACTCCTCTCTATATAAATGTTTCCTCTCCCGGTAGTATCTCGGTGCTTACCAACCGACGGACCCTGCCTGTGTCACCCCAAACCCGCAGCGAAATCCTCTCAAAGCCCTGAGGCGTAGACCTGGCAGATCATCTCCCTCCTTGGCACCCCCGGGCTTTGTCTTCTGCCTCTCTCATTTCCAGTCGATTCTCGGTGCGGCACTTCCCAGCACATCCCTTGGAAAGCCTTTGACACAGGGCGTGTTCCGGCGCAACCCGGGCATTCTGGTTGGTGTCTCAGCTGGTAAGAGCCGTGCAGGGTCTGGCTGATGCTCACCGTTCCCTTCCTGCTTGGGAATTCTCCGCCCAGCAGCAACAACACAAGCACAGCGTCGGTCAACAGCGACGCCTAGCGTCCAGCGCGGGAACTGCACATGGGCGTCAGCCCCTACCCATCTCCTTACAGTCGCAGAACGGTAGAGGTTGGAGAGGACCTTCAGAGACCGTCGAGTCCAACCCTGCTGCCAAAACAGGACCATCTAGGGCAGGTCACACGGGAATGCATCCAGGC
>WAAF01015236.1:8392-38680 GCA_013400475.1 Tricholaema leucomelas | reverse complement strand
TTATATATTTTTTGCAAGTTATTTCTAGATCCTATGTTGTTATCTCAGAATCTCAGGGGCTGGAAGGGGCCTCAAGAGATCATCCAGTCCAACCCCCTTGCCAGAGCAGCGTCACCTATACCAGATCACATAGGAATGTGTCCAGGAAGGTTTTGAATGTCTCCAGAGAGGAAGAATCCACAACCACCCTGGGCAGCCTGTTCCAATATTCTATCACCCTCACAGTGAAGAAATTCCTCCTCCTGTTTAAATGAACCTTCCTGTGCCTCAGCTTCCACCCATTGCCCCTTGTCCTGTCATCAGACATTACTGAGCAGAGCCTGGCTCCATCCTCCAGACACTCACTCTTTATATATTTTTAAACATTGATGAGGTCACCTCTCAGTCTCCTCTTCTCCAGGCTAGAAAGCCCGAGTTCCCTTAGTCCTCATAACAGAGATGTTCCATTCCCCTCATCATCTTTGTGGCTCTGTGCTGGACTCTCTCGAGCAGTTTCTGTTAAAGGCCAGGAAGGACTAAATGTTTAGTAGTGATCATTGTAGTAATTGTAACTCAGTAACATGCTCTGTATAAAGTTTCCATGACCATATGAAGAACCCATTATTATTAAAGATTAGTGGTCAGGGGTGGTGAGAGTTTTGAATATCAAAATTAATAAACAATACTCATTTTTAAGACAACACCTCACAATTAATTAATTACCTCTCCATAATAGACTACTTATTTGTTTGGATGAGTGAGCAAAAACTCATCAATTAAAAATCTGATTCACCATTTATACATTGTAGGTTTCGAGGCTCTTCCCTCTCTTTTTAAAAGATCATTTCCTTTCTTTCAAAATAAATATAAATCATCTCTATTTTATTACAAAATGAAATGTTTGTGAAATGACTCCCTTTTTATCATTTGTAGCTATTCGCAAAGCAGTTCATGACTTCACAAAGAATTTGAATAACTCTAAAACTAATCTTTTGTCAATAATAATTTTTGGCAAAACATATAGGCTAGTTTTAGCCAAGTATGGCTCATTTCCTGCTTTAGGCTTGAAGCTCTTTGCCAGGCAGTTGCAAAGGCACAGAGTTCCAGGGATGTTTGAGACATAACAAGAAAATGTGTCTCCATTTTATTTTCTGCCCTGTTACATTGCTGACTTATAAAATTAGATTCATAGAATCATGGAATCAGCCAGGTTGGAAGAGACCTCCAAGATCATCCAGTCCAACCTAGCACCCAGCCCTGGCCAGTCAACCAGACCATGGCACGAAGTGCCTCATCCAGGCTTTTCTTGAACACCCCCAGGGACGGCAACTCCACCACCGGAAGGCCGATCCCAGAGAGTAGTGGTGAATGGTGCCACATCCAGTTGGCAGCTGTTACTAGTGGTGTTCCCCAAGGATCATTCCTGGGGCCAGTCCTGTTCAATATCTTTATTGATGATCTGGACCAGGAGATTGAGTCCAGCATCAGAAAGTTTGCAGATGACATCAAGCTAGGAGCAAGTGTGGATCTGTTGGAGGGTAGGGGACCCCTACAGAGGCACCTTGACAGTCTGGATGGGTGTGCAGAGGCCAATGGGATGAGACTGAAGAAGGCCAAGTGCGGAGTACTGCACTTTGGCCACAACACCCCCAAGCAGCTCTACAGGCTCGGGACAGAGTGGCTGGGGGGCAGCCAGGCAGAGAGGGACCTGGGAGTGCTTGTAGACAGTAGGTTGAAGATGAGCCAGTAGTGTGCCCAGGTGGCCAAGAGAGCCAATGGCATCCTGGCCTGGATCAGGAAGAGTGTGGCCAGCAGGACAAGGGAGGTTATTAAACCTCTGCACCCTTGGACAAATGATATGCCTAGACAGAAGAAAATGTTTTGTGTTCCACAGAAGGAATGGTCTAAGATTTACCACTGGAGCGCTGTAAAATCTGGGAATTTATCTTCATTGTGACAAAGCAATAATGCATTTTGCCTTTGAGTCATGTAGGTGAACACCTGTTAACTTTGGGGTTTGGCTCTGAACCAAGGATGAACCTCATGATACTCTCAGTAAAGAAGCATCTAGCTGCAACTGGTTTGGAAATAAAACCAAGAAGCATGACTCCAGTTAAGTTAAAACACATTCACTGAAATGTTTGCAGATATTTGTATCCCCCCTTACAAGATGGATGTGGACATGTTGGAGCGTGTCCAGAGCAGGGCCATGAGGATGATCAGAGGGATGGAGCACCTCTGCTATGAGGACAGATTGAAAGAGTTGGGGCTGTGCAGTCTGCAGAAGAGGAGGCTCCCAGGTGACCTTCTTGTGGCCTTCCAGTATCTGAAGGGGGCCTACAAAAACGCTGGAGAATGACTTCTCAGGATATCAGGGAGTGACAGGAGTAGAGGGAATGGAGATGGGTAGGTTCAGAGTGGATGTGAGGAGGAAGTTGTTGAGCCTGAGAGTGATGAGAGCCTGAAAATGGTTGCCCAGGGAGGTGGTTGAGGCCCCGTCCCTGGAGGTGTTTAAGGGCAGGCTGGATGAGGCTGTGTGCAGCCTGCTCTAGGGTAGGGTGTCCCTGCCCATGGCAGGGGAGTTGAAACTGGATGGTCCTTGTGGTCCCTTCCAACCCTGACTGAATCTATGACACTATAATTGTGTGAGTCTAGATTGATCTGTAACAGAATGCAGTCCCACAAAGTTTGTTTGGCTTCTGGCTACCTTGACAGAATTTTTCAAAGGTGAAGTAATAATATTTTTCTGTTCTGCTATGTGCTTTTAACAAAAATAAATTTAATATTTCTCTGCCTCTTTTATTGCTTTTTGCCTTCTCTTTTGAATTTATGGCGACTTAATTAGTTCTTGCGAAGTACCAAAACAAACCAAGTCCTTTAAAAATAATAGAATCATAGAATTGTTTCAGTTGGAAATAGACCTCTGAGATCATCAAGTCCAATGATTTGGAGCATGATTCAGTCATTAGGAGCTGGTGTTAGGAACAGGATTAGCATGTCTGGGAATTACAGACACAAATCACTGCACATCAATGAGATGAGAAGAAATATGTCCTAGTGTCGTTGGCTGTAACTTTTTACACTAATATGCACTCTGGGTCTATAACATTTTTTCTTCTTCTTCTTGATTTATTTCTTTTTTGGGTCACTTGACACCTATTGATGAAGGGGATCTCTGAGTGAGTGGGCAGAGGCCAATGGGATAAGATTTAACAAGGCCAAGTGCAGGGTTCTGCACTTTGGCCACAACAACGCCAAGCAGCGCTACAGGCTGGGGACAGAGTGGCTGGAGAGCAGCCAGGAAGAAAGGGGCCTGGGGATACTGGTGGATAATAGGCTGAAGCTGAGGCAGCAGTGTGCCCAGGTGGCCAAGAAAGCCAATGGCATCCTGGCCTGTATCAGGAACAGTGTGGCCAGTAGGACGAGGGAGGTTATTCTTCCCCTGTACTCAGGCCACACCTTGAGTGCTGTGTCCAGTTCTGGGCTCCTCAATTCAAGAGAGATGTTGAGGTGCTGGAATGTGTCCAGAGAAGGGTGACAAAGCTGGTGAGGGGCCTGGAACACAAACCCTATGAGGAGAGGCTGAGGGAGCTGGGGTTGTTTAGCCTGGAGAAGAGGAGGCTCAGGGGTGACTTCATTGCTGTCTACAACTCCTTGAAGGGAGGTTGTAGCCAGATGGGGTTGGTCTCTTCTCCCAAGACAACCACCGATAGAACAAGGGGACACAGCCTGAAGTTGTGCCGGGGGAGGTCTAGGCTGGATGTTAGGAGGAAGTTGTTGTCAGAGAGAGTGATTGGCATTGGAATGGGCTGCCCAGGGAGGTGGTGGAGTCACCGAGGCTGGAGGTGTTGAAGAAAAGCCTGGCTGAGGCACTTAGTGCCATGGTCTGGTTGACTGGCTAGGGCTGGGTGCTAGGTTGGACTGGATGATCTTGGAGGTCTCTTCCAAGCTGGTTGATTCTATGATTCTATGATTCTTAAATTTCTTAAACTCAGAACAAAACTTAAAACTCAGTATTTCAGGCTAAAGCAGATAAAATAGGTTTTCTGCAAAGCTGAACCATGCAGAAGGATGGTTTTGGTAAGAAAGAAACAGGGAAAATAGAGGAAAAATCAGAAGGGCTGAGAATGGCCTGTTTGCAGTGCTATAAAGTCACTAAAACCTTGAAGGTACCTAAAATATTTTATATTCATGCCACTATATCAAAAGGTTTGGACTGCCATTAGGTATTAAAATTTGTCATTTTAAATTGCTTTTTTGCCAGCACTAGCAATAGAGATACTGAAATTTCCTCTGAAAGTGCTTATCTCATCAAGGGTAAAATTATAGTATGTGAAATACTAATTACAGTATTATGAAGAAAGGTGAACTTTCTGGTGACATTTTATCTAGTAGGAGAATACTAATGCTCTTCTTTCTGAAAGTCAAAGTAGCCAGACATCGTGGGTTCTGTTATTTACTCACCACATTCTCTTTTATATATATATCTGTAGAAATGATTTTTAAATTATGGAATCATGGAATCAACCAGGTTGGAAGAGACCTCCAAGTATCCAGTCCAACCTAGCACCCAGCCCGAGATAATCAGCTAGACAATGGCACTAAGTGCCTCATCCAGACTTTTCTTCAACACCTCCAGGGATGGGGACTCCACCACCTCCCTGGGCAGCCCATTGCAATGCCAATCACTCTCTCTGCCAATAACTTCCTCCTAATATCCAGCCTAGACCTCCCCCAGCACAAGTTGAGACTGTGTCTCCTTCATCTGTTGCTGGTTGTCTGGGAGAAGAGAACAACCCCCTCCTGCTTACAGCCTCCCTTCAGGTAGTTGTAGAGAGCAATGAGGTCAGCCCTGAGCCTCCTCTTCTGCAGTCTGCACACCCCCAGCTCCCTCAGTCTCTCCTCACAGGGCTGTGCTCCACACCTCTCACCAGCTTCGTTGCCCTTCTCTGGACACCTTCCAGTATCTCAACATCTCTCTTGAAAGTGAGGAGCCCAGAACTGGACACGAGACTCAAGGTGTGGCCTGACCAGTGTTGAGTACAGGGGCAGAATAACCTCCCTTGTCCTGCTGGCCACACTGTTCCTGATGCAGGCCAGGATGCCATTGGCACTCTTGGCCACCTGGGCACACTCCTGGCTCATGTTCAGCTACTCTCTAATCCTTCTTGATGTAATAATCTATTCCTTTTAAAGAATCCATGATTTCACAGAAGCACCTGAGTTTTGATCACACCTGAATCAGAGTTCATTAGTATGAGCGACGAGGATGCTCAGAGGGCTGCAGCACCTCTGCTGTGAGGACAGACTGAAAGAGTTGGGGGCGTTCAGTCTGGAAAAGAGGAGGCTGCGATATGACCTTCTTGTGGCCTTCCAGTATCTGAAGAGGGCCAACAAAAAAGCTGGGCAGGGACTTTTTAGGCTATCAGGTAGTGACAGGACTAGGGGGAATGGAGCAAAGCTGGAGGTGGGGAGGTTCAGAGTGGCCATGAGGCCATGAGCACGAGAGTGGTGAGAGCCTGAAATGGGTTGCCCAGGGAGGTGGTTGATGTCCTGTTCCTGGAGGTGTTTAAGATCAGGATGGATGAGGCTGTGTGCAGCCTGCTCTAGGATAGGGTGTCCCTGGGCATGGCAGGGGGGTTGGAACTGGCTGATCCTTGTGGTGCAACCCCGACTGATTGTATGATTCTGTGATTCTATGAGTACAGAATGGGAAACTTCAGTGTGTCTGGTCAGTAGGATACTACAAGAAACTCACCCTAAGGCAGTGTTGGTTTTGTGTTACTGAAAAGTCACCTATTATTTAAATGTGAAAGACACATTTTGAAGCTCTGCTACTATAGAGTAGGTATTCTTTTAATTATTATTTTATTCTTTTTGTTTTTAGTGTGATTTGCTTTAATTATCAAGGAATGATCTTATTTAGTTTATATGCAAACTTTTAATTCAGCCTTTGCTAAGATCAGGTAGCATCCTCCCTTGAAACATGTTTAATTCAGTGTGGTGGAAATTAATAATCTGTTGAGAATTATGAACATTAATTTCTGTATGAATATTATTATTTTTATTAGTATTAAGTTTGAGGGGAAAATACTCTGGAATCTTTGGATTTTGAGTCGACAGGAAGTAGTTTCACAGAATTATCAGTTTAAACAATCAGAACTTGGAAAGTGGGAACACAAAACCAGGAAACATTCTAACTGTGTTCATGGAGTCTTAGCATTAACTCCAGCAGATGTACTCACAACACTTTGCTCTCCAAGTGTCCTGTACAAAGATGCTTCCAAAACTCATGATCATGATCTGGGGTAAAATACAATATATTCCAGGCAGAGGGAAGGAGGGAAGAAACTGAGAAGCTGCTGCTGAGCTGGGGCAAGCTGCATACATGTAGCTGCTGTGATTCCCAGTTAACGAGCTGTGAATGGGGTCATGCCCCCGGTGGAGGCTCAGTGCAGAAAGTTGGTTTCTAAGTCGACCCCCATTAAATACATCATTTTGAAAATGAAACTGGCCAATAGACACTAGCATCATTGTTCTGGTCAATCAGTTCAAAGCTTTATGCCTCATGTGACCACACAGGCATGTTGAGAAGGACGACAAAGCTTGTGAAAGGCCTGGAACACAAACCCTATGAGGGGAGGCTGAGGGAGCTGGGGCTGTGCAGCCTGCGGAAGAGGAGGCTCAAAGCAGACCTCATTGCTGTCTACAACTACTCGAAGGGAGGTTGTAGCCAGGTGGGGTTTCTTCTCTTCTCCCAGGCAACCAGCAATAGAACAAGGGAACACAGTGTCGAGTTGTGCCAGAGGAGGTCTAGGTTGGACGTTAGGAGAAAGTTGTTGGCAGAGAGAGTGATTGGCATTGGAATGGGCTGCCCAGGGAGGTGGTGGAGTCGCCTTCCCTGGAAGCGTTCATGAAAAGCCTGGATGAGGCACTTAGTGGCACTGGATGAGGCTAAGGCTGGGTGCTAGGTTGGACTGGATGATCTTGGAAGTGTCTTCCAACCTGCTCGATTCTATGATTCTATGATACTGTGTTCACTGTGTTAAACTCCAGCTAGACGCCCCACAGAGATTTCTTAGATTGGTCACAGTTACTGTCGTGGTTGACAGCCAAAAGGCTCGATCTGTTCAACCACAGATACGTTTGCATGAGTGTTTCTCACTCTGGTTCCACATGCAATTTGAACATTGTTTTGGTTAAATATTTGGCTGCTTATTCTACGTGTAGTGTCCTACGTGTAGGACAGAGAAAAAACAGTTGTGCTTTCACACTCTAAATCTTCTCTTACAGAAATCATTCTGACATTTTCTGATAGTTTATAGCCTTGAATTTTTGATGTACACCACTCTCCAAACTTTTAGTCTGTTCAGTCATTTGTGGAGCTGTGTAGACAAGTATTTCAGGTGTAAGTCACTTGTGGAACCTATTTGACTCCGTATCCCTCAATGCTAGAGAGTCATTAGCTTCTAATCACGGTGGAGTTCAATGTAGCATTCAACTGAGCAAATGATCTATTGCCAAAGGATATAGTGACAGAAAATTGGATTAAGAATCCATTAATTGATTAAAGGTTTTGTCAGTGAGTAAGGATAGTTAAGCACTTTATCTTAATGGTTATAAAAGAGGGTGCCTGCTTTTATCTATCAGTTTATTTGTTTTAAAGCTGTGGCCAGTTGTGTGTGAGGAGAACAAAATCAAGTAAGAAGCATCTGTAAAGCCAGTGTATAGGTCTGGTTCTTGCAAACCTGATATGCTACATTCATACTGATGAGTGCACTGTGCCTGTCACAGCTGCAAGCATCAACCTGCAGATAAATCAGACACTAAATTTCTTTTGTGGGAAGGAAGAATAGGAATTGTGTGCTGTGTGAATGAGCTGCAATCTGCTAATCATCATTCCACTGTACTTAATCTCCACTTTTAGCACCTGTTATGTAAAAAGGGGATATGCTTCAGTAAAATATGAGTTTCATTGACAGGACTGGGAAAATGAAAGAGTGGTGACCATGAGCAGGTGGATTGTTTGCTCAGCCTGGTGGTAGAGCAGAGAAGAAATTGAAAAGCTAAGGAACATTAGAGATTGGGAGAAATAGATAGACATGTGGAACCACACTGTGACCTCTCTGAGACAGGAACAAGGACAGGAACAGCCACCAGAGGAAAAAAAAAGAACAATTCAGAATCAAAAGGAGCAGTGTAGATTTAGGTTGGACATATGGAGGAAGTTCTTTAAGATGAGAATGGTAAAATACTGGAACAGACTGTCCAAGCAGGCATGTGGTTGAGGCCCCATCTTTGGAGACAATCAAGGTCAGACTTGATGTCACCCTGGGCAGCCTAATCTAATTGGAGGTGTCCCTGCTCACTGCAAGGGGAGGCAACAAGATGGTCTCTGAGGGTGCCTTCCAATCCAATGCAATCTGTGAACCTATCATCTTCTTCCCAGGTCTGGTCCTCCAAGTCACTTAGCTCCCTTTTAGGAAGGTAAAGCAGGTTCTTTTGCTGCAAGAGGCTCTCCTGCTAAATACAGAACCATTTTTAATAGCTCTGTAAATCAAATGCACTAAGATCATAGTTTTTGTCTGCAGATCTGAAGGTTGTTTATGGCAGGTGAAGTACTCAAAAACATACTTCATCATATTCCTTAGAATAACCCATAGCCAGCAGTGAAATCCTAAGGAGGTGTTTTCCCAGAATCCATTTTCTGTGAAGAAATGACTATCTTGAACAATAAATAAAGACTCTGAATCCTTTACCAGATAAGTAAAGTGTTTCAAGAGCAGATAGGTAGTGAAGAAATAACACACTCTCTGTTGTTGTAAGGAATGATAACTTTGTATACACATAAGTAGAAAAGCAATATTATTGACACTTGCATTTATGCTTTTCTGCTGAAATTTGAACGTGCAGATAAAACACTAAGTGATGTTTTCAGACATCAGGGAGGCATTTATCCAGATATTGAACATATTACTCTTACATTGTTTGTCTTACTGTGACTTTGAATTGTGGCCGTGTGCACATATTTAAAATAAAGCCTCGTCAGTTGATGAAGCTGAAGAGAGATTGATTTTTAGACTGAAGTGTAATGACAATAACTGATCTGGCTTTCAAAAATTTCAGCCTGAAATGGGCTTGATGCCCTCCTGACTTCCACAGAGCTTCAAGAAATCTGTACACGTTTTAAAGTTAAACCCTTCTATGTAAAAAGGAGGTTTTTCTTCTGTTTATCCTTTTTCTCTGCCTGCCTGGTTGTCTTTGGGCTGTGAAGTGTCAGTGTAGAGTGCAGAGGGATTGCTGAGTGTTATTCTAAACAAGACTGCCCTTCCAAAAGCCTGCCTTAACATTAGAGTATCCCATTGAGCTAAAAAAGTGGTCCTTTTTCTGTTCGGTTTCTGTTCCTCCTTAACACATGGAGTAATCTGGAGAATGTTGTTTTCTTGACTTTATTGATAGTGTTTGAAAAACAATTCAAAAGCAAACAGAAGACTGCAAAAATGCTGTTTCACATAAAAGTTATCTGCAGAAATGTGATGGTGCCGCAGAGGGGGATTCTGCTGCCTACGCTGATTTGTGGCGGAGGGGAGAAATTAATTGGTGCGAGATGATATGTATAAAAATACATATTTATTAACTTCAGTATTCTGAACTCTCACCACCTCCAACCACTATATTTTAATATTAAAAGGATCTACACGGTCATGGAGACATTGTAGGATTAATACTACAATGTAACTTATTAATGACTAGCATACATTCAAACTATAAACAGAGAGAGGATTTCCCCGTGGCTTAATGCTGCTTGGGGTCTATATACTATTTGCCCAGCAGGGTGGGCTGAAAGCAAGGCAGGAGATAATAGATATTACAAAGGCATTAAAGCATTTACTCACAATTCTGATTAATTATCAATAATCACTCTCCAGAGCTATGTCACAGCCTATTACTAGTGTCCAAATTTCAGGGGAGCCTTTGCCCATGGACTTTGAGGCTGGAATCCTCCTGACTTCAGGCAGAAAGGAGAATCTTCCTGGATTCTGGGGAGATGAACAGTCTCTGACCTTGTTCTCCTGGCGAAGGATGCAGTCTCTGCACTTGTCTCCTGGCTTCTCCTGGACGCTCTGTCTGGGGACTGTCGGCAGGACCTCAGGTGCAGGAGTAGGATGCCATGCAGTCTAAGCATGGTTTTATGCTGACTACTCAGGCCGATCGTGTGCAGACAAGTGGAGTCTGCTTCCTGGTAACTCGGCAGCAGTGGCGCTTACCAGGCAATGATAAGGCAGCGGCATACACAGCTGCTCGGGAGACTGTGGGAGATTCTGTCTCTGTAATAACAGCAAATAGGCATAAGCAAGAGGCTGGTGAGTCTAAAGCTTAATAATGAGCGAGTGTGCCTGAATGTGAGCAGGGGAGCCCGAGCACGGGGCCGGGGCCTGAGCCTGAGCGAGAGCGTTAGCAATGCAGGGGAGTCAGAGCACGCTGGTGAAGCACCTTGTTTACCTGTGTAGCTCTATTTATCAACTGTGGGCTGAGATTAATGGCTCTTTGGACACTAGAATGACCAATCAGGTTATGGCAGTCAGCCAGATAGTACCATAATAGGCAAAATCACAAGCCTGGACTTTTCCAAATGTGGAAAGAGCATGGGCTAGCACTAGGTAGACATGAGCTGGGTGTGAGGGGCTTACACTACGTGTTTACAAATACCTTATACAACCTGAGCCTGGCCAAGCCCGACTTTATGGCACCAGGCCTACTGTGCCCCTTTTATCCGTTTAATGTGTTTACCTCTGGTTTAGGTAGAAAAACATGTCCAGGCAGGGCAAGGCATAAAATAAGCCTATTTTCAGGCCTACAGGCCCTCCACAACAGATGGTTTGGGTGTTACACCACCACCTCACTCCCCCCACCCCATTGCAGAAATCTGTTTAACTTGCCACAGGAAACGTGGTCAAGGCCCCACAGATCAATGCCAGAGACATTTATTGATCATTTTGTCTCTCAGTATATACCCTTAGGGCATAAAGCACACACCTACACATTAGCATAATTAGTCAAGGACAACCCACTCCATCAGCATAAACAGCGCCTTGCTTTCCTCATTAACAAGGTGTCCGCTGTCTATCCATTTGGAGATGTCAGGCAGCAGCTGGTGGGAACCAAGGTCAGCATCTGCCTGTTATTATCCTTCTTCACTTTGCATTCCCACACCCCCATACTTTGGGAAATCACCCAGACTAGACTCAGTGGCTCTGGAAATTGACTGAAGCTTTATATTTACAGCTTAGCACAATATACAAGCAGGTAGTTATAATATATACAGTTATATACAGAAATATACAAGTTAAAAGGTAATACAGAAACACAACAGCCCTCCCAGAAACCTGAGTCCCCAGAAGGGGCTCTCAACTACCCTTCCACCTTCCTCCTACCCCTCTATCTTACTGAAGACTGTCTTAGGCTGAGAGTAGCTTGGAGGGTTGGCCAAGGGGTTTAGGAAGCAGGTGGATTAGTCACACAGACAGCAGGTTAGGTTAGAGAGAGAAGTGCAGCCCGCAAAGCCCATAGAGAGATGCCATTATCTGTATTTATATTGTTCTTACTCATCTCAGCAAGCCTATGAGTGAAGCAGACATCACCATTGTTTCCTTTCCACAGCCTGTAATCTAATTCTTCTCACCAAAACATTCTAGCTAGGCTCAAACAAGCACAAGAAATAAAACAAGAACCGACGTTTACAGACATGAATATGTTACCTGATAATCTTCCCTCCTTGTCTGCTAACATTATTTCCAAGCTCTCTTCTTTTTTTACCAAAGAAAATTTATTTTTATCAAGTCAGAACATTGTGCAATCCATATTTTGCTCTTTGGAGATGCTGAATCTTTTGCTTTTATCAGAGACTTTTTTAACAGAGAGGTACATCACAGAGAGAGTGATTGGCATTGGAATGGGCTGCCCAGGGAGGTGGTGGAGTCACCGTCCCTGGGGGTGTTGAAGAAAAGCCTGGATGAGGCACTTAATGCCATGGTCTGGTTGACTGGGTAGGGCTGGGTGCTAGGTTGGACTGGATGATCTTGGAGGTCTCTTCCAACCTGGTTGATTCTACGATTCTTTGATTAAGGAACATTACTTTGTGAATATTACAGAAAGAAGTGTTACTACATAGCACTCTAGAAACACGTGTGGAAAGCTGAAGAAACTCACCACCAGCAACAATAACAACAAAAGACTTCCAAACTAATAAGCAAAAAACCCATGTACAGCTCCAGCTGTTTTCATTTTGTATTAAGAAGACCCACGTATTATGATAGCATATGTAAAAGAGAGCTCCTATTTAAAATAGAGCTCCTATTATCCATCCTGCATGAACAACACAATGAAAGAAAATTCTCTATTTCAAAAAGTGCAAAGAGAATACAACTCTAAAGTACAAAGGAAAAATAAATACAGAGAAACAGGCTGGATGGGTGGGCAGAGGCCAATGGGGTAAGATATAACAAAGCTGAGTGCAGGATTCTACACTTTGGCCACAACAACCCGAAGCAGCACTACAGGCTGGGGACAGAGTGGCTGAGAGCAGCCAGGCAGAGAGGGACCTACGGGTACTGGTACATAGTAGCTGAAGATGAGGCAGCAGTGTGCCCAGGTGGGCAGGAGAGCCAATGGCATCCTGGCCTGTATCAGGAACAGTGTGGCCAGTAGGACAAGGGAGGTTATTCTGTCCCTGTACTCAACACTGGTCAGGCCACAACTTGAGTCCTGTGTCCAGTTCTGGGCTCCTCAATTCAAGAGAGATGTCGAGATACTGGAACATATCCAGAGAAGAGCGATGAAGCTGGTGAGGGGCCTGGAACACAGCCGTGTGAGGAGAGGCTGAAGGAGCTGGGGGTGTTTATCCTGGAGAGAGGAGGCTCAGGGGTGACCTCATTGCTCTCTACAACTACCTGAAGGAAGGCTGTAGCCAGGTGGGGGTTGGTGTCTTCTGCCAGACAACCAGTAAAAGAACAAGGGGACACAGTCTCAAGCTGTGCCAGGGCAGGTCTAGGCTGGATGTTAGGAGGAAGCTGTTGTCAGAGGGAGTGATTGGCATTGGAATGGGCTGCCCAGGGAGGTGGTGGAGTCGCCGTGCCTGGAGGTTTTGAAGAAAAGCCTGGATGAGGCAGTTAGGGCTAGGCACTAGGGGCTAGGGCTGGGTGCTAGGTTGGACTGGATGATTTGGAGGTCTCTTCCAACCTGCTTGATTCTATGAAAGAGTCTTTCAGGTGTTCAGATTGTATTTTTGATTGTATGTTGTCAATAAGTGGGCAGGTTTCTAAAGACATCTCTCTCTCTGATGAAGGTTGTACAAGCCAGTGTAGAAATGCTTTGATCCACAGAATGCAAACACTAAAAGTAATAGGAGAGATCTTTCTCTCTGAGTCTCTGCATGGAATCAGGTTTCCAGAAGGGTAAATCTCTGGGGATGCAGAAAGCAGTGTGGGAACAAGTGTGCTGAAATAAGGATTGTTTTGTCTGACTGCATTTTTCAAGGCCTCAGCTGCATTGCAGAGCACTTAAGATATACACAAACTGCATTTCTGACCTTACTGTTCTTAAAACCACCATCCAAAGCATCTTTGGGCTGGAAAACAGGTGTAAAAAGCAGAAGAATCACCATTTTGTAGATAGAACTTCACTGTTTAAGAACCACACCACATCCTTCTTTGCACGCTGAGAACAACACCTTCAGCACCAGCTAACATTGAGCTCCTCCAGCTGGATGCTGCTCTGTGCTCACTGTGAAGGATTCTTCCCTTAGAGCTGTGTTAGAGAAAATGATTGCAAGAAGGCAACTGAGATATTTGACACTTCAGCAGAGAGAGGAGAGATTTAACCTAGCAGGGTAACTGTTCAGTGGATGATTTACAAAAGGAACATTCCACAGAGTTACATAAATGATGGGGATCAATGATCTTAAGGATGTTTTCCAACCAAAATGCTTCCATTATTCTATGAAAACACAACAAATCTTGGGGTAATGTTGGACTGTGCAGGAATTGAGAAGCCAAGGATGTGATTTTTTTTTAATTTTTTTTTTCATTCTGAGTGAACAATTTCAGTCTGAGCCTCACTATAAGTGTGCAGTCCCATTTACCTCAGTGGGAGTATTCATATACTTAAATTTAACCATATGCTAAATATCTTGTACGATTGGGACCCATTTACATCTTTAAGTAGGAGAAGCAGTGTGGTTGATGAAGTAAATAACTTCTGGAGCTCAGGCAAAGCTATATAAAAAGAATAAAAAGATGAAGAAAAGGTGAGCAAGCAGCATAGAATCATAGAATGGAGCAGGTTGAAAGAGACCTCCAAGGTCATCCAGACCAACCTAGCACCCAGCCCCAGGACTAAATCTAGCAGCATGGTCATGATTGAGCCAGATTCAATTATTTATGAGCAAACAGGCTCATACCCACACTTAATAGGAGAAACTAAACATAAGTGAGGCTTTTTGTGGACATATATGTAGTTAGTTAGAATAGAATAGAATAGAATAGAATAGAATAGACCAGGCTGTAAGAGACCTCCCAGATCATCCAGTCCAACCTAGCGCTCAGCCCTATCCAGTCAGCCAGACCATGGCACTAAGTGCCTCGTCCAGTCTTTTCTTGAAAACCTCCAGGGATGGCGACTCCACCACCACCCTGGGCAGCTGATTCCAATGCCAATCACTCTCTCTCTGAAGAACTTCCTCCTAACATGTTATTTAATAAGGCATTTTGTGAATATTTGGGCTTATCAGCTTTGAAAATTAAGTTTTGATTTAGATTTGCATTGCTCAAATGTAGTGTTCTTATTTATTTTCTCCACTACTTCATGGAAAATTCACTGATAAAATTTGTATTCATAAGTTCTGTGTCTTGAGAAAGTGGAAATAAAATTAAGTACACACTGGGACACTTACCTATACATAATCCCTGAGGGTATATCTCTTCCATTTCTTCCTCTTTCCTTGAAGTCTCTCAGCACAATCATTTTGCTGCCTGCAAGCACACAGTTGGACACAGCAACCAGGAATGATAATGCTGAATGTGGTTTAGGGTGTACATTTTTTATCTCTGCATGCCACAAGTATTCTGTGATGAAACCACTGCAGAATGTACATATCTAATTGTATTTATTTCTTTGTGAAATCTGTAGCATTTTATAACTGGAGAGCCAGCTCTGTTCTGTGTTAGCTACAAACAAACAAAATAGAAAGGAGAGATACTGTTGAGATAGTCTAATGTGTCCACAGAAGGGTGACGAAGCTGGTTAGGAGCCTGGAGCACAGCCCTGAGAGGAGAGGCTGGGGTTGTTTAGCCTGGAGAGGAGGAGGCTCAAGGTTGACCTCATTGCTGTCTACAGCTACCTGAAGGGAGGCTGAGCCGGGTGGGGGTCGATCTCTTCTGCCAGGCACCCAGCAACAGAACAGGGGGACACAGTCTCAAGTTGTGCCAGGGGAGGTCTAGGCTGGATGTCAGGAGGAAGTTGTTGGCAGAGAGAGTGATTGACATTGGAATGGGCTGCCCAGGGAGGTGGTGGAGTTGCCGTCCCTGGAGGTGTTGAAGAAAAGCCTGGACAAGGCACTTAGTGCCATGGTCTATTGACTGGGCAGGGCTGGGTGCTAGGTTGGACTGGACAATCTTGGAGGTCTCTTCCAACCTGCTGATTCAATGATTCTAGGAAGATATAAGTAACAGATCCCTTGCTTTCTAAATGCTGGAGGATTAGGAAATTCTTTAGTTTAAAGGCTTGCCCAAAGACAGAGCAGAGTCAGGCATGCAAAACATAATCATTAAAAGAAAAAATCCACAAAAGGCATTTTGAATCTATCACTTTTATGATGTGTTCATCACCACGGTATGAGAGTGCCAAGTCTGCACACAATCTCAGTGAAGGCACAAATAGGTAGTGTAAGCAATATCCTGTAGGAAAACTGTTCTCAAACTACTGCCTGAGTGACTGTAATAAATATGCCCTTGTGTTTCTGGGAAGTAATGGAAGTGCCAGAATCAATTATCACTGAGAGCTCTTGGGCAGTAGGAACAGGCACATCTGACAAAGCAGGGCACAGTTGCCACACAGTTAATTGGGTCTAAGATTCCTAGCACAGACAACAGCTCCCTCCCTTCCTGCAAGATCTGTTTCTAGTCCAGTCCTTTAAGGGGCAACCTCATAGCTGAAGAAGTTACATGCCTAGATTGGACATTCTGTGTTTACAGGACAGGTTAGGAGCCTCTTGGATCATTTTTTATCCACAAGCAATGTGTGTAGATGTGTACGTGGGATACACAATGAGAGGGAATCAGCTGGACATGGAGTAGAGCTGCTGCTGAGAACAGGAGAGCTCAGTATGGTGAGGTGATTTTGAGGGCTGGCTGACATATTCATAAACTGTTTGTTAATATTACCTGTAAAGTGTAGGGTGTCTTAAACTCCTCTTGGCTTTCCTGAACAAAGATTTCCATCAATAGCCTCTCAAAGAGGCAGCCAGATATAGTTTCTAGCCTTACTCATACTGCCCATAGCAATAGGGAAGAGATTTGGAAAGAAGGAAGCTAGAAAGGAAATCAGAAGGAAGGAAGGAATTCAGAGAGAAGAAAGAACTTTGCAAGGAAGGAATTCAGTAGGAATTTGGAAGGAAGAAAATTTGGAAGGAAGAAAGGAATTTGGAAGGAATTTGGAAAGAGGAAGGAAGGAAGAGGGAAGGAAGGAATTTGGAAAGAAAGCATTCTGGAGGAAAGAAAGGAGGAATTCAGAAGGAATCAGGAAGAAATTCAGAAGGAAGGAATTTGGAAGGAAGGAGGAGGGAAGGAAGGAATTTGGAAAGAAAGGATTCTGGAGGAAAGAAAGAAGGAATTCAGAAGGAAGGAAGGAAGGAAGAAGTGAAACAACTTTTCCATAAGAAGAGTTATATTTGGTGGTTGTTTTTAATATTAACTCCCTTATTAAGGAAGCCTCAAAATCAAAAGTAAACAGTAGGTGAAGAACAATACGTATTTACTGATATCCAAATAGCTAATGAGGCATTTTATCAAGCTTAGATCTCTTTTTACTCCCCCTTGTTTTATTAATTGATGTTCAAATGAAATTAATTTGCCTTGTGACTCGGAAGCATACACAGATCTGACAAATTAACAGCCACATGACTTGGGTGCAGTATTTTGCTGATTATCAAGACGACCATTAGTCACTGATCAACTTGCTGAAGAAAAATGACAAACTTTCTTGTCAATCATTTCACTGACAGTTGAGGAAATTAGGAAACCAATTCTGGTTTATGCACCTCAGCACAGCTTCAGAAGTTAAATGTTTGGGGTTTTTTTTTGACATGGTTGTTTTGTTTGGTGTTTTTTCTCTAGTACCTGATCAAGACCTGATGCAGATATGTACCTAAGCACCACATTAGAGGAACTGATCTTGTGCTCAGATTTTATCATCCATGTGTTATGAAACCAGGGCTACCAATAGGATAGGGAAACCTTTTCATTTCTATTTGAATCCTATAGGAATCAAAACTTACTGCTGAGTTGGAGCCTGAGGATCTGTTTAAACACTTTAAAAGGAAGAATATCGACAACATCAAAATCTATATCTATATCTACATCTATCTATATCAAATCTATATCTATACCTGTCTATATCTATATCAAATCTATATCTATCTATATCAAATTTATATCAATATCTATATCTGTTTTTTAAAGAAAGAATGTAAAACCTGCCCTATATCATAGAATCACATTATGATTTAGGTTGGAAGACACCTCAAGGATCATCCAGCTCCTGCCCCTTACCATAGGCAAGGACACCTCCCACTAGAGCAGGTTGCTCAAGGCCTCATCCAGCCTGGCCTTGAACACCTCCAGGGAGGAAGCAGCCACAACCTCCCTGGGAAACCTGTGCCAGTGTCTCACCACCCTCACTGGAAAGAACTTCTTCCTAACATCCAGTTTGAATCTCCTCTGTGAACAATATGCAGTTCATAGGCAGAAATAGTAATAGAATTTATATCTGTTGCAGTATTCACCTTTAAACTTTCACTAAGTCTAGAACAAGCAACTGCTGCTTTTGTTAAGAAATACTGAGAAAGATTTTCTGCACAGTAATACAGAGGGGGAAAGGGTCATTCAAGGGCTAATGAATTGCATTTGCTCCTTTTGGAGACACACATTTGGCCACATTTTGAGTACTTTGGCCACATCTTGAGTCCTGTGTCCAGTTCTGGGCCCCTCAATTCAAGAGAGATTTTGAGGTGCTGGAACGTTTCCAGAGAAGGGCAACAAGGCTGGTGAGGGGCCTAGAACACAAACCCTGTGAGGAGAGGCTGAGGGAGCTGGGGGTGTGCAGCCTGCAGAAGAGGAGGCTCAGGGCAGAGCTCATTGCTATCTACAACTACCTGAAGGGAGACTGTAGCCAGGTGGGGTTGGTCTCTTCTGCCAGACAACCAGCAACAGAAGAAGGGGACACAGTCTGAAGTTGTGCCAGGGGGAGGTCTAGGCTGGATGTTAGGAGGAAGTTGTTGTCAGAGAGAGTGATTGGCATTGGAATGGTCTGCCCAGGGAGGTGGTGGAGTTGCTGTCCCTGGAGGTGTTGAAGAAAAGCCTGGATGAGGCACTTAGTGCTATGGTCTGGTTGATTGGACAGGACTGGGTGCTAGATTGGACTGGATGATCTTGGAGGTATCTTCCAACCTGGTTAATTCTACAATTCTGTGATTCTTTGGTAATATATAGCTTAGATCTCTTTTTGCTCATGATCTGCTCAGTGCCTTTATTTGGACTACATATACTTAGAGAAAGTATTTCTGGTTTTCTGAAAACAACTGTCATCATGTTGGGATACCAACCACTTAATGAAGTCAATGAAGATATGCAAATTAATTTCAGTTGGGCTCCTGCTATCTGTATCTGCTGTGTCCCACCCCATTACCATTTGCTTGACCTACAGAATAATATGATGTGACAACTCTTAATATCTAATGAAATGACATGATGTAGTATGACAACAATGTGAAAGAATACACTGCCTCAGTCGGGGCTTTTACCCTTCATTTCCAATGGACTGGACACAACCCATAATAATCCAATGTGATGAGATGACAGTATGAAACAACCATTCTAAACATCTAAGAAGTAATCCAGTCTGTCATCTTAACAATGTGTTTTTGGGCAGATCAGATTAAGTATTGCTGTAGTAAGAGCTGTATAATCTAATTAGTGCATTAAGTTGTGTATAGCTTGTATGTAGCTCACGTGCATGGAGCTCATTATGGGCTGTAACTTGAAGGGATTTTAATGAGCTTGAGCATATGGGCAAAGGTTGCAAACTGGGGAGGCTTTCTTCATTCAGTCTCTTGACTGAGAGCAGCCATCACTACTAAGCATGTCACTGTCTGGGGTCAGTTACTTTTACTTCTTGCCTCAGTCACAAACCTCCCTTTTGTAATTTTACCATCAGAAAGTGATATGCAATGGGATGGATCTCTGAGGAGAACTAATAAGCAATGCACTTTTGCCTGACTCTCTGGATTTTGTTGGTTTGGAGGATTTTTGTTTGACTTTTGTTTTGTGAGTTGTTGTTGTTTGAGATTTTTTCATTGTTGTTGTTTTGTATTGTTTTGGGGTTTTCTTGCCCCTCTGAAACAAAGTTAATACTGCTTAGCATAAACAGTAGAGTTATCATGTCCATGAATGAGAGTTGCATGTGAATAACACCACCATATTAAACTTCATAGAACAATAGAATCAGTCAGGGTAGGAAGGGACCACAAGGATCAGCCAGTTCCAACCCTCCTGCCATACCCAGGGACACCCTACCCTAGAGCAGGCTGCCCACAGCCTCAGCCAGCCTGGCCTTAAACACCTCCAGCCATGGGGCCTCAGCCTCTCACCACTCTCATGCTCAACAACTTCTTCCTCATGGCCAGTCTGAATCTCCCCACCTTCAGCTTTGCTCCATTCCCCCTAGTCCTGTCACTCCTTGATATCCTAAAAAGTCCCTCCCCAGCTTTTTTGTAGGCCCCCTTCAGATCCTGGAAGACCACAAGAAGGTCACCTGGGAGCCTCTTCTTCTCCAGACTCAACAGCCCCAACTCTTTCAGTCTGTGCTCATAGCAGAGCTGCTGCAGCCCTCTTGAGCATCCTCATGACCCTTCTCTGGACACACTCCAGCATCTCCACATCCTTATTGTAATGGAGAATACAAATATCTGCAAATATTTCAGTGAATGTGTTTTAACTTTGCTGGAGTCCAAATGGGGGCTCTAGAACTGCATGTAGTAGACTTCAGAGGTCTTCAGAACATCCCAGGTATATCCCAACATACCCCATAGACTAAATAACAGTCTTCTAACATGTCTGCATCACTTTCATATATACACACTTCTGCATTCATTCTATCTGTTCTCTAACATGGTTTGACAGACTACATTGTCTCTCTACAGGGAAGTAGATGTCAGTGGGAGCAGAAACACCCTTAGGTCCAAGCTTATTCTATTAAACTGTCTTGGAGGAAAAGAATATATAGACATGTGAAACCTTGCAACAGTGCAAGGTTTTTGAATAATAAATGGTTTGGAAGCAGAAACTAGATAATCTTAATTCACATAAAGATGTATCAAGTTATCTACAAGATATTACAGAGTTTGGCCATGAGGCTGGAAGGATATCTGGCTGTTCTCAGGACTAATTAATGTACTGATACAAACCTTTGGGTTTGTTTTTTTCACACCAGGCAATCTTTGCTTCCTATTGGAAGTGTGAGAGTTTGACCTCTCTGGTAAATAGGATTAAGGTTGCTGGAACCTTGAAGGCATTTGTTAGTTTTTACTCACTGCATCCTACTAGAAAGATAAGAAATTGTTGTTTAAAATCAGGTAGTTGTAGACAGTTGTAGACAGCAATGAGGTCACTCCTGTGCCTCCTCTTCTCCAGGCTAAACAACCCCAGCTCCCTCAGCCTCTCCTCATAGGGTTTGTGTTCCAGGCCCCTCACCAGCTTTGTCGGCCTTCTCTGGACATGTTCCAGCACCTCTCTGCCTTATATGTAGGAAAACAAAACAAAACAAACTGAAGCACAGGGAAGCTAAGGTGTTTACCAAGCCTTTTGTCTCTATCTCACTTTACAACAGGAGCTCTGGACAGTAGGTGCTGAAGTTATGTGATTACATTGCACTTGAAGTCCCTGGAAGTGTTCAAGAAAAGACTGGATGAGGCACTTAGTGCCATGGTCTAGTTGATTAGACAGGCTGGGTGCTAGGTTGGACTGGATGATCTTGGAGGTCTCTTCCAACCTGGTTGATTCTATGATTCTGATTTTAAGTAAACACAGAGAAACATTATTTGCTATTGGAATGGGCTGCTCAGGGAGGTGGTGGAGTTGCTGTCCCTGGAGGTGTTCAAAAAAAGACTGGATGAGGCACTTAGTGCCATGGTCTGGTTGATTGGCAGGGCTGGGTGCTAGGTTGGACTGGATGATCTTGAAGGTCTCTTCCAATCTGGTTGATTCTATGATTCTATGATTATTCTTCTTTTCTCAACCAATGATCTAATTTCTCTCGTTAAAATATTCCAACTAGCCTCAAACCTGCACGTTCTTAAAAAAACACTCTTCCACTTTCCTACTGAGTGAACATACCCCTCACTGCTACCTTCAATTGGTTCTGTATTCAGCTCATGTTCCCTTCATCAACGAGGTTCTTCCTTCTTGCCATTTGCTAATACCTGACTATGTCATCAAAGATCCAATGAGAAACATGAGATAGGGTATGAAATCATGAAAAGAGAAAAAATATGGAAACTTTCTGTTATGCTACAGAACATCTTCTTTCTCTCTGTCAGATGCTTCACATCTGTGAAAGACAGATGCATTCATCAACTAGTGTGCCTTAGATCAAATGCCAGGCAGTTCACGTCATCCCAAGCCATCACAAAACCAAATGTGTCTTTTCATTGAGGCCAGGAAATACAAGCTAGGAAACCCAGCAGATCATAGTGAAGTCTCTGACACTGCTGTTGTTTTTTGATCCAGGAGCAGGAAGAGGCTTCAGAAGTTTCTTGGTTTGGAATTTCAAAGGAAACATAACCCAACAAAAAGGACAGAAAAATCCTGATATCCATGTTCACTTGAGGATTATTTCCTTTTCTTCATTTACTTATTTCCCTCTAGTTTCCTTATAGCCCAGCTAGCTCTGGACAAATGCTGACTTCCCTTTGAAGTTCTGCTGAAAATCTGCATGAGTGGAATTCCCTGAAGTCTCTGAATCTGCATTTCAGAAAAGCCAGACAGGTTTTCCAGGTACACACACTATGAGCACTCTTTAACCATTACACACATGCTTTAAGCCACCTAATTTTTCTTTGAACTAGAAAGTTAGTGGCAGCAGAAGAGAAGAAATCCAGGTTTGTTTTCTTTAAAAAGCTACCAAATGTTTAACAGATTCTGAAATGTGTCTACTACCAGGTGAGATCAGGGCAATATTATTCCAAAGGTCAATAATATTACTTTGAAAGGGGGTTACTGAATGTCTTTTTACATTAGTGCTAGCTATGTGCCCTAGAAGAGACGAAACACTAAGAGAGCTGCCAAAGGTCAGACTTTGGGAACCAGCTGGGAACCAGCGCTTAACCTGAGATAAGGTTCCCACCTTCTTCTGTCTCACAAAGAGAAAGGAACATTTATGGAGCTCTGGCCTCAAGGGGATCGTGTGGAGCATATTTGAGGTTATTACGTGCCACAAAAGCAGGTAGTGTTTGATAATACGCAAGGTGAAAGGGAGGAGACAGCAAGGTAAGCAGGGAGGAGAATTATATTCAGACCATTTCTTTTTCATTAACTGTTTGAATTTCTGTTTCTAAACCATACCATTCTGCTAGGTTTTTCAAAGTCAAAAAATCACTTCAGAGTAGCAGTCTCTGTGGTGCTTTCTGAAGGTTCACTTTAAACAGATCCTCTACAGAGCTCTGCCTCAGAGCTCTGTCTCAAGGTCTCACCATCCTGCATTTTAAGACTCCTTCGTCTCAGACATATTTAATGGAAATCTGCCCAAATGTGGGCTAGGAGATGTAGCTTTTTGAATTCAGTCTCTTTGAATTCAGTCTCTTTATTTTGATGACATTTAAGTTAGCCCTAATGTGTAAAAAAAAAAACAAACCCAAACCAACAACAAACCATCGGAAAAGCCAAACCAAATCAACAAACTCAACAACCGTTAGGAGTTTTCAAGTGGTCTGAAAAAGGTGATTTATGTAACTACCACTGCTATTTCTAGGCCACTGACTCCTATGAGGTTACACACTACTAGCAATATCCACCTAGTACAAGCAGCTTGGAATGTCATGAAAAGAAGACTGAAAATTCTATGTGAAGGAAAGTGAAATATTAAGAAACTGGTTTTTTGTGGCTTGCAGTTCATACTGAATAAATATCTAAAAGGTGAAGTGGTGACCAAAGAGAAAATTAAGGAAGCCAAAGAAGTATATAGGAAGCATCGTCAAGATGATGTCTGCAATGAAAAGGGATGGAACTATAGTCTGGAGAAATATGATGGCCATCTTCCTGGAGAAATAAAGGCTGTTCCTGAGGGTTCTCGAGTTCCCAGAGGAAATGTTCTTTTCACAGTAGAAAACACAGATCCAGAGTGCTACTGGCTCACAAATTGGATTGAGACTGTTCTTGTGCAGCCATGGTATCTGATCACAGTGGCTACTCAAGAGAGTAGAAAAAGATTTTGGCCAAATATTTGCTAGAGACATCTGACAGCTTAGAGGGACTGGAGGATAAACTGCATGACTTTGGGTACAGAGGAGTTTCTTCACAAGAGATGGCAGGAATAGGAGCTTCAGCCCATTTGATGAACTTCATAGGAGCTGAAACTGTAGCAGGAATTGAATTAAATAAGAAGGACTATGGTACAAAAAATCCAGTTCCAGGATACTCAGTTCCAGCAGCTGAACGTAGTACTGTAACAGCCTGGGGGAAAGATCAGGAAAAAGATGCTTTTGAACACATAGTCATGCAATTTTCTTCAGTGCCAGTATCTGTGGTTAGTGACAGCTACAACATTCACAGTGCTTGTGAAAAAATACAGGGTGATGACTTAAGGCATAGAATCATTGAATCATAGAATCAACCAGGTTGAAAGAGACCTCCAAGATCATCCAGCCCAACCTAGCACCCAGCCCTATCCAGTCAACCAGACCATGGCACTAAGTGCCTCAGCCAGGCTTTCCTTCAACACCTNGCCCAGAACTGGACACAGCACTCAAGGTGTGGCCTGACCAGTGCTGAGTACAGGGAAGAATAACCTCTCTTGTCCTACTGGTCGCCATATTCCTGATCCAGGCCGGGTTGCCATTGGCTCTCTTGGCCACCTGGGCACACTGCTGGCTCATGTTCAGCTTCCATCTACCAGTATGAAAGTCAGTCATCAAAGATCATTATCTACAGCTAACCCAGAGAACATGGCACCTCCGCAGGCAATCCATCCTACTGATCGCCAGCATCTACCCTTGAAAAGATTGAACTCCTCAGTACTGATGCCTGTAGCTCCTCACTGCATTCATAGCAATTTGCTTATATTAACAGCCTAAATTTTTTATGACCAGAATTAAGCAGAATAAATGGCAGTTGAGGCAGATTTGCTTTCAAGGAGATATTGAGATGCCACTTCAGTCTATGAGGAAGAGTGATTAACAGAAGACCTTAACATCCACTGAGGGATTTGCCAGAAAGCCCTGTCCATGGGTGTTGTTGAAGGTTACAAGCTTCACAGGGAGCACTGGTGAAAGTAGCCTTCAGAATCTACAAGGAACAGATTCATGCATGAATACATTGATGCTAAAGGCTGTTTTAAAATGAAGCAGCTAATTGAACCTGGAGGCTCTGAGTGTTTAAAGGTAATAAACAACACCCAGAAATAGTGCAGTAATTGGAACATGCCAAATTTTGAAGGCTTCTTTGATGTGTGATAGAAAGTAATTTGAATCAGCATGAGAGTCTGAATCAAGCAGCATAAGCCCTATCATATCCCACTGGGGCTGGCATTCTTCTGTCTTGATAAAAGGTTTCTTAAGGCATTAAGTAAAATCCATGGAGAGGGGGAACACAAGCACAAACAGATACCACTAAAATGTAAACTCCAACTTTCCCCTCCCGTCTCAGCTCTCTTCCTTTCCCTCAGGATTAGTCTCTCATGAGCTGCTTAACATAGTACATGGTAAAAAAAATATAATGAAAGGAGTACTTGTTAGGGTAATAACTACCTGTAGCTACCTGTTTTAAAATAGAACCAATCTCCTGTTTGAATAGAGTGGCTTTATCCACATCGGTGTAACTCTGGTTCACCAGTTTCTGATAAGGTAAATGCTTATCTCTGGCAAGTTGAAACCAAGCTGGAGGGAAGTCCATCCACTCCCCTTCACAGATCTGATGTGTTCATAAGCTGGTCATAGACCAGTAATATATGCTCACAGTCCAGAAGGCCAAACATATCTTGGGTAATGTGTCCAGCAATTTGAGACAGGTGATTCTGCCTTTCTACTTTACTCTGGTGAGACTTACCTGGACTGACAAGTTCTGGAGGTGTTAGCACAAGAAAGAGATAGAGCTGTTGCAGCTTATCCAGAGGAGAGAAGGAACACCTCTCCTGTGAGGACGGGCAAAGAGTGCTCTTCATCCTGGATAAAGAGGGTTCTGGGTACACCTTATTGCAGCCTTTCAGTCTCTAAAGAATCATAGAATCAAGCAGGTTGGAAGAGACCTCCAAGCTCATCCAGTCCAACCTAGCACCCAGCCCTGTCCAGTCAACTAGATCAAGGCACTAAGTGCCTCATCCAGACTTTTCTTGAACACGTCCAGGGACAGTGACTCCACCACCTCCCTGGGCAGCCCATTCCAATGCCAGTCACTCTCTCTGCCAAGAACATCTTCCTAACATCCAGCCTAGATCTCCGCCGGTACAACTTGAGACTGTGTCCCCTTCTTCTGTTGCTGCTTGCCTGGCAGAAGAGACCTACCCTCACCTGGCTACAGACTCCCTTCAGGGAGCTGCAGACAGCAATGAGCTCTGCCCTGAGCCTCCTCTTCTGCAGGCTGCACACCCCCAGCTCCTTCAGACTCTGCTCACAGGGCTGTGCTCCAGGCCTCTCACCAGATTCTTCGCCCTTCTCTGGACATGTTCCAGATCATCCAGTCCAACCTAGCACTCAGCCCTATCCAGTCAACCAGACCATGGCACTAAGTGCCTCATCCAGTCTTTTCTTGAAAACCCCCAGGAACGGTGACTCCACCACCTCCCTGGGCAGCCCATTCCAATGGCAAATCACTCTCTCTGTGAAGAGCTTCATCCTAGATGCAGCTGACACTGTACACAAAGATGATAGCTCAAGTGGAAGGTTTTAGCTGCTGGATGCAGCACCAGAACAGCTTGGTTTTAAAGCCTGGAGATTATATAGAACCACTGTGTTTAGGGTCTTTAGGAAAAGAAAATACCAGACAAGTTAGATCACTATGAAAAGTGATCACTAGGGACTACAAAACATTATCAGGTATATAAAGAGTGTCACACAAAGCAGCCATGGAAAAATAAGAAGCAAAGCTTGCAACAGTCTTCTGCATAATGGCTTTATAGAAACATTACAACGTTACGGATAGCTTGGAGGACAATACGAACCCCTGCAGATTCTGAAATGTGGTAAGCTGTAGGGCACAGGAGCCCACAGAGCAGCAAAAGCAAAGGTTTAATGGTATTTTAAATGTTCTGTCTACACAGAGGAGAAATCTGCAATATAATCCTTTTCAGAATTCTTTGTGCATAGCAGAATAGGCAGGAGCTCTGATGATGTCCTCTAAGTCCGGCTGTGACTGACCGAAGAGGAAATGCTACTAAGGGCAGCAGTTCAGAGAAATAGTTTGCAAAGGCAGAGCTTAAGATATCATCAAGATCTGCACCACTTCTGTTCTCAGCACTCCTCTTATTGCAGAACACTGTCAATGTGTACATATGAATCCATTTTCAGAGCCTTTACCCTCTTACAATGAACACATTTTGCTTCTAAAAGGCAGAAGTTTTATGGTCAGATTCTTATTTTGCTTGAAGTGAAATTTAGTCCCATCAGAGTGTCAAGGTCCAGAGAACAGAGATTAACAATATCTCTGTCCAGAGGAGCAAGATCTGTTCTTATGGATTTCTGTGTTGTGAAATTAAGGTGCAAATGAGACCATAGATCACCACAAAACTATTTATTAAAGGATAAAGTTGGACAAAACAGAGGGGGAGAGAGAAGGGGGGGGAGAGAGAGAGAGAGAGAGAGACAAGGGGGAGAGAGAGAGATAAAGAGAATGATGGAGAAGAAGAGAAGAAGCAGGGAAGGAAAAGAGCTGGAATCATATTACCCTCAGTTGCAGATGGCGGGGAGAGAGAGAGAGAGAGAGAGATGAGTGTGTGGCCCAGGGATGATCTTCTGTGGAGTTTGTCAGGGGTTCTTCTGGTGGTGGTGCAGCTCTGCTAGTCGAGTGGGAGTGCCACTGGTGGTCTGATGGGAGTGCCACCCTTTGGCAGACATTCCTCCTGCCTTTTATGGAATTTTCTGCTAGGTGTCCAGGTGCAGCTCCCCAGGAAATCTTCCTGTGTATTCTCATGCATTCGCAGGGGTCCAGTGCCACCGATGGGAGGGCCTCCGCCCCCTCCCCGGCTGTACCTGTCCATACCCTGAATACACATCAGCCTTTTCTCTTCGGGGTAGCTGTGATAAGATGTATGCATCCTGGGCATTCCAGCCAGGCTGAGGTCCAGGAGTTTCCAAGGCATTGTCTGTTGATTTGCATCCCTGAGCTTTCAGCCAAGCACCTGGTCTGAGTCCCAGAAGGTAACAAAGGCAATCTTTATCTTTTTTGATTAGGAAAAGATGATGCAATCTTTATCCTTGTTGGTGAACAAGGGAGAGGATTTAGACTCTCACACAAAGGTACCTGGAAAACCAAAGGAAAGGGTTTGAGTTTCTGAAGTACAGTGCTGGTAGGGTTTTTTTTGCTGTTGTTGTTTGGTTGTTTTTTTTTCATTTGTTTGTTTGTTGTTTTTCTCTAAAAAGGCAGGAAAAAAAAAAAAAAAACAAACACAAAAAAACCCAAGGTCCCTCCAAGATTTAAAACTATCATGAAATTGCTCAAGTTTCAGTGGAACTTCATCATCTGGAATTCAGATAACATTCATGTAAAGAAATTATTTTATCAGTGGGTATTTCTTTCTCTTTTGCCAGACAGATCTACCTGCTTGGCTCTGTAACCCACCTACAGGGTGGTTGAAGGAAGGTTGTAGCCAGGTGGGGGTTGGTCTCTTCTCCCAGGCAACCAGCAATAGAACAAGGGGATGCAGTCTCAAGTTGTTCTGAGAGAGGTATAGGCTGGATGTTAGGAGGAAGTTCTTGCCAGAGAGAGTGATTGGCATTGGAATAGTATCTCGGTTCTAATTTAAATTCCCAGAGACTCAAATATATTTGACAGAACCAATAACAATTTTACAGAATGCCCTTCCCTCTTCCCTCTTCTTTCCCAAAAGAAAGGAATTAGATGTAGAGAGAGGAAAAGGTAAGCACACCCAAATAAATAATCTCACTCTGAATTGGAAGTTAAAAAGAAGAAAATTTTAACAATAAATTAAAAAGGTATCTGAGGTAGGGAGGTTACAAAGGTATAGGGTAGGGAAAACAAATACAAAATGTGTAAATACAACCAGATTATTTGATGGTAATAACTTTGTATGCCTCGTGGGTGATGGCCACATGGTATGAACCAGGAACTGGATGGTGATGCTGGCAAGCAGGGAGGCAGGGAGTGCAGAGAGAGAGAGAACAGGAAGTCCCCCTGCTTTTATAGACCTTTAGACAGGAAGGGGAGTGGGTTAATCATGAATCACCTGGTGGTGTTCAGACCCATCCCTGGGGAGGGGTCAAGACCACCTAGGGTCAGGTTCAAGGTCACTCCCCCTGGAGGGTTAACCCTGTACAGATTGGCATTGGAATGGGCTGCCCAGAGAGGTGGTAGAGTCGCTGTCCCTGGAGGTGTTCAAGGAAAGACTGGATGAGGCACTTAGTGCCATGGTCTAGTTGACTGCATAGGGTTGACTGCTAGGTTGGACTGGATGATCTTGGAGGTCTTTTCCAACCTGGTTGATTTTATGATTCTATGATAGAGGCTTTCCCTGGTGTGAGTCAGCTGTGACAATAAGAGGGCTCATCACATGGAGTGACATGAAAATGCCTTTAATGTGCTAACACTCCCTTTCAACACAATTGTCCTTTTACAACTGACAGATAACCAAAAATGGTCTTATTTGAATTTCCATAGCCTTCCGAGTGCTTTTCATCCACATGTAAGATTCTTTAATAACCTGTTTCTGAACACACAAATTGCAAGCTTGAAGAGGGAAAAATCAGGCTAAGGTAGACTACTCAGCCAGCAAGAAAAGGAAAGGAAGATAAAACAGAAATTAAACCACATCTTTGAAAAGCCATTTATTTTGTTGTCCTGAAAGAAATCTTTGTCTTGTCATAAGTCTTGTTATTAGCCAGCTGTTTAGTTAACTGAAATATTGATCAAACCTGTCACCCTTCCTTTGCCTGTCAGGAACAAGAGAAGGTGCTGACCCTTTGCAGGAAACTCTAGTGACAGGTCTGTAATTTGATAGTCGCTTGTTCAGGAAAAGATTTCACTTTGTTCCCTGGTGTAAACTCTGGCTACTTGGTTTCCTTTGATTTTCTTTTTTGTGCTAATAATGTCAAGCTTAGCCTCCTAAAAGCTTCAGTTAGATAAACACAACATGATTACTGCTTTTGCAGAGCACACTTTCCAAATTCAGTCTCTCTTAGCTGCAGTGACTATGTTTATTAGTGAGATGGTGTTTACTTTTTCCCGTCATTTCTCATCTCCTGAGAAGATTGCCTACTGAAAAATCCTGTTGAATTGCTTTTTTTTTTAATCACAATGGAGCTGCTTTAACTCAGCAGCATTTTCACTGAATCACAGAATTTCTGAGATTGGAAAAGACCTTCAAGATCATCAACTCCAATCATTAGTTTCACACTGACAAGTCCTTGACTAAACCAAATCCCTCAGCACAACATCTCAGCACTAGGAATCGCTGTGGTTGGAAAGGACCACCAGCATCATCCACTCCAACCTTCATCCCAGCAGCCTTCATCACCAGACCATAGCCTCAAGCACCACATCCACTCTCCTTTTAAACACCTCCAGGGATGGTGACTCCACCACCTCCCTGGGCAGC
>WAAF01015234.1:1864-31780 GCA_013400475.1 Tricholaema leucomelas | reverse complement strand
GGGGGGGGGGGGGGGGGGGGGGGGGGTAGTAGTGGAGGGACATCGCCGGAGCACCTTTGGGTGCTCTCTTGGGAGTCCAAAGGAAAGGCATCACCCATAGGACGAGCCCTCAGGGCCAGGTAGCGCTTTTCTCCTCCTCTGTGCATGGAAATGCCCCTACCCACAGCTCTCCATGCCTGCAATGCCTCTTCTTGCTGCTTTTGTTACCCAGAGGGTTTAAAATTCACGATCGTTGGGGAGAGCTGGCGCCATCCGTGTGTGTGCCATGGTGCATCTGCCCCTGCCGAGCTTTGCTTGACCCTTATTCCCACATTACTTCCCAGGAGTTTTTCTTCAGGAGCAGGGTTTAGAGATTGATGTCAAAACGTGGCTCTTTGAGTGGTACCTGTTAGCAGCTGGAAGGCTTGCATGAAATGTGATGTGTGCACGTACGTGCGACAACAACTGGGGAAAGCTCTTTAGTCAGGCAGGCTTTTCAAAGTGAAAGTGGGTGCTGGGTGAAATGGCTTCGTCGGGCACAGAAGGAAGAGTGTTTGTTCTCTTTGCTTGCAATTACTCTTTGTACAGTGACTCACAGATGCCTTTCACTGAACCGCCTCCCCCCCTCCCCCGTCTCCGTACCTGGAGTTTCCTGGTGTTGCTTGCACACATCACCTGGCAAAGCAGGCAGCATGTCCCCGGCCGCTGCTCCAACGTCTCGGTGTGGGTCTGCGTTAATCTGGCTCGCAGTTGGGAAAAAAACACCTCCTTGTGGAGCACTTTGTCTCTGTGTGTGTCCATTGGATGCTTAGGAACTGCTTTTCCCTCTGTGTGTTGAGTAAGTCAGAGAAGCGAAGCTCCTCTCTGCACAGAAAACAGCAGGTAGGGTGGAAATTTAAACGTGGCTCAGTAATGGATCTGCTTAACTGGGGATTGTTCCTGTGATGGGCTATGGGGCAGAATTTGTTGTTAGATGTACTGGAGGACAAAGCTGAAGTTTAATATACTGGGTGGGTGTTTAGGCTGAGTCCTCTGGGAATGGACCAACTTCGAAGAGGAGGCTCAGGGGTGACCTCATTGCTGTCTACAACTACCTGAAGGGAGGCTGTAGCCAGGTTGGGGTTGGGCTCTTCTCCCAGACAGCCAGCAACAGAAGAAGGGGACACAGTCTTAAGTTGTGCCAGGGGAAAAATAGGCAGGACATCAGGAGGAAGACGTTGACAGAGAAAGAGATTGGCATCGGTATGGGCAGCACAGGGAGGAGGTGGAGCAGCCATACCTACCTGGAGGTGTTCAGGCAAAACCTGGCTGGGGCACTTAGTGCCATGGTCTGGTTGATTGGCCAGGGCTGGGTGCTAGGTTGGACTGGCTGAGCTTGGAGGTCTCTTCCAACCTGCCTTATTCTATTCTTTACCTGAGATGCTAAAACTACCATTCTTTGACTTGGAAATGAAACCCAAAAATACAACTGAAGAGGAAAATAATTTTGTAGCATGACAGTAGGAATGCTTTGGTTGGCTTTAGGGAAGTATTGTGTGCTCTCAATGTTCCTGAGAGGGGATAAAAGAGTAGGGAAATGTAAGGCTTTTGGTTCATGCTCCCCTGTGCATCAGAAGGGTATTGGAAGAAATGTGTGACAAGTCCAGCATAGCTTGCAGAAGTGAAAATATATCACTTGCTTGTTGTGTTTCTGGTTGCCTGGCTTGTGCTGGATTAAAAGTCTTTTTGCCCAAGGGATCAAAGAGCTGCTTAAGTGATGCTGATTCTGTACTGTGTCCTCTTCCAGGTCTGTGCAGATCTGGTCTCTCAACTTTGGTTACAAGTCACTAAATTTGACCTAGTGTGCTAAGTGTTCTAGGGTTCTATGAGCTAGCTGCAGTGTGGCTTCTTCCCTTCTCTCTCTCCTTTGTGCACCTGTTTTGCTTCCTCGGTGTGGGTAGCTTTGTAGTTTCCAAAGCTAGTTGTTACAATCCAGTTCCCTTATTCTTAAGAGCACACAGAGCCACTTAGAGCTGAATCAGGCTTCTCTCTGTGCTGAAATAAAGAAACGATGCAGAGCTCCGCTCTTGAAGTGATCTGGGTTTATAATTCATCCTGTCAACATCAGATAACAGAAACAAACAGGCTTTGTGAAGGAGCTGACCCACTCTGTGTGAGGAAGTACAAGAAACAGCCTGAAACCAGCCAACTTCATCCCAAAGTCATATTTCTTTAAAGCCTAGTCAATAGCTTAGCCCTTTGAACAGGTACAAGGAGGTCTCCTGTTGGCTGTTCGCCTCTATGGGAAGGTAGAATATTATGTGCCAGGTCTGTGTGGTGTGAAAGAACCTTTTGGTCTGCCTAGCAAGGAGCTGAACTAATTTTTTCAACCTGATCTCTTGGCCTGTATAGGAATTAGGTAGAGTGTAGACATGTGGTTCATAGAATCATATCATAGAGTGGTTTGGGTTGGAAGGGACCTTAAACTTAACCTAGTTCCAGTGCCCCTGCCATGGGCAGGGACACCTTCTGCTGGAGGAGGTGTTGGTCTTTGTGCTGGCTTGCTTAAGCAGAAGATAATTTGTTTAGTGTGTGACTCTTCTTATGCACTTGCCTCTGGTAGCAACTGCTTTGCATCTCTGCTCCCAGAGATGGGAATGGCAGGGCCTGGCAGTAGATACTTGCTCATGTAGCACATAAGTCGCTGTGATCAGTTCTTCCCTTCTCAGCATGTGATGCTCTTTAGGAATGGAGAGCTTAAAAACGCCTGAGTGTCTGACCCTGCCTCTGCTGACCAGGTTTTTACTCAAACTTAGGTCCCAGATCAAGCTTGGCATTCCTGAGCTTGGATGCTGCTGTGCATGGCACATGTAGATATTGATGATGTGGCTGTGAGGGGTAACGCTTGGTGCAGACACTGGTGATGACTCTGCTGGCTTGTGCAGGAGAGGAAGCTTACTTTATCATAGGATCACAGGATGTTAGGGGCTGGAAAGGGCCTCCATGGATCATCAAGTCCAACCCCCCTACCAGAGCAGGACCATATAGTCTAGTGCAGGTTGCAAAGGAACACATCTAGACAGGGCTGGCAAGTCTCCAGAGAAGGAGACTCCACAACCCCTCTGGGCAGTCTGTTCCAGTGCTCTGGGACCCTTACAGGAAAGAAGTTCTTCCTCATGTTGAGGTGGAACTTCCTGTGCTGTAGTTTATACCCATTACCCCTTGTCCTGTCACAGAGCACACCTGAGAAGAGTCTGTCCCTTCCTTCCTGACATCCAGCCTTCAGATATTTATCTCTTTTATCCTTTCACTCCTCAAGCACATCCTCAGACCTGTAGTGAGGTGGAACTTCCTGTGCTGTAGCTCTTGGGAGTCTTTTGGTCCTCCCATACTCTTGTCTCCTTTTTGGCATGTGGTAGTGGGGTGCACATGCCAGTTTCAAGGCTTTGTGGGATTTGTGTGATGCTTAGAGCTGAAAACATAGAATCATAGAATGGTTTGGGTTGGAAGGAACCTTAAACTCTATCTGGTTCTGACCCCCTGCCACAAAGAGAGACACCTTCCACTAGACAGGCTACTCAAAGCCCCATCCAGCCTGGCTTTGAACCCTTCCAGGGAAGGGGCATCTACAGCCTTTCTGGACACCCTATTCTGGTGCCTCCCCACCCTCGCAGTGAGGAAACAGATGCTTAGGGCTGAACAAGACTTCTCAGACTCTTAGCATGAGCAGTAGAGAGGAAAAGACCTTTTTTAGGATGTGATACATACCATCCTCCAGCAGACATTTAAAAATAGGTCAGAGTCACACTGTAAAAGTGCTGATTCCTCTTTGTAATCACCCTGGTCTCCTCTGCTATGCATTAGGTTGGTTGTGGCAGCAGGTAGCTGAGAGGAGCTTCACTTCCTCCTCTTGCTGTGGAGATGCAGGCAGGCAGCAGTGCTAACAAATCCACTGGCAAAAGCCCTGCAGCAGCTGGGTGTTCACAAATTCCCTTTATTTTAGCCCTTGCTTGTTGAGGTGGGGAAGGGAAAACAGAAAGAGTCATCTGATTAAGTGCATTTCCAGGGGAATGTGGAGGAAATATTCAGTTCTGGTTTATGTACTGAAATACTTGTGTTGAATTCTCTGGGTTCTTCAGACTGCCAAGAGTTCTGCTTTCCAGTTGTGGAGCTAATGATGGCCTTTCTCGTCTTTGTCTGGTCTGAGATGCAGGTTAAACAGTAACTCCCCTTCCTCCTGCAGTCTTTGGACCTGCCTTGCAGCCAGTTTATTTCACCCTTAAGCTGATATAACTGCCTTAAAGTAAGTCTGTTTCCTACTTCCTGTCTAGAGCCAGTGAAGCAAAGTGGTGTAAATCAACTATCATTTTATCATCATAGGTTTTCAAATAGGAGGAGAGAAAAAAAAGAGGTAATGGGATAGAAGAAAGGTCCTGATTTGGGAATAATAGCCCAGAGCTAAAAACCAGAGCAGTGCAGAAGGTCCTGATTTGGGAATAACAGCCCAGAGCTAAAAACCGGAGCAGTGCAGAAGGTCCTGATTTGGCAATAATAGCCCAGAGCTAAAAACCAGAGCAGTGCAGAAGTAGTAAAGAAATAGGACCACAAAGGGCTTCTGTAGAAGAAATCACTGCCTAAGAGGCAACAGTGCAATGTATTGTGACTACCTTGAAGCATATGACCTCTGCCTGCAAACATCTCCTTGATCTAGGTGGGCCTGCAGCTGTGTGACTGTGAGCAAGTCAAATGGGAACTATGCTCTGTGTGTAAATTGGATGTAAAGCCTCGTTCCATGCCTGGTTTTATCTCCTTAAAGCCTGCTCATTCCTGTAATCCAAATGGAGAATGGGGGAGAAAAGGAATTGCTGTTGATGTTCTGCATGTTTTGGAGCTGGAGGACTCATTTGAGTTTACATTAAGATACCATCTCAGCTTCTCATGGGCTAGGTGGATGTTGTTCATAGAACAAGAGTCCCAGAGCACTGGCACAGGCTCCCCAGGGAGGCTGTGGAGTCTCCTTCTCTGGAGCCTTTCAAGGCCTGTCTGGATGTGTTCCTCTGTGATCTGTGCTAGATTGTGTGGTCCTGCTCTGGCAGCAGGGTTGGACTGAATGATCTCCTTGGGTCCCTTGCAACCCCTGACATGCTGTGAGTCTATGATCCTCTGATCTGGTTCTTCACATGAATTGAACTGTGCAGCCTGGTCTACATCAGGAGAAGTGTGGCCAGCAGGTCCTGGGCTGCATCAGAAGTCCCTGCTCTGGTGGGGGGGTTGGACTCGATGGTCTCCTTGGTCCCTTCCAACCCCTAATGTCCTGTGAAGTGTAGAATGGTTTGGATTGAAGGGGCCTTTAAGGATCATCTGGACCAATCACCCCTTCCCAAAGCAGGGGCATCTTCAGCTTGAGCCTGGTCCAGCCTGACCCTGAATGGGATGAAGCAAGTTACAGTGTGCTGCTCTGTGGTTTAGAGCTGATGGCATTTGATGATTTCACAGAGGGCAGCAGAGAGAAGGAAAATTAAAGACAAAAAGGTCAGGCCACAGTTTGAAGGAACACTCTGAAGGTGTCTCAGCACTGCTCTTGGGACATGGAGTTTCTCTAAGCATTGGTAGGGCTTTGAGCTACCCATTCCCTTAATGACTCTTAGTGGTTACAGACCAATATTTCAGCTGATGCCTCGTACAAGATGAAGCACATTTCTCAGGGCTTATGTTCTATTCATGAAAGAGAAGCTGGAGTGAGGAGTATTTGTCTTTGGTGGATTGCTTCATGTGGTTTTCCCTCCTCATTTACATAGAGAAAGCTTAGTGCAGTGTGAATTACCTTATCACCTCTGGAGCACAAAGATTTTCCACTATAGATTATTTTCTGCACCTACATATTCCCAAATGCTCTGCTGATCTTAAAATACAAATAGCTTGGCCACTTAACCCAGACTCCTCTGTAGAAAGAGCAGAGAACTTGGATTTAATTTCCCCCAGCTATCTGTAAGTGAACATTATGCAATTCCCCCAACGAGTTCCACTCAAAGGCTTTGTGCCAGGATGAATCTATCATTTGCCTTTAGTAGGTATTTCAGGAATGTCTTATTTCAGTCGTGCTGTGGAGAGGCTAGAAGTCACAGCTGAGTGTGGAATTCCTGTGCCTCTGTGGTTTAGACTTGTTGGAGATGAAGGAAAAGCTCATTTCCTACAGCAGCAGAAGGGAGGAATATTCCAACCTCCCTTGCTCAGTCCTGTCTGTACTGCTGAGGCTGTGAGGTCGGGGGAGGTGATTCTCCTGCTCTGCTCTGCTGAGACCCCACCAGGAGTACTGCATCCAGTTCTGGAGCCCCTGGGACAAGAGGGCTGTGGAGATGCTGGAGTGTGTCCAGAGCAGGGCCAGGAGGATGCTGAGAGGGCTGCAGCAGCTCTGCTGTGAGCACAGACTGAAAGAGTTGGGGCTGTGCAGGCTGGAGCAGAGGAAGCTCCCAAGGGACCTTCCTGTGGCCTTCCAGCATCTGAAGGGGGCTACATAAAAGCTGGGGAGGGACTTTTGAGGCTGTGAATGACAGGAGTGGGGACAATGGAGCAAAGCTGGAGGTGGGGAGAGTGAGGCTGGAGGTGAGGAGGAAGTTGTTGAGCATGAGAGTGGTGAGAGGCTGGACTGGGTTGCCCAGGGAGGTGGTTGAGGCCCCATGGCTGGAGGTGTTTAAGGCCAGGCTGGCTGAGGCTGTGTGCAGCCTGCTCTAGGGTAGGGTGTCCCTGGGCATGGCAGGGGAGTTGGCACTGGCTGCTCCTTGTGGTCCCTTCCAACCCTGACTCATTCTATGATTCAGGGCCCTCTGCAAGGTGTGCTCTGTGTTTGAGGCTGTCCCTGAGCTCTGTAGCTCCAGCCTGTGTTGAAGCAGAGGAGCTAAAAAACCCCAGGCTTATAAAGTATCCTTTGTTTTCCTGGTTCACTGAACTGCTCACCTGAGGCTGGATTCTGGTGTCCCTTCACAACAGAAGGTTGATTGAACAGTGAAGTAACAGCTGCAAAGACCAGGGAGTGCCCAGCACAGAAAAGAATTGGCAGTGAGCAGGGTTTGAAATGCAATATTGATTAGCTGATGAAAATTAATAAGACATTCAATTATAAAACTCCCCCTTATATTTGGCACTTCTTCTGCAAACAGAACAATTGCTTTCAGACAAGTTCTAATGTCACTTTTCCTCTGCAAACCATGGAATGTGCTAACTCTTAGTGGAGTTGGTTTTTATTAGGCCCTTATTTTTAATAGACTGGAAGATGCAGTCATAGGATTAATGCTGCTTTCATTAGGAGTGATCCAGATGAGTGCATGTTTGGACTATTTGTTGTGTTTAGGGCCAAAAGTTAAAAGGCAGCTATTCACACACTGACCAACTTATAGCAGCTCAGACAGAGGTGTCTCAAAACAAAGCACATGGAAGGGAAACCTTTGGATTTACATCCAGGAGCTCAAGGAAGAAGCTCGTTAGAGAGCTGCAGCAAGAGGAGTGTGGGCAGCAGGGCAAGAGATGATTCTCCCACTTTGCCCTGCTCTTGTGAGACTCCACCTCAAACACTGCATCCAGTTCTGGTGTCCCTATCATAAGAAAGACTAAGAGCTGTTAGAACAAGTCCAGAGGAAGGCTACAAAGATGATCCAAGGGCTGGAGCGCTTCTGCTATGAGGACAGGCTGAGGGAGCTGAGGTTGTTCAGTCTAGAGAAGGGAATACGCCAGGGGGACCTTAGAGCTGCCTTCCAATACCTGAAGGGATCTTAAAACCAAACAGGTTGGAAGAGACCTCCAAGCTCATCCAGCCCAACCTAGCACCCAGCCCTGCCCAACCAAACAGACCATGGCACTAAGTGCCCCAGCCAGGCTTGGCTTCAACACCTCCAGCCACAGAGACTCCACCACCTCCCTGGGCAGCCCATTCCAATGCCAATCACTCTCTCTGACAACAACTTCCTTCTAACATCCAGCCTAGACCTCCCCTGACACAGCTGCAGACTCTATCCCCTTCTTCTCTTACTGCTTGCCTGGCAGAAGAGCCCAACCCCCTACAGGAAGGCTGCAGAGGGACTTTTCATAAGGGTGTCTACAGACAGGACAAAGGGGAATGGGTTGAAGCTAAGGGAGGGTAGGATTAGACTGGATCTTAGGAAGAATTTCTTCAGTGTCAGGGTGGTGAGATTGGAAAAGGCTGCCCAGGGAGGTTGTGGATGCCTCCTCCCTGGGGTTGTTCAAAACTGGGTTGGATGAGGCCTTGAGCAGCTGAATCTGGTTGAAAGGTGTCCCTGCCCATGGAAGGGGTGTTGGAGTAGATGATCTCCAAGATCCCTTCCAACCTAAGTCATTCTATGTTTCTGTGACACTGAGTCATGAAAAAGGAAAGCTGTCACGTTCATAGAATGAAGCAGGTTGGAAGAAGAGACCTCCAAGTTCATCCAGCCCAACCTAGCACCCAGCCCTGCCCAACCAACCAGACCATGGCACTAAGTGCCCCAGCCAGGCTTGGCTTCAACACCTCCAGGCACAGAGACTCCACCATCTCCCTGGGCAGCCCATTCCAATGCCAATCACTCTCTCATTTTCCCTAATTCCTAATAAATATCCATATGGTGACCTCCAAAATAAAGAAATGTGGTTTGTTGGTTTTTTTTTTTCATGCCACAGATCTAATTGTTTTGTGGAACCATACATGATTTAAAGCTGGATTTCTGGTGTGGATCTCTCTGCTTTACTAAGTAGTACATTTTGTTAAGATCTTTAACAAAGGATTTGCTTGAGAGGGTTTGAGCCTCTGGACTCGTGGTGAGAAATTGCTCTAGGAATGCTCAGTTCCTATGCAAGGGGGAGGCTGGAGGAAGAGAAAGACCTGAAACAAAGATCCTGGAATGATTAAATGGATGGCAGTTGTCGTGGATGTGGTCACTGCTACTTCTTTTTCCCACAGAAATGTAATTAAACGTGATTGCCAGGCTGCCCAGGAGAGCAAACTCTCCTGTTTAACCACCAAATGTTAGCCACAACCTTAGAGTTCACATCCCTGGCTTGCCCTGCCATTGACTCGTCATCACTCCCACTTTGGATTAAGATGTGAGTTCAATTTCCATGTTGTATTTGTGGCATCACAGTCATAGCAGATTGCAGATGGTGAACAAGAAGCTGACAATAGGGAGGTTCTCTTTCTCCTCTACTCTGCTCTAGAGAAGCCACAGCTTATATACTGTGTCTGGTTTTGGGCTTCCCAAGTTCAAGAGAGAAGGAGCTACTGGAGTGTCCATTACTCAACACTCACACATTGAGTGCTGTGTCCAGTTGTGGGCTCCTGAACTGCAGAGAGATGTTGAGGTGCTGGAAGGTGTTGAGAGAAGGGCAGCAAGGCTGGGGAGGGGCCTGGAGCAGAGCCCTGTGAGGAGAGGCTGAGGGAGCTGGGGGTGTGCAGCCTGCAGAAGAGGAGGCTCAGGGCAGAGCTCATTGCTGTCTGCAACTGCCTGAAGGGAGGCTGTAGCCAGGTGGGGTTGGGCTCTGCTGCCATGCAAGCAGCAACAGAAGAAGGGGAGAGAGTCTGAAGCTGTGTCAGGTGAGGTCTAGGCTGGATGTTAGGAGGAAGTTGTTGTCAGAGAGAGTGATTGGCATTGGAATGGGCTGCCCAGGGAGGTGGTGGAGCCTCTGTGGCTGGAGGTGTTGAAGCCAAGCCTGGCTGAGGCACTTAGTGCCATGGTCTGGTTGGTTGGGCAGGGCTGGGTGCTAGGTTGGGCTGGGTGATCTTGGTGCTCTCTTCCAACCTGGTTGATTCTATGATTCTATCTACTGCATCTTAAGAATAGGTCATTTGTATTGTAACTTAATTCTCCAAAACCTCTGCAGCCTTCCCTGGGCAGCCCTTAGAGCAAGCAAGTTTTGATGGGAGGAAGGAGAGAGAACTGCAGCATCACTGACAAAGAATTGTTATCACTGTTAGGTTGATGTAATAAAGCCCCTGTTTAATTTCTAGCTCATCAGATTTCTTCCTGTTGCATCAGTCTATATGTCTGGTAAAAAATAATTTCACTCCATTGCATTTGTGTGTCTTAAAAATTCCTCCAGGCAGTTTTGACTTCCTCAGTAGCAGTGAGAATGATTGAAAAGGCTGTACCAAATTCACAAAAAAGCAGCAGGATTTTCATCCAGTGCCTAAACAGTGTGAAAGAGAATAGGGACCAGAACTGCTTCTCCAGGCCTGCTTTAAACCCTTGCTTATGTTCCTAAATCAGATTTGAAGAGTGTGAACAAAATGTAGCTGACATTTTTTTTATCTTGATGAAGCTGTGACCTCCCAATGTCAGACTGGTGTCTCTCTTTTCACATCTGGCAGCCCTGACCATCATACTACACTTCACTTGTAGTGTGTGTGAGCTAACTTCTGTATCCTTCCTCTTTGTTTGGCTTCTTTTCTCTGTCTCCATTACTTACTTAGATCTTTTAAAGCCTTGTTTCTTTGTGTGCCTTTTGCCTTTGTTCATCTCCTGCCCATCTTCCCTTTCCCTGATGAGAAACAGTCATAGAATGGTTTGGGTTGGAAGGGATCCTTACAAAGGTAATCATAGGACCCATCGGGGTTGGAAGGGACCACAAGGATCATCTAGTTCCAACCCCTCTGCCATGGGCAAGGAGACGCTAGCTGAGTCCACCACTACTGCAGACAGCAGGGATGTCTTCAACTAGAGCAGGGTGCTCAGAGCCCCAGACAACCTGGCCTGGGATGTTTCCCAGGGATAGAATCATAGAATGGTTTAGGATGGAGGAGACCTCAAAGATCAGCCAGTTGCAACCCCCTGCCATAGGCAGGGACACCTCCTACTAGAACAGGTCGCTCAAGACCTCATCCAACCTGGCCTTGAACACCTCCAGGGAGGTTGTGGAGCACAGAATCACTCAATGTAATCTTTGAGCACATTCTGTGCTTCTGTGCTCCACAACCTCCTTGGGCAACCTGTGCCAGTGTCTCACCACCCTCACTGTAAGGAACTTCTTCCTGACATCTGGTTTGAATCTCCTCTCTTCAAGTTTAAGCCTACTGCCCCTTGTCCTGTCATCACAAGATAGAGCATCTACCACCTCTCTGAGCAATCTGGGCCAGAGTCTTGCCAAGCTCAGTATAGGGAAATATCTTCCTTCTATCTAGTCTCAATCTCCCTTCAGGTTCAAACCATCACCCCTGATCCTGACACAACAGGACCTGCTGGAAAGTCTGTCTCCATCTTTCTTAGAGCCCCCTTTTAAGTACTGAAAGACCAGATTGAGTTCTCTCTGGAGCCTTCTTCCAGCTGAACAGGTCTAGGCTGGATGTCAGGGGGAAGTTGTTGTCAGAGAGAGTGATTGGCATTGGAATGGGCTGCCCAGGGAGGTGGTGGAGTCTCTGTGGCTGGAGGTGTTGAAGCCAAGCCTGGCTGGGGCACTTAGTGCCATGGTCTGTTTGGTTGGACAGGGCTGGGTGCTAGGTTGGGCTGGATGAGCTTGGTGCTCTCTTCCAACCTGCTTGATTCTATGATTCCTGACCCCCCCCCAGATGTTTATAAACATTGATTAAATCCCCTCTCAGTCTTCTCTTCTCCAGACTAAGCAGCCCCAGGTCCCTCAGCCTCTCCTCATCAGGCAGTGCTCTCCAGTCCCCTCATCATCCTCATAGCCCTCCACTGGACTCTCTCTAGCAGAGACTTGTCCCTCTTAAACTGAAGGTGGTACTCAAAATGAGGTCAAGCAGGGCAGAGTAGAGGGGAAGGAGAACCTCCCTTGATCTGCTGGGCACTCTTCTTAATACACCCCAGGATCCCATTCTTGGCCCCCAGGGCACATTGCTGTGCCATGGATGTTCTCCACCAGCACTCCCAGGTCCCTCTCCACAGGGCTGCTCTCCAGCAGATCACCTCACAGCCTGTACTGGTGCTGTATATTATTCCTCCCTGGGTGCAGGACTCTGCATTTGTCCTTGTTGAACCTCATTTGGTTCCTCTGAGCCCAGGTCTCAGTCTGGGCAAGTCTCACTGGGTTGCTGCTCAGCCTTCAGGTGTCTATGCCAAGCCTCCCAGTTTGGTGTCATCAGCAAACTTGCTGAGCAGACTCTGTCCCCTCATCAATGTCATTGATGGAGATACTTGAATGTGTAGATTACTTTTAGGGTGAGGGTAGAGCTGAGGATGGCAAAAGCAGGACATTGTACAAGAAGGAAAAGCAAAAAAAAGAAACTAACAAACCTCCCTCAAGATTCCTTCAAAGCTCTCCCAAAAGCCAAAGAGCAGACCAGGACCAGTGTCTCCTCCTGTGTAGTCTGTCTTTACACAGAGGCAGATGGTCACAGGTGGTGTTTGAGCTCTAGGTTCAATAAAGGCAGATCCTTCAGTTAGAGAAAGCAAAACAATGTCATTGCTGGAGTCTGAGAACAGCATCTGAATGCCTCAGCCTCTTGTCATCGAGTGACTCACTGCTCTGTCATAGCAGAGCTTCTGGCTTCCCATGGAAGCTCAACTGGCCGAGGCAGCATCCTGCCAGCTCATCATAACAGTCCCCTCTCCCAGCATCTCTCCAGTTTGCTCATGGGGAAGACAGGGTTTATGGGGACAGGGCAGGAGAAGGCAAGGGTAGAGCTTATTTAGTCAGCCAGGAAAAGAAGAGGCTCTGGGGAGACCTAATAGCAGCCTTCCAGTACCTGAAGGGGGCTACAAGAAAGCTGCAGAGAGACTGTTTAGAGACCTGTGGTGACAAGAAGGGGCAATGGCTTCAAACTAGAGGAGAGCAGATTTAGGTGGGGTATTAGGAACAGGTTTTTTACTATGAGGATATTTACTATGAAGATATTAGGAGGAAGTTGTTGTCAGAGAGTGATTGGCATTGGAATGGGCTGCCCAGGGAGGTGGTGGAGTCTCTGTGCCTGGAGGTATTGAAGCCAAGCCTGGCTGGGGCACTTAGTGCCATGGGCTGGTTGACTGGATAGAGCTGGGTGTGAGGTTGGACTGGATGAGCTTGGAGGTCTTTTCCAACCAGGTCTGTTCTATGATAAGTTGCTACTACCTGAGGGGTGATTGTAGCCAGGAGGAGGTTGCTCTCTTCTCTCAGGCAGCCAGCACCAGAACCAGAGGACACAGCCTCAAGCTACGCCAGGGGAAATTTAGGCTTGAGGTGAGGAGAAAGTTCTTCACTGAGAGAGTCATTGGCCACTGGAATGGGCTGCCCAGGGAGGTGGTGGAGTCGCCGTCCCTGGAGCTGTTCAAGGCAGGATTGGACGTGGCACTTGGTGCCATGGTCTAGCATTGAGCTTTGTGGTAATGGGTTGGACTTGATGATCTGTGAGGTCTCTTCCAACCTTGGTGATACTGAGATACTGTGATACTGCTGCCAGTCACGCAAAATGTTCTTGGGTAATCCTATTGTTTTGCTGCTCCACTTTCATCTTGCAGACCTTCAGTTCATAGTTGAAGTGCTGTAGTGCTTGGCTTATTTATGGAGCTGCTGAGATTCCTTCTCACCTTCCACCTAAACAGTGCCCATAAAGATTCAGAGTGAGCATAAATCACAGCTGTGCCAGATAATTTATCTACTCCCTTCTGGCGTGCAGGTATAAAGGGCAGAGGCTGAAAGGAAGCAGGCACAGGGAGGCACAGGAAAACACATTTCTGATACAGAATAATGTCACTTTATCTCTGAACACCCTGCAATGTGTACAGAAAGACTTTGGCAGCATCTGTGCCTGAGAGTTCATAGCCAAGATGAAAACAAGATGAGGAACTTTCATCTCATCAGGAGCTGTACAGCAGGTGTTGGGTAAAGCTCTGCTGGGCACAGAGGAATCATACAATCAGTCAGGGTTGGAAGAGACCACAGAGATTATCCAGTTCCAACTCCCCTGCCATGCCCAGGGACACCCTACCCTAGAGCAGGCTGCACACAGCCTCAGCCAGCCTGGCCTTAAACACCTCCAGCCATGGGGCCTCCACCACCTCCCTGGGCAACCCACTCCAGCCTCTCACCACTCTCATGCTCAACAACTTCCTCCTCATGTCCAGTCTGAAGCTACCCACCCCCAGCTTTGCTCCATGAGAATCATGGAATCAAGCAGGTTGGAAGAGAGCTCCAAGCTCATCCAGTCCAACCTAGCACCCAGCCCTGCCCAACCAACCAGACCATGGCACTAAGTGCCCCAGCCAGGCTTGGCTTCAACACCTCCAGGCACAGAGACTCCACCACCTCCCTGGGCAGCCCATTCCAATGCCAATCACTCTCTCCAACAACAACTTTCTCTTAACATCCAGCCTAGACCTCCCCTGGCACAGCTGCAGACTCTGTCCCCTTCTTCTGTTGCTGCTTGCCTGGCAGCAGAGCCCAACCCCACCTGGCGACAGCCTCCCTTCAGGCAGCTGCAGACAGCAATGAGCTCTGCAATGAGCTCTGCCCTGAGCCTCCTCTTCTGCAGGCTGCACACCCCCAGCTCCCTCAGCCACTGGAGGGTTTTTTTTGCCTTTTTTCTTGTTCTTGTCCATCCCTTACCCCCCTTCCCAATCTGGGGTTATAACTCTCTAAGTAGCCAGTGGGTTTCAGTAGGAACATTCAAGGATTATCTTAGCTGGAGAAGAGGAGGCTCAGGGGTGACCTCATTGCTGTCTACAACTACCTGAAGGGAGGCTGTCGACAGATGGGGTTGATCTCTTCTCCCAGACAACCAGCAACAGAAGAAGGGGACAGAGTCTGCAGCTGTGGCAGGGGAGGTCTAGGCTGGATGTTAGGAGGAAGTTGTTGGCAGAGAGAGTGATTGGCATTGGAATGGGCTGCCCAGGGAGGTGGTGGAGTCGCCGTGGCTGGAGGTGTTGAAGCCAAGCCTGGCTGGGGCACTTAGTGCCATGGTCTGGTTGATTGGGCAGGGCTGGGTGCTAGGTTGGGCTGGGTGAGCTTGGAGGCCTCTTCCAACCTGCTTGATTCTATTCTGTTCCATGCTAAGAGGTGTGGGTAGGCATCTAGTGGGAATGCAGCAAGCGCGTGGGCAGTTGATTCCCTTGGAAGCTGTTGGCATTTGGCACCTAAGCTGGTAGAGTATTTTTAAATACTCTTAAATGTCTTCCTGAAAATTGGGTCTGATGTTGTTAATCAGTGCAAGAGGGGTCTGTGTGTGGGGGGCAGGATATTTGGTTGTTGGTTTTTGGTTTTAGTTCTTTCTGAAGTAATTGCTGCCTTTAATCCTGGTTACTTTCTAGCTGGTGAACAGGAAAGTAACAGAAATGAGGCTGGAGGGGCTGATGCAAAAGGAAGATAAAAGAGCTCTACACATGTGGAGTTTTTAGAAGATGAGGAGGAGGGCAGGACTGTTTCTGGGCTCCTGAAGGTTGTAGAACCATAGAATCAGTCAGGGTTGGAAGGGACCACAAGGAGCAGCCAGTTCCAACCCCCCTGCCATGCCCAGGGACACCCTACCCTAGAGCAGGCTGCACACAGCCTCAGCCAGCCTGGCCTTAAACACCTCCAGCCATGGGGCCTCAACCACCTCCCTGGGCAACCCAGTCCAGCCTCTCACCACTCTCATGCTCAACAACTTCCTCCTCACCTCCAGCCTCACTCTCCCCTCCTCCAGCTGTGCTCCATTCCCCCCACTCCTGACACTCCCTCACAGTCTCAAAAGTTCCTCCCCAGCTTTTTTGTAGCCCCCTTCAGATGCTGGAAGGCCACAAGAAGGTCACCTGGGAGCCTCCTCTTCTCCAGACACAACAGCCCCAACTCTTTCAGTCTGTGCTCACAGCAGAGCTGCTGCAGCCCTCTCAGCATCCTCCTGGCCCTGCTCTGGACACTCTCCAGCATCTCCATAGCCCTCTTGTCCCAGGGGCTCCAGAACTGGATGCAGTACTCCAGGTGGGGTCTCAGCAGAGCACAGCAGAGGGGGAGAATCACCTCCCTGGCCCTGCTGGCCACACTTCTGCTGCTGCAGCCCAGGCTCTGCTTGGCTTTCTGGGCTGCAAGTGCACTCTGCTGGCTCCTGTTGCGCTTCTCCTCCACCAGCACCCCCAAGTCCCTTTCCTCAGGGCTGCTCTCCAGCCACTCACTGCCCAGCCTGCATTTGTGCTTGGGATTGCCTCGACCTAGCTGCAGGACCTTGCCAAGCAACGCATGGTGTGGAAGAAGGAAGCTATTTTGGTGCCTGCTATGCAAGTGCCTGTGCATAGAGGTAGCTGCACAGCCTCGGATGAAAAGATCATTCTCACTGAACTTGTGAGTGTTGGCACGAAAGGGTTAAAGTGGACGTAATATATTTAGATGTTCTGAAAACTTCAGTCAAGAACTTGAAAGTGCTAAAAGGTTGTGCTTGGAAAATCACAGGAATGTCAGAAAGTAAAAAATTTGGGATGATTTCATAGGACCACAGAATTGTCAGGGCTGGAAGGACCTCAAGGATCATCCAGCTCCAATCTCCCCTGCCATAGGCAGGGACACATCGCACTACATCAGGTCACTCACATCCTCATCTAACCTGGCCTTAAAGACCTCCAAGGATAGAGCTCTACCACCAACCTGTTCCAATGTCTCATCACCCTCATGACAAAGAACTTCTTCCCAGCATCCCATCTGAATCTACTCACTTCCAATTCTAGTCACTGCTCTACATGAGGAACAAAAGTGCTGTGTGTGGCAGCAGGGAAGGTGCCTGCTTCAGGACTTCAGCCAGGGTTGAAACATTTCAATCTGCAGTTGTCTGCACCTTGAATTGGCTGGCATGGATCAGTGCCATCACACTACACAAAGGTTACCTTCATGGTGACCTGGATGTTAGGAGGAAGTTGTTAGCAGAGAGAGTGATTGGCATTGGAATGGGCTGCCCAGGGAGGTGGTGGAGTCTCTGTGCCTGGAGGTGTTGAAGCCAAGCCGGGCTGGGGCACTTAGTGCCATGGTCTGGTTGGTTGGGCAGGGCTGGGTGCTAGGTTGGACTGGATGAGCTTGGAGGTCTCTTCCAACCTGCTTGATTCTATGATTCTCTCAGCCTTCTCTCCTCAGAGAGATGCTTCAATTCCCTTAGCATCTTTTTATGCCCTTTACTGAACTCTCTGCAGCAGGTCTCTGTCTCTCTTGAACTGGGAAGCCCAGAGCTGAACACAATACACCCACCAGGATATGGATATTAGGTATTTAGGGTATAATCCATTAGGATTTGAGCACCTCGCGGGAGTGCTTGAGGACAAAAGTGTGAAGAGGTTACCTGAAGTTGATAAAACCATAGCAGAGAATATCATAGAATCATAGAATCATAGAATGGTTTAGGTTGGAAGGGACCTCAAGGATCATCCAGCTCCAACCCCCTGCCACAGGCAGGGACACCTCCCACTAGAGCAGCTCGCCCAAGGCCTCATCCAGCCTGACCTTAAACACCTCCAGGGAGGAAGTATCCACCACCTCCCTGGGCAAACCTCAACTGCTGAAGGTATCAGGAACATTCCCACACCAAGTGGGAATTTTGTAGCCAATAGATCAGAGAAACTGATTTGAGATAAATGCAAAAGGAAAATTAGAGCACAGAGATAAATCAGATGTCAGGAAGTCACAAGGGCTGGGTGGCTTTCAACCAGGAGCCCTGAGAAACTCAGCTGTGAAATTGCAGAAGTGCTGGCCCAGCTCTGTCATTTATCACCTCAGATGGCTGCTGTGCCAGAGGACTGGGGAGCTGCCAGTCTTAATTCCCATCTGGAAAAGATCTCTAGAGAGGATCCTGGGAACAGCACAACTATGATCCAGTCCCTAGGCACAGTGGTAGAAGTCACCTGAGATAGCATTCAGCCATGGATGAAAGGGCTTGCAAAGTGGATTGATGTCTCATTTGGCTGTTCTCACTACAGGGAGACCTCCTACGTCCTCTCCTGGAACTGCTCAGCCCCACAAATGATTGGTTCAAAGTGTGGCCAGTAGGACAACGGAGGTTCTTCTGGCCCAGTGCTCAGGCCACAGCTTGAGTGCTGTGTCCAGTTCTGGGCTGCTGAATTGCAGAGAGATGTTGAGGTGCTGGAAGGTGTGGAGAGAAGGGCAGCAAGGCTGGGGGGGGGCCTGGAGCACAGCCCTGTGAGGAGAGGCTGAGGGAGCTGGGGGTGTGCAGCCTGCAGAAGAGGAGGCTCAGGGCAGAGCTCATTGCTGTCTGCAACTGCCTGAAGGGAGGCTGTAGCCAGGTGGGGTTGGGCTCTGCTGCCAGGAAAGCAGCAAGAGAAGAAGGGGACAGAGTCTGCAGCTGTGTCAGGGGAGGTCTAGGCTGGATGTTAGGAGGAAGTTCCTGGCAGAGAGAGTGATTGGCATTGGAATGGGCTGCCCAGGGAGGTGGTGGAGTCTCTGTGGCTGGAGGTGTTGAAGCCAAGCCTGGCTGGGGCACTTAGTGCCATGGTCTGGTTGGTTGGGCAGGGCTGGGTGCTAGGTTGGGCTGGATGAGCTTGGAGGTCTCTTCCAACCTGCTTGATTCTGTGAAGGGTTTCAAAACAAAGCTATAAAGGAGACAGTGCCTTTGCTTCAGTTCAATCCCTTTGGCTGTCAGCCAGCCTGGAGCAAGTCCCACAGGTGGAGAGAACTAAAGAGAGTTTGGAATCAGGTCTCCGATCGGTGAGGCAACTGATTTCGCTGGCCTCTTTGCCAGTCCCTCAGGGCTGTTCTCACTCTCTCATGAGAATCTGGGATATGGTTATGTAAAAGAGATTCCTCACCCTTAATTAAAATAAAGTTCACATGCACACCCTGCTGAAGGCAGCATTTAAAGAGAAGGGGAGAAAACATTCATCACTTCTAGGAGGGATAAGTCACTTATAATTAGAAGGAAAAAAACAGACTCTGGGCATGCAGACAAGGCAGTGCTGAACACTTTCCAGCCACCTGGCTAATCACTTCCTAGGAAAGGCTGCCGAAGAAAGCCCTGGGGAAAGGAAGGGTCATGCTGAGTCTCTTGCAGAGGACTGCAGGTGGGATTTGACCTGCGTGGGTGAGAGCTGCAAAGCCTGCAACCAAATTCCACCCATTCTGAGGCCACAAGCAGCAATTCCTCTCTGCTGCACTTTGTCTGTACTCTGTCATCTGCTTTAAAATCGAAGCCCATCCTGTTCTGTCAGTGTCCAGAGAAGGGCAGCAAGGCTGGGGAGGGGCCTGGAGCAGAGCCCTGTGAGGAGAGGCTGAGGGAGCTGGGGGTGTGCAGCCTGCAGAAGAGGAGGCTCAGGGCAGAGCTCATTGCTGTCTGCAGCTGCCTGAAGGGAGGCTGTAGCCAGGTGGGGTTGGGCTCTGCTGCCAGGCAAGCAGCAAGAGAAGAAGGAGACAGTCTGAAGCTGTGGCAGGGGAGGTCTAGGCTGGATGTTAGGAGGAAATTCCTGGCAGAGAGAGTGATTGGCATTGGAATGGGCTGCCCAGGGAGGTGGTGGAGTGGCTGTGGCTGGAGGTGTTGAAGCCAAGCCTGGCTGAGGCACTTAGTGCCATGGTCTGGTTGGTTGGGCAGGGCTGGGTGCTAGGTTGGAGTGGACGAGCTTGGAGCTCTCTTCCAATCTGCTTGATATTGTGAAGGGTTTCAAAACAAAGCTATAAAGGAGACAGTGCCTTTGCAGTATTGAAGCCAAGCCTGGCTGGGGCACTTAGTGCCATGTTCTGGTTGGTTGGGCAGGGCTGGGTGCTAGGTTGGACTGGATGAGCTTGGAGGTCTCTTCCAACCTGGTTGATTCTGTGATTCTGTCTGCTTGAGCCAGGAGTGCTGCTGCCATCAGCGTGGTCCCCAGCAGCCAGCTGAGCTGCTTTGTGTTCAGTGGCAGTGCCAGTGGGACTGGGGCTTTCAGAATAGTCTTTGTAGAATGAAACCGAATTGGGATGGAAGTCCCCAGCCACCCTTTTAGAGGCAGCTCTGTGTTTCCTGCATTTGTTTCTGGAACAGGCTGCCCAGGGAATTAGTGGAGTCACCATCTCTGGAGGTGTTTAAAAGACATTTGTATGAAGTGCTGAGGGACAAGGTCTCACCTCTGTGCAGAGGGAGATGTTAGGGTTTGGCTGGAATTGGTGTTCTCGAGGAGGATCTTTTCCAACCAGGCAATTCTATGATTCTTAAATGCTATGAGCCAAAATCTGTTTTCAGTTGTAAGGCTTGAAAGGGATGGGGAGTAGATGAGTGAGGTTTATCTGTACAACTATGGAGGGAAAATCCAAGGTGTGTGCTTGGTCTTTTGCTTGTCTGTTGGTTGCCTTTTGTCCTCTCTTCAGAAGACAGCAACAATAAAGGTGTCGAAACTCAATTGTTGAATTACTGGAAGCAGGGCATGGAAATGAAAGAGGATCTCATTCCCTGCACCCAAAGAGAAATCTTGAAAACCAAAAGCAAACCACAAGCTCTGTGAAGATGCTGCTGAAGCTCGTGAGTCAAGCCTGGCCTGTTAGCATCTGCTGCTTGTTTACAGCAGCTGAAGTGAGCATCCCTTTCAGCAAGCCTCGCATGCTGGAGGGAGGTTTACTACCCTGCTACCAAAATCTCAGTGCGGCTTTGAAGAGGCTGAACTCTTGGTAGAAGTCACAGTTGTGACTTTCTGGTGGTCCTGCTGAATTTGGTATTTTGTTTTCCTGAAGCCAAAGCCCTGGAGAGGTTTTTCCTTTTTATTGCATCTGGTGATACAAAGATCCTGAGGCTGCTGAATGAAGCCCATGCTGAAGTTCTGGACTTCAGCAAAGCCTTTGACACCTTCTGCCACAACAAGCTCCTGGCCCAGCTGGCAGCTCCTGGCTTGGACAGATTCACTCTGATATGGGTCAGGAACTGGCTGGAAGGCCAAGCTCAGAGAGTGGTGGTGAATGGTGCCACATCCAGCTGGCAACTGGCACCAGTGGTGTTCCCCAAGGATCAGTGCTGGGCCCAGTCCTGTTCAATGTCTTTAGTGATGATCTGGAGCAGGTGATTGAGTCCAGCATCAGTGAGTTTGCAGATGGCACCAAGCTAAGAGCAGCTGTGGAGCTGTTGGAGGGAAGGAGAGCCCTGCAGAGGGACCTGGCCAGGCTGGATGGGTGGGCAGAGGCCAAGGGGATGAAATTTAACAAGGCCAAGTGCAGGGTTCTACACTTTGGCCACAACAACCCCAAGCAACGCTACAGGCTGGGGACAGAATGTCTGAGAGCAGCCAGGAGGAAAAGGAGCTGGGGGTACTGGTGGATAGTAGGCTGAAGATGAGCCAGCAGTGTGCCCAGGTGGCCAAGAGGGCCAATGGCATCCTGGCCTGTATCAGGAACAGTGTGGCCAGTAGGAGGNATGTTAGGAGGAAGTTGTTGTCAGAGAGAGTGATTGGCATTGGAATGGGCTGCCCAGGGAGGTGGTGGAGTCACTGTCCCTGGGGGTGTTCAGGAAAAGACTGGATGAGGCACTTAGTGCCATGGTCTGGTTGACTGGATAGGGCTGGGTGTTAGGTTGGACTGGACGAGCTTGGAGGTCTCTTCCAACCTGATTGATTCTATTCTAAGTTCTCACACTTCTGGCACCCTCACTGGAAAGAAGCTTTTCCTCAGGTTCAGCTGGAACTTCCTCTGTTCTGGTTTGTGCCCATTTTCAGGGGTGTCCAGTGGCAGGACAAGAGTCTGGAGGTGAGGAGGAAGTTGTTGAGCATGAGAGTGGTGAGAGGCTGGACTGGGTTGCCCAGGGAGGTGGTTGAGGCCCCATGGCTGGAGGTGTTTAAGGCCAGGCTGGCTGAGGCTGTGTGCAGCCTGCTCTAGGGTAGGGTGTCCCTGGGCATGGCAGGGGAGTTGGAACTGGATAATTCTTGTGGTCCCTTCCAGCCCTGACTGATTCTATGACTGTTCCCTTCCTCTGGACCCCCATGCTTTACATATCAATAAGATCTCCTCTCAGTCTGCTCTTCTCTAGGCCTTTCTTTGTCAGAGAGGTACTCCCCTCCCCTCACCATCTTCATAGCTTCCATTGGACTATCTCCAGTAACTCTCTGTCTCTCTTGAGCTGGTTGTATTACTCCAGATGTGGCATCTCTGGTGCAGAGGAGGAGGAGAAGTAACCTTGAACTTCTGGCCATACTCTATGATTTTCTTCTTCGTGCTCTCCAGGTACCATTGGCCTTCTTGGCCACAAAAGCGTATTGCTGACTGATGGTGAAGACAGCTTCCCTATGGAGCTGCTTTCTAGCAGCTCAACCCTTAGTTGACAGGGTAGGGCTGGGTGCTGGGTTGGACTGGATGATCTTGGAGGTCTCTTCCAACATGGTTGATTCTATGATTCTAACCTATAGTGGTGCAGGGGAATATTCCTCCCCAGGTGTAGGACCCAACTCTTGCCCTTGTTGTCGTTTATGTTCCTGATGCTGGGGATTTGCAGTTGCACACAGCTGCTGGGCGTCATTGCTATGAAAGGAGGAAACACTTTGGAGGAGATCAGCAGGAAGGTGAGGCAAAGCTAAGACAGTTGGAATAGATATCCTTCAGCTGTTCAGCAGGGCAGTCTGAATGAGCACACTTCAGACAGAAAGGGATCTGATGGTCATGTCCCAGCTTGGATGTGTAGCACTGTGGGATGGGTTCATAGGCTGGAGCATGTGCTTCTAGTGGAGGTCAGCAGAGAGTCAGCCTGGCGTCAGACAGGGGAGGTGAGGAGCAAGGTCAGTGTGAGTCATGCGAATCTGAATGGGTGGTGAATGGCTGAGAGCAGCCCTGAGGAGAAGGACCTGGGGGTCTGGGTTGATGAGAAGCTCAACATGAGCCTGCAGTGTGCACATGCAGCCCAGACAGCAACTGTGTGCTGGGCTGCAGCAAGAGAAGTGTGGGCAGCAGGGCAAGGGAGGGGATTCTGCCCCTTTACTCTGCTCTCCTCAGACCCCACCTGGAGTACTGTGTGCAGCTCTGGAGCCCCCAACACAAGGACATGGAACTGCTGGAGCGAGTCCAGAGGAGAGCCACGAAGATGCTCAGAGGGCTGCAGCAGCTCTGCTATGAGGACAGGCTGAGAGAGTTGGGGCTCTGCAGCCTGGAGAAGAGAAGGCTTCGAGGAGACCTTAGAGTGGCTTTCCAGTATCTGAAGGGAGCCTACAGGAAGGCTGAGGAGGGACTATTTACAAGGTCTAGTAATGTCAGGACGAGGGGGAATGGGTTTAAACTGGAGGAGGGGAGATTTAGACTGGATGTTAGGAGGAAGTTCTTTACAGTGAGGGTGGTGAGACACTGGAAGGGGTTGCCCAGGGAGGTTGTGGATGCTTCCTCCCTGGAGGCGTTTAAGGCCAGGCTGGATGAGGCCTTGAGCAGCCTGCTCTAGTGGGAGGTGTCCCTGCCTATGGCAGGGGATTGGAGCTGGATGATCCTTGAGGTCCCTTCCAACCTAAACCATTCTATGATTCCAGGTACCACCTCAGAGATGCCAGATGCAGCAGGGATCAGCTTTCCTCTGCAGTGGAGGGTTCTCATTCTATGAGACCTTGTGCCAAGGTCTTTAAGCACAGGAGCAGAAACTGGAGAGAGATTCTTGGTGGTTTGATGGTTTTCCAGAGGCAGAGAGGGCTGAAATGAAAATCCAGTTGCTGGTATAGGTGATCTGAACAGGAACACCAGGAACTGTGCCAGGAGAAGTTATCCAAACATCTAGTTGGTGCTACTTGTGCTCTGTAGGGAGCAGGGTGAAGAGTTGTAATCATTTGAGAGCTTGAACCAGGAGCAAACTTCCGAGGCTCATTTAGGAGGAAAGGCCAAACAGTGAGCAGTGTCCATGTCCCTGACTAGGGAGGTTGCACAGCAGATGGGAAAGGATGGCAGGGAGCTGCCAGTTCCTGCTCTGCTCTCTGTGCTGTTTCCATTCTGAGTGTGGTACCAGTCTCAGAGCTTCAGCCTGGCAGCCTGCCCCAGCCAACAGCTCCCTGCTCTATGCCTCACTCTGGAGTCATTTGCAAAGTAGCAGGGGGTAGGAGGGTGGAAACAGAAACCCCAGAAGCAGAGCAGATGAGAAGTCTGGAAATCCACATGGTGTTTCTCCTGTGACCTTCCTCAAATCAGAGTCTGTCCTCGACTACACATGGGCAGCACAGCTATTGGGCACTCTCAGGTGCTCTGTGCCACCCAGCAGAAGCTGTTCCTTCACCCATGGCAGTAACATTTTGTCACCAAGCTGGCTTTTATGGAGGGATAAATGCTTTGATGGGCAGTGCTTAAAAGGTAGAGAAAGGTCATGATGATTTGTGAGCCTCTAATTGTAGGCAGAAAGAGATCATAGAATCCACCAGTCTGGAAGAGAGCTCCAAGCTCAGCCAGCCCAACCCAGCACCCAGCCCTGCCCAATCAACCCCAAATCAACACTAAGTGCCCCAGCCAGGCTTGGCTTCAACACCTCCAGGCACAGCCACTCCACCACCTCCCTGGGCAGCCCATTCCAATGCCAATCACTCTCTCTGACAACAACTTCCTCCTAACATCCAGCATAGACCTCCCCTGACACAGCTGCAGACTCTGTCCCCTTCTTCTCTTGCTGCTTGCCTGGCAGCAGAGCCCAACCCCACCTGGCTACAGCCTCCCTGCAGGCAGCTGCAGACAGCAATGAGCTCTGCCCTGAGCCTCCTCTTCTGCAGGCTGCACACCCCCAGCTCCCTCAGCCTCTCCTCACAGGGCTCTGCTCCAGGCCCCTCCCCAGCCTTGCTGCCCTTCTCTCAACATCTCCCTTCAATTCAGGAGCCCACAACTTGTCACAGCACTCCAGGTGTGGCCTGAGCAGTGCTGAGCACAGGGCCAGAAGAACCTCCCTTGTCCTGCTGCCCACACTGCTCCTCAGCCAGCCCAGGATGCCATTGGCTCTGCTGCCCACCTGGGCACACTGCTGCCTCAGCTTCAGCTCCTCTCTGCCAGCACCCCCAGCTCCCTCTCTGCCTGGCGTCTCTCAGCCACTCTGTCCCCAGCTTGTAGCACTGCTTGGGGTTGTTTTTGAGCTGGGTGTGGGGAGAGAAAGAATACTAATTATTTACACAGAAACTCCTTGTTCATTTTCCCTCCCAAGACAGTTCCAGGGTGTTTCTTTATTCCAAGCCTTTGGTACTTTGTGTAGAGAGAGAACAGGCAGTCAGCCCTTACTGTAAGCAGCACAGATTAGAAGGTGCTTGGCTACGTAAGTCACAAGCAAAGAGATAAGAACATCCTAAGGAATAATTTGAAGTGTGATGCTTTCTGGACTCCTTGCACAGATACAGAGGGATGGGTGAAGCGAGTTGCTTCTTCCTCCTCCCTGCACAGATAGCCTAAACCTCAGTAATTTGAGTTTTACTGTATTTTCTTTGGCTTCAGAAACAGCCAGTGTCTGGAGCTGAGGCACTCTGATGCTGTGCTTAGTGTCCCCAAAAGACCTGCAGAGTGAGCCAAGCTTTTGGGCTTGAAAGAGATGAGCTGCGTAGCTTGAATTGCAACTCGGTGCCTCCTGTTCTAGGAGGCTGTAATGACTACGACCTTTTGCAACAGAAACAGTTTGGACAATGCTCCACTCAGAACAGGAATGTGGTGTTCTTTGTTCCACCTCCTATAAGGCAAATCTTGTTGGATAGGCTGCTTGCAGCTTGTATCCTTGGCCACAGCAACCCCAAGCAGCACTACAGGCTGGGGACAGAGTGGCTGAGAGCAGCCAGGAAGAAAGGGAGCTGGGGGTGCTGGTAGAGAGGAGCTGAAGCTGAGGCAGCAGTGTGCCCAGGTGGGCAGCAGAGCCAGTGGCGTCCTGGGCTGGCTCAGGAGCAGTGTGGGCAGCAGGACAAGGGAGGTTCTTCTGCCCCTGTGCTCAGCACTGCTCAGGCCACACCTGGAGTGCTGTGACAAGTTGTGGGCTCCTGAATTGCAGAGAGATGTTGAGGTGCTGGAAGGTGTTGAGAGAAGGGCAACAAGGCTGGGGAGGGGCCTGAGCAGAGCCCTGTGAGGAGAGGCTGAGGGAGCTGGGGGTGTGCAGCCTGCAGAAGAGGAGGCTCAGGGCAGAGCTCATTGCTGTCTGCAGCTGCCTGAAGGGAGGCTGTAGCCAGGTGGGGTTGGGCTCTGCTGCCAGGCAAGCAGCAAGAGAAGAAGGGGACAGAGTCTGCAGCTGTGTCAGGGGAGGTCTAGGCTGGATGTCAGGAGGAAGTTGTTGTCAGAGAGAGTGATTGGCATTGGAATGGGCTGCCCAGGGAGGTGGTGGAGTCTCTGTGCCTGGAGGTGTTGAAGCCAAGCCTGGCTGGGGCACTTAGTGCCATGGTCTGGTTGATTGGGCTGGGCTGGGTGCTAGGTTGTGCTGTGTGAGCTTGGAGGTCTCTTCCAACCTGCTTGATTCTATGGTATGTATGGGTCAGGGGAGGAAGCAGGCATAGGTTGTGAGATATTTCCAAGCTGCTGTAAAAAAAAACACAACTTTCTGAATGCATGAAGAAGTTTTTAAGAGCCCAGCTGAATTTTTGGTAATAAATAAATCCTCAAATCTGAGTTGCTTCCAGCTTCTGTGCACACGAGCAAGTGGGCTGACTTCTTAAGAAGAGTGTGTGTCCAGCAGGTCTCCTCTCCCTCTAGTCTGCCCTGGTGAGACCAGATCTGGAGTATTGTGTTCAGTTCTGGGCTTCCCAGCTCAAGAGAGGCAGGGAACAACTGGAAATACTGAAGTGGAGGGTTGTGAGGGTGATGAAGGGACTGGAACATCTGTCTAATGAGGAAAGGCTGAGAAACCAGGGGCTGTTCAGCCTGGAGAAGGCTGAGAGTGGGTCTTATTAATGTTTACAGATATCTGAAGGGTATGTGTCAAGGAGAAGGTGCCAGACTCTTTCAGTGGCATCCCATGATAGGGCAGAGGACAGTGGGCACAGACTGGAACACAGGAAGTTCTACCTCAGCAAGAGAATCATAGAATGAGTCAAGGTTGGAAGGGACCACAAGGATCAGCCAGTTCCAACCCCCCTGCCATGCCCAGGGACACCCTACCCTAGAGCAGGCTGCACACAGCCTCAGCCAGCCTGGCCTTAAACACCTCCAGCCATGGGACTTCAACCACCTCCCTGGGCAGCCCAGTCCAGCCTCTCACCACTCTCATGCTCAACAACTTCCTCCTCACTTCCAGCCTCACTCTCCCCACCTCCATCTTTGCTCCATTCCCCCCACTCCTGGCACTCCCTGACAGCCTCAAAAGTCCCTCCCCAGCTTTTTTGTAGCCCCCTTCAGATGCTGGAAGGCCACAAGAAGGTCACCTGGGAGCCTCCTCTTCTGCAGCCTGCACAGCCCCAACTCTTTCAGTCTGTGCTCACAGCAGAGCTGCTGCAGCCCTCTCAGCATCCTCCTGGCCCTGCTCTGGACACACTCCAGCATCTCCACAGCCCTCTTGTCATAGGAGAAAAGAGGAGAAACTTCCTTGCAGTGAAGGTCCCAGAGCACTGGAACAGACTGCCCAGAGAGGTTGTGGAGCCTCCTTCTCTGGAGACTTTCAAGACCCATCTGGATGTGTTCCTGGGTTCCCTGCACTGGGTGCTCCTGCTTTGGCAGGACTCAATCTCTGGGGGTCCCTTCCAACCCCTACCATTCTATGATTGTGTGAGACAGCCCTGTGTTGGTAACGGCTTCTGTGTGTAATTCCAAACTCTTCCTTCCTCTGGAAGGAAAGATCTCAGTTGCCATTGCTGAAATGTCCTTGTGCTTTTCAAGCTGGACCAAAAGTGCCTTCAGAAGCACAAATAAAGGAAAGGTTTGCATTGCTTCCTGAAACCACTGGATGGGTTCTTGATGTGCATCTAAAGGTGTACAGGCATCATCACAGAAGCAGAGATGGGTTGGTGTTCACAGAATGGAAAGGATCTCTGCAGATCACTGTGTCTTATCAGCAGGACCACAATCTAGTGTGGGTTGCACAGCAGCACATCCTGGCAGGTTTTGCAAGGCTGCAGGGAAGGAGACTCCACAGCCTCTCTGGGCAGCCTGTGCCAGTGCTTTGTGACCCTTGCAGGAAAGAATTTCTTCCTCATGTTGAGAGGGAACTTCCTGTGCTGTAGTTTACATCCATTGCCCCTTGTCCTATGCCAGGGCACAGTTGAGCAGAGTTTGTCCTCTCCTTCTTGACCCCCAGCCCTCAGATATTTATAAACACTGATTAAATCCCCTCTGTGTTTTTTCCTTCCCCCAGTCTTTTCTCACAGAGCAGTGCTTCAACACCTTCATCATCTTTGTAGCTCTCCATTGGACTGTGTCAAGCAGATCCCTGTCCCTCTTGAACTGGGGAGCCCAGACCTGGACACAGTATTCCAGGTGAGGTCTCAGCAGAGCAGAGTAGAGGGGGAGGAGAACATTTCTCCATCTGCTGGACACATTCTTGTTGAGGAAGGGATCTTCAGGGCTCCATGGCAGGTGGGTTGGAACTAGATGATCCTTGTGGTCCCTTCCAACCTTGACTGATTCTATGATTCTCCTCTTGTCCATCCTCAGTCCTCAAGTAGAGCCACACAGAGCTGGTTGCCCAGGACTGTCCAAACAGCTTTCAAATACCTCCAAGGATGGAGACTCCACAACCTCTCTGAGTAACCTGTACCAGTGTGCAGTCACCCTTAGAATAAAAGTGTCTTTCCTGGTGCTCAGAGGGACCCCTTTGTGTTTAATGTTGTGCCCATTGCTAGTCCTGGCACTGGGTACTATCAACAAGAGCTTAACTCTGTCTGCTCTGCATCTTTGTGACCTTTTGCTGGACTCTCCCCACTGTGTCCATGTCTTCTCTTGCACAGGGCAGTCCAGCACTGAAGCTGCCACCACTCCAGCTGTGGCCTCACTGCTGCTGAGTAGAAGGGAAGAATCCTTGATCTGTTGCTACTTCATTGCCTAATGCAGCCCATTTGCCTTTTTGGCTGCAAGCAGCCATTGCAGGCTCATGTTCACCTTGAGGTCCACCAGAACCCCCTCCCAGGTCCTTTTCTCTCAAGCTGCTTCCCAGATGGGTGATGCCCAACATATATATAGGTGCCTGGGGTTGTTCCAGCTCAGGTGCAGGACTTTGCCTTTGTACTTGTTGAACTTTGAGGTTCCAGCTCTAGTTCCCTGGATCTTCCTTCTTGAAGATTAGGAGTGACATCTGCTTTCCCCCAGCCTATGGGCACTTGTCCCAGTCACCATGTCACCCACTACCTCACAGTGATGCCAGCCAGCTCCCTCAGCACTCATGGGTACATCCCATCAGGGCACATGGACTTATTTTGATTCTCCTTATGTAGTTGTGAGCAGAAGCTTCTGGAAAGGAACTGATCCAGTTCCTCTGCTTTCCTTTCTCCTTTCCTCTTCCCTTCTGTGTTTCCCACTGACCTCAGCACTCAATTACTACAAGAGGCACTACACTTTGAATTGTAGAATCAACCAGGCAGGAAGAGACCTCCAAGATCATCCAGTCCAGCCTATAGTTGGACTTGCATGATGAGGTTGCTGTGGCTTTCATTTAGAGCTTAAAGGTAATCAAAAGAGCTTGAAGGTAATAGAGATGCTTTAGATAGAAAAGACCTCTAAGGTCATAGAGTCCAACTATCAACCTAAGGCTGCCATGGCCATTAAACCATGTCCCAAAGTGCTAGAAAGTAGCTTTAAAACAGGTGACCAAAGTTCTCCTGCTGCAGGGAGCCTCTCCCTGGGGGTGGTGGTGTTGAGGTCCTGCACAGCTTGGCCTGTGTAGCCTGTACAGTGCCTTTGGTGTTATTCCAGGTTGAAGATGGGAGTCTGCTGCCAGGCCTGGCTGCCTTACTTCAGCTCTGACTGCCTTAACTCACTCTCTTTGCTTTGGAAGTTTCAGTTGCTGATGCTAACCCAGCTGATTGCTATGTTACACATTTAGGGCTCTCTCTTTCATAGAATCCTAGAGTCAAGCAGGTTGGAAGAGACCTCCAAGATCATCCAGTCCATCCTAGCACCCAGCCCTGGCCGAGCAACCAGACCATGGCACTAAGTGCCTCATCCAGGCTTGGCTTCAGTTCCTCCAGGGACGGCAACTCCACCACCTCCCTGGGCAGCCCATTCCAATGCCAATCACTC
>WAAF01015233.1:0-13929 GCA_013400475.1 Tricholaema leucomelas | reverse complement strand
TAAGATTTTTTTTAGATTGTATTCATTTCTTTAAGTTTTTTTTAGATTGTATTCATTTTTTTAGATTCTATTTAATTTTTTTTTATTCTGTTAAGTCTTTTTTTAGATTTTATAATTTTTTAGACATTTTACTGGTGGTTTTAGATGGTATTTTTATTTTAGATTTTTTTTTAAGACTGTATTGGAGTTTTTTAGGTTTCATTAAATGTTTTTTAGATTTTATTAGGTTTGTTTTAGATTTTGTTATGGGAGTTTGAGACTGTATTAGGGTTTTTGTCTTACATTTTATTAGGTTTTTTTAGATTCTGTTATGCTTTTGAAGATTTTATGATTTTTTTACATTTTAAACCCCATTTTATCATCTCTATATATTCAAAGTTTATTCCAGCTCTATTCCTCCAGCCCTGCTCAGAAAAGTCAAACTCAGTACAAGCACTGCCCGCAGCCCCTGCACCTCCAAACATTCCTTGCAAGTAAAAAGAAAGAAAAAACTCTTTTTTTTTTTCCTTTCCCTGAAGAAGAAGGAAAACAGAATCCAAGCAAAGCTTATGGCCAAGTGCAGCCCTCTGCAACCTGAGTATTTCCTGGAGGTTAAATTGATGATGCGCTGGACTTAAGCGAGCGCGGGAGCGGTATCAGACTACCAGACTGTGACAGATACCTCGAGAGGCTGTGACCCTCCAGCCCTGCCAGCAGAATTGTGCCAAATAGGAAATGTTTTGAGGTTGGTTTGGGTTGGTTTTTTTTTTGAATGGTCATTTTTACCTTAAGCCTTCCTGGAGTATAGAGGCAGAGGAATCTCAGCGCTGGGAAAGCGAAGGCGAACGATATCGAGTTTAGCTGCGCTCTTTCCGCCAAGGGGTTCGGCGTGGCAGTGGAAGGACAACAGTGCACCTCCTTCCTTAGCTTTGCCTTTGTTCCAAACATCTCCCTGCAGAAAGAACAGACAAAGTTAGTTCTGTTTCCTCAGAGTGGATCTCCTGCGACAGGGCTCGAGCCATTACTGGCAACAGGAACGCCTCTATGGGGACGTTTGCGGTCGCAGTCGGTAACGGAGTGCCTGAACCAAAGGAAAACAAGGACAAAAAATAAATGATCCCCTGAAAATCAATGGCACAACACAACAAAACACCTGGGCCTGGCAAGGTGGAGATAGCCATGGAAATAGTTCCTCTGTAAAATGTTGCCCAGTTTCATCATCCCCCACAAACGCAGTTTAGTCTTTTCTTTTGTAGCAATTTCCTACAAGGCTTAGGGGAAAAAAAAAAAACCCTCTTTACACTTCTGAAACTACCTCTTTTCTAAAGTCAAAAATGCCAGCAGCAGGCTGATTATCATCTACCCTGCCTCAGACAAAGCTCTCTCACTCTCTTCATGGTGAAGCTGCCATCAAAATAAACCTCTAAAGCAAGGTGCTGAACTCCAGGCCGTTCAATCCAAACACAGGTCCCTAGCAAAACCAGGTTGGTTCTCAGCCTCTGACTGGAATTCCACCGACAGGAGGGAAAGCAAAAGTCAGAACCTTCAGATGTGTGTGCACGAAGATGATTTCCAGTCCTAATTTCAAGCCCTCCCATTTAAATGTTCTGAACCACTGCTGCGTGGATCTCCTCTTAGATCTTTTTATTAGTTAATGCTTTTGGTTGGGTCCTTGAGCTTTGCAGTCTCAAAGCATACCTTTTACTTAGGCAAATTACGTTCCCAGTGAAGTGTCCCATCCTTAATGGCAGGCAAATTCAGCCAAATAACCATTCACAGCTGGTGGAGGTGTGGGAGACAGAGCGGCTGATAGGCACCTTTTAATCAGTCTCTTCTTTTGGCACGTTTGGAGCTTTTCAACTAAACCAAACCCAGGACTTAGCCACTTTATTCTGCCTTTGAATTCTTAAATTTCTACTGGTGGCAGTTTGTGCTTTGTTGAGCCAGGAGAGCTATGTACACATTCAGATACATACACATGAGCCAGCAAGACCTGGAGCAGAGCCTTCAGTTTCCCCATCCTTGCAAAACCCAATGGACTACCCCCACTTTCTCCCTGGAAAGCCCTGACAGTGAGACCTCAGAGGTAGTAAACAGAGCAAGATTTGCTCTGGCCAAGATGCTTTTGCAGAGTGATGAGGACAGGCACACACTGAGGAAGGCACTTGGCTTCCACCAGCAGCTGGGATCTGTAAAGAAGAAAGGCAAAACAAGTGCCAGTGCTGTAAATATAAGCTTCATTCAAATTTCCAGAGCTGACTGAGTCTAGTCTGGGTAATTTCTAAAAGTGGGGGGGGCGGGGGACACCCTGCTCCCCAGCACGAAGGGCAGAGCAGGAGTGACCACGTCTTTGTTTTGCCTTTCTTCTTTACACATCCCAGCAAGACTGTGAGGGAAGTAGACCTCACCACTGTTTGCATTTTACAGCCTATCATCTAGTTCTTCTCACCAAAACATGCTAGCTAGGCTCAAACTAGCACAGGTCCCCATTCCATGCTTGGATGGACAGATAAGCACCATCCCTGCACACATCCTGCCCTAGGTTACAGCAACTGAACATCAGTGGAGGGTCCCCCTCCATGCTTGAACAGATAGGCACCATCTCAGAACCCATCCTGCCCTCAATTACACCAACTGAACATCATTTTCTTGGTCTAAGGGGGTGAGGCCCCTCACCCTGTGTCTGCCTGATCTAAAGCTTATTACTGCCTGAGACACAAAGGCTCCTAAGGGTGCAACCCAACCAAATCAGCCACGAGCACTCCAGCGCGGGTGTCACACGCAGCCTCAACGCCTGCGCCTTTGAAGGTTCCATAAACTTGGAGAACAGCCCTCGGTGGACAAAAGCTCTGAGGCAGGATCCTGAATGGGGGTGTGGGGGGGGGAAGCCACTTCCTGCAGGTTCGATTAAGCTTGCTAATTTTCAGTCAAACACACTAATTTCCAGACAGGTCCTTCTGATGTTTTCCCTCTGTTTGCAATTTGCATCATTAAATAGCTCAGTGTTTCAAAGCAGCCGCCGCGCTAAGGTCACAAGGTTCTATGTTAAACAGCAGCATCCTCAGCTTTTTAAAGGAGAAGCAGGGAGCAGCTGAGCTGATGGCACATCATTTTCTTTCTTTCTTTCCTGCCCCTTTTTCTCTTTTGGGGGTGAGGAAAAAGGAAGGATTGGAGCTTCTTATGGATCAGAGGCATTTTAGGCTGGAAGAAAGAGCAGATCTGTAGGGCTTTGTGCTCTCAGAAGCAAGACGGAATCACAGGTGTCCTTGGCTGGCAAGAAATCATCTTCTTTTCTAATGGTTTCCCTAGGACAGCAGGTCAGCTCTGGGGGCTTGAATATCTCGTTTTAAGAGGCAGAAAATTCAGCCTCAAAAGGAAACTCTGAACCAAAGGTACAGGCTGAAGCTGAAGATTAAAACCCGAACCCTTGGCAATGCTCGGTACGGCGGAGAGCTGGGCTGTGGTGACCCATCCAGAGTAAACAGGGAGAGCAAACAGATGTTTCTCAATTAATTCTGCTTCCATATCCGAGGAAGGGTGGTACCAACACGGCAAATCAAGTGTGGCACAGAGACACCTTCATTCAGCCTTTCTCCGAGTAAAATTGCCTTTTTGCTCCCTCCCCTCCCCCTCCTCACCCTGCTCCTCTCCTCCCCTTCCTGCCCGTTTTTATGGTCACACAAAGTGAATGTCTGAGCTACAGCTCCTCTGAAGCAGTTTTTCATGCCTGGGGAGGCTGAGTGGTCACCGGGGCTGGACAAGCCTGAATCTCCCTGCTCCAAGCAGTTTTGACAGTTGCTGAGGACGCCTCTCAGTAAATAAACCCAAACCCCAGCACTGCATCAAAGGCTCCCGAGCTGAGCTGCCCTGGGAAAGCTTTTCTCAAGCCATCAGGGCTCTGGGACATGCAGCCTCATGCTGGAAAAGCTGCTGCTGAATTGCTGCACGGCTTCACATCCAGCAGATTTAAAACCAGCTTACCTGGGGTTTATCTCACGCCTAGACATTTGAGAGGGAGACAGCAAGAAGCAGCAGCAGCCAGAACCACGGAAACCAGCTCTGAAAGTGATGGGGTTTTGGTGCAATTACCTGTGCTCATACATGGCTGAGTGGGTGTGGGATGTATATATCCATAGGTAAAACAAAGAGTAAATGCAGGGTTGGTTCTGCCTCCCCCTTCCAGCAGTCAGTGATGTATCTAAAAGGCTGCTTTAGTCACAGGGTTGTCAGTTTGAAAGTGCTGACAGGCAGGATAGGAAGGGGGGAAAAAAAACGCAGCAAGGTGCTCCTAGAGGCAGGGAAAGCATGCTCTGGCACATGCACCCAGCGAGGTGCAGATGTTGTGACCTATGTGGGAAAAGATAAACAACATATAAATCTCCATTTGGAAGGAAATATCATTGTAATTTCATCACCAAGGCCTCTGGGGGGAAGGGAAAAAAAAGAAACAAGAAACCAACCTAGGTTTATGATGCATCCTGCTCTTGCTTTGCTTACAAGTCAGCAGCTGCAATTAAGACAAGAGAGTTGGGAGATTTAATTCAGCTTAATTCATTATACATTTTCCACCACCACCACCCTCCCCCAGCCACGTGATGGAGGTGAAGGGAAGAACCCATGGCTTGTCATTCAATATTTATTAAGCCCACTAAAATAGTCTGCTTTGTAGGGGAAAACAAAACCAACAAAATCCAAACCAAAACCAAACACACCACCAAAAATAAAACCCCCTCCAAATTGCATCTTGCTGTCATAGCAGAAGCTGGTGCCAGGCTGCTGCCTTGCATTGTCTGGCCGGGGCTGGTGACTTTGAAGCGCGCTGTGTGTACAAATGTCTTGCTGTAAGCAGTCCTGTACTACCAGCGTCAGTGGAGACCAGCCTGAACTTGCCATTCAAGAGCAGGAGAGGGCTGTGGAGAAGGGCAGAGAAAGGAATCTGTTGCCTTTTTTCCCTCCCTGCTTTGAGAGGCGCTGCAGAAGGATGTGGAAGTAGTTCAATAAGGCGAACGATCCAAGAACAGCTCTTTTGAGCGCGTTCTGATGTGTGCAAACATGACATATTTAATTAGTATTACATTCTAGCTCTGATAAGAAATCCCAGATTCGAGATAGGATAATTATCTTCTAACAGCATCCAGCTGCTAAACTTCTCAGGAACATGGTCCCCAACACTGGTTCTTGGAGCACATCACAAATAACCGCTCTTACCGCACGGAGCGTTTGGAAATGTCACGTCAGGGGAAGGGAGAAGCTGCTGGAGGGAGAGGGGGGGAGAGGAAAAAAAAGGGAAGCATTTTCCTTCCTCTGGCTAAAGCAAGGCCTCAGAACCTCACACCTAGGCAGCAAGCAGACGCAATTAAAGACAGAACAAAGCAGGGGGAAGACAAAAGAAAAACAACCCAAGAAGCCCAACCGAACCTTGCCTTAAACAGATCATGAGTCTGCTTGTGGCTCTCTAACAGATGTGGCACCAAGGGCGCTTTGTTTAGCCAGTTGTAAGACTCTGGATGAGAACCATTCCAGTGGTGCTGCTTATCACGCTTTTAATTCTGCTTCAAAGAGAAGAAAGGGGGGAGAGGGAACCCCAAAACTCACCCAAAACCAAAACAACAAACCCCAAACAAAAACCAAAGCACCGAGATGTTAGCTTAGAGGAAGACCAAAACAAATGTCTGTATGTGGCTTTTTTTTCTATCTGGCTGCAGAGAATATTCAGAGCACCACAACGTCGTCGTTGTTGTTGTTGAGAACAGAAATGGAGAGACAAACAAATAAATAAATAAATGATGGCCTTTTAATCAGATTAGCCTTTGGCCAACGTCCCAAACTCAGGCTGAAGTGCAGTGCTTGTGGTTTCTCAGCAGCTTACGCTAAGCCTTGCACCATGGAAATAATCTACTTTTAAAACCCGGGAAACAAATCGACTGCACTAAGGACCTAAGTCGCTGTCATTAGGGAGTGATTAAGCTAAACATTTTCATACACTCTGGTAGCCCAGTTTCAGGGGTGGGTACCTCTGTGACCACGGCAAGGGTAGCACACACCACCTCCCCCCCTCAAATGACTGCTGCCTGTGATTTGGCCACCCCAAAAAATAAAGAGCTGGGCTTAGATTTGGGTTTCTTCCTCCCTAATACCATGCAAAAAAAAGGGGGAGGGGGAGGGGGGAAGTAAAAATAAAGGGGGGGAGGGGAAGAAAGAAAAGGAGGGAAGCACAGAGAGAGATTTGCTTCTAATGAATTAGAAACTAGAGTAAAATCAGCTTTTGGAGCAATCTTTCTAGTGGGGATCATGAGTTTGATTAAAGACTGTACACGATATTTTTTGACACACATTAGCCTCCCCTAAAACCGCTGTCACCTCGGATTAAAGCCCTGCTCCTTGTTTTACACAAGCATCTCTCCCTTAATACATAATTGATACTGCAAAGTCCGAGGTGGGGGGTGGGGGTGTTTTTTGAGGCGGCAGCTCCTGTTCAGAGTCACTTCCCTGCCACTTCGGCTGGCCCTCGCCTTTTGCAGAGAGGGAAGGTACAGGGTGGAGGTGTTGGAGCAGAAACAGCTTCACCTGCCCCAGATTTCCTCCAAGTTAAACAAACATGAAAACAAACCAACAAAAAACTAAAAGGGGGGGGGGAGGAAAGAGAAAACGGGGAAAAGGAAGAGAAAACAGGGGAAAAAGGAAAGAGAAAACAGGGGGAAAAGGAAAGAGAAAACGGGGGAAAAAGGAAAGAGAAAACGGGGAAAAGGAAAGAGAAAAGAGGGAAAATGGAAAGAGAAAATGGGGAAAAGGAAAGAGAAAAGAGGGAAAAAGGAAAGAGAAAACGGGGAAAAGGAAAGAGAAAAGAGGGAAAAAGGAAAGAGAAAACGGGAAAAAGGAAAGAGAAAAGAGGGAAAATGGAAATGAAAGGGGGGGAAGGGACAAGAAAGGGGGGGAAGGGACAAGAAAGGGGGGGAAGGGACAAGAAAGGGGGAGAAAGGGGACAAGGAAAAAGGAGGAAAAGAAGAAAGGGAGAAGGAAGAAGGGGAAAGGGGAAAGGGGGAATACAGCTCTGCCTCTGTCTGATCAAATTATCTGCTGTCTGAGCCATCCTGGCTATCTCGGTACAGGCAGAGCCTAAAGAGGGCAGGCTCTGGGTGTCAGATGCTGGTGCTGGTGAAGCAGGAGGTGCGTTTGCAGGAGGCTCGTTTGTGCTTTCTCCTTGAGCCTGAGCTCGGGTCTGGCACAGTCGGGATGTTGGAGCGGTCTAAAGGTGCAAGTCAGGTGCGCTCTGCATGCCCTGCTTTGGACGTTCTGCTGCTAGCTGGTTTCTAATTCATGGAACCTGCCATTAATCCTCAGTCTGTCAGCCGCTTCTCTTTTTTGTTCTTCCTTTCCTCTGACAGTAATTCAGGCTGACAGTTGAAGGATTAATATTTATTAAACACCCTGTACTCTGGAAGTCAAAGAAACTCTCTCCACTCCTTCCAATCTCCCAACTCGTAGAAGCTCTTCCCCCCCCCTCAAAGCCCCTTCGTGCTCCTTTAAAAGGCCAAACCAAGCCAAATGGCCACAGAAAGGGAAGGGCAAATGACCCAAAAGGGGAGATGCAAAAGGAACACAACAGAACAGGGAGGGGAAATAGAATCGGTTACAGGTAATCCTGCCACGGACTTGGTTAGTGGATGCGTTTAAGGTAGTCCTCTGCCCAGGCATGTGTTTGCTCACTCTTCCTGCCCCTTCCAGTCTCTTCCCCCCCCCTGCCCTCCCCTTCTCAGCTCATAAATAATTCATAGCCTGATAAATATGCAAGTTCAAAAAAAATGCAGACATGGCAGCACTGCATTAAAAAGGGGAGGGAAGAGGGAAAATAAGGGGGAAAAGGGGCAAAAAAGGGGTTAAAAAGAAGAAAAAAGAGTTAAGATGGTTTAAAAAAGGGGAAAGGGGGGGAAGAAAAAAGGATTAAAAGGATAAAAAAGGAAAAAAGAAAGGGGAAAAAGGAAAGGAGAAGAAAAATGAGAAAAAAAGGAGAAAAATAAAAGGGGAAGGAAGAGGGGAGAAAGGGGAAGGAAGAGGGGAGAAAGGGGAAGGAAGAGGGGAGAAAGGGGAAGGAAGAGGGGAGAAAGGGAAAGGAAGAGGGGAGAAATGAAAGGGGGGAAATAAAAAGGAAAAAGAGGGGGAAAGGGAAAATAAGGGAAAGAAGGGAATAAGGGGAAATAAAAAGGAAAAGGGGAAATAAAAAGGAAAAGGGGAAATAAAAATGAAAAGGGGGAAATGAAAAGGGGGAAATAAAAAGGAAAAGGGAAAAATAAAAAGGAAAAGGGGGAAATAAAAAGGAAAAGGGGGAAATAAAAAGGAAAAGGGGGAAATGGAAAAGGAAAAGGGGGAAATGGAAAAGGGGGAAATAAAAAGGAAAAAAGGAAATAAAAAGGAAAAGGGATAAATAAAAAGGAAAAAAGAGGAAATAAAAATGAAGAAATGGGGAATAAAAAGGAAAATGTGGAAATAAAAAGACAAAAGAGGGAAATAAAAAGGAGAAAGGGAGTGGAAAAAGAAAAAAAAAGAAGGGGTAAAGAAGAAAACCCCTCCCAAAAGAATTAAATAATGGAGCCTTATGCTTTTCCCACTGAAGACCTGAGCTGCTCTTAGTGGCTGAGAGGTTTTCCAGCATCCAGGAAGCTGTATCAGAGCTAAGATAGGAGCGAGACTGCTCCTGGTCTGATCCTCGCTAGGCATTGCTGCGAGTGGGCTGCAGCAGGCTGCAAGGGACGGAAAATGGCTGCTTGGCTTGGCCTTGGGTTGGCTTCTGCTTTGCTGTCTGAAAGGGAAAAGCAGGAGGAGGAAGAAGAGCCAAGATGCTTCCAGGCCTGGCAGGTCGAGCCCCAGCACACCTTGTCAGGGCGCTGGGACATCCAGGGGGGAGCAAACTGGAGCAGGAGCTCAGGCACCCAGCCGCGCCCTGGGACCGGCAGCTAGCGCAGGTGTCGGGTGGGATCCTCCCAGTGGGAAGGTTTCTCTCCTCCCAGGGGTCCCCTAAGTGGTGGTCACTTCGAGGCCATCAGAGGATGGCTCTTGGGGGCCAATGCCAGCAGGGTGGAGCCTGCTGCCGGCAGGCAGGTAAATCCACCCAACCTAGGAGGCAGGAGGAGAAGCGAAGCGCAGCACCTCCATTTTGTGAGCTAAGTGCTTCATTACCAGGCTGGAACGAAATGGAGGAAGGATCCTTTAGCCTGGACTTTTAATTCCTTTTTCCCCTCCTCCTTTTTCCCCCTTCTTCTTCTCTGTCTTCTTTATATTTTTTCCCTCTATTTTTCTTCTTTTCCTTTCTTCTTCCATGACCTGTTTTTTTCTCCTTTTCTCTCTTCTTTTTCTTCTCTTCATGTTTCCCTTTTTTCCTCTTTTCCTTCTTTTTCTTCCTTTTCTCCTACCTTTTTTGCTGCTTTTCCTTTCCTTTTATTTTTTCCTCTTCTCTTTCTCTTCTTTTTGTTCTTTTTCTTCCTCTCCCCCTTCTTTTCTTCTTCTTCCTTTTATTCTTTTTTCCCTTTTTTCATTATTTTTTCTTCCTCTTCTTTTTCCTCCTTTTGCTTTTTTCCCCCCCTCACCATTCTTATCCTTATTTTCCCTTTTATTTTTCCCCCTTTTCCTTTTTCTTTCACTTTTTCACTTTTTTCTTCCCCTTTTTTTCCTCCTTTTCTTCATTTTACTTGCTTTTGACTTTTTTCTCCTTAGCTTTCTTATTTATATTTATTTTACCTTTTTCCCTCTTTCTTTCCCTTTTACTTCTTCCCCACCCTTTTTCCCCTCTTCTTCCTTTTTTTCCTCTTCCTCCTTTTTTTCCTCTTCCTCTTTTTTCTTTTTCTCCCTTTTTTCATTTTCCCTCTTTTTTCCTTTTTCCCTTTCCCCCCTTTTTTCTTTTTTCCACCTTCTCCTTTTTTAACCCTCTAACCCTTTTCCCTCCTTTTTTCCCTTTTCCTCTTTTTTCCCTTTTTTCTGCCTTTTCCTTTTTCCTTCTTTTCTGCCTTTGTCCCTTTCTTTTTTCTTTTTTTTCCTGCCTTTTTCCTTTTGCTTTCTTTTTTCCTCTTTTTTTCTGCCTTTTTCCCTTTTTCCTGCCTTTTTCCTTTTTTTCCTTTCCCCCCTCCTTTTTTCTGCCTTTGTCCTCTTTTTTTCTTTTTTTCCTGCCTTTTTCCTATTTCACTTTTTCCTCCTTTTTTTGTCCTTTTTCCTCTTTTCTTTTCCTCCTTTTTCCTTTTTTTTTTTTCTTTTTCCCCCCCTTTTTTCTGTTTCTACTTTTTTTCCCCAGAGCAGCTCTGAGCTGACATAACAGAAGAAACAAAGTACCAGGAGAAAACCGGGTGGCTAAGCAGCATCAGTCATGCAAACCCCTCGCAGGCACCGCAATAGGAGACAGGCAGCTACGGCAGACAGGTCCCCCCGGCTCTGAAGATGCAGGGGGCTCACCTACAGTTGATCTTGGGGTTTAGCAACAGTTAGAACATGAAACTGATTTCAGCCTGTGAAGTGTAACCTTTGGGATGAACATTTAAATTGGAAACACCACGGGTAAGAAATAGACCTCAGCATTTAATTCGGCCTGGCTAGTTGGGAGCCTCCTATTTACTGTACAATCATTTCCAGTTTAATTAAATAACGCCGCTGCTGCCAGTCACAGCAGCACTGGAAAGGTGATTAATTGTCTGCTTAAATGAAATATAAACTGCCTTAATAGTAGCAGCCAGGCAGAGCCCCACGAGCATCACCGTGGGATCCATTTGCAGGCACGGAGCCTACCTGCAGCACGCCGCGGTTAAAAACGCAGCACCTACACCTCCACACAGCGACTGGACCACAACCACAGCTTTGGCTGCCTTTCTCTTTTCCAAGGCCAGCCCCATGATTGCCTTTTACCAGACTGGTTTTTATCCCCCCCACCCTTCCTTTTTGTTTGGCAGAGAAGCTCTGCCACGATTTGCGTCGTCACCTCGCGGAGTCGGCCACGGATAGGCAAACAGGGGCTGGAGCAGGGGGGCTGAGCTGTCACAACAAGGCGGCAGGATGCTGGATGCTTACATATTCCACTTTGTTCCCGTTGTATTGCCGGCCACAGGAGCAGCAGGACAAAGAGCCTGACAGCGTTAACCATGGATTCTCACCTCCGTTTATCCAGCCTAGCAGCTCGGCAAAAAAAGGGAGTCAGGTTCTGCTTTGCTATCAACAAGATGCAGAAGCAAATCAGCTTGTAAAAGAGTGACTTCCAAGCTGGACTGTCTCCAAATGAGTAAATTACTAAAGAGGTAGGTAGAGAGAGAAAGAAATAAATATATATATAGGGAGAGAGAAGGGGAGAGAGAGAATGATAGAGATAGAGACAGATATATATAGAGAGAGATAGATAGGTAGAGGGGGAGAGAGAGAGAGAAATATATAGAGAGATAGAGGGGGGGAAGAGAGAAAGAGATAAATAGATACAGACAGAGAGATAGAGAGGTGGGAGGAGAGAGAGGTAGAGACAGAGATGGAGAGAGAGGAAGATAGAGAGGGAGAGAATATTCCAATATCTTTGTCTTTTTTCCCCATGAGGGGAAACAAAAGTCCAGAAGAACCAATTTAACACACAGAGAAAAAACTCCTCCCCAGCAACACCACCCATTGAAAAGAGCAAACTCTGGGACTAAGGGCTGGGTTCTCTCTGGTTATGCTGCTTCCTATCCTTCTTTGCCTCTCCCACACCCCAGGAATGCTTCAAAACGGAATTGTCACTCATGGATGTCAACGCTCTGGGGCAGGGGCAGCTCCCCAGGTCTGCTGCACTTGTATGTGGGGCTGCGTCCTGAGCACTGCCTAGGAAAGGAATAAAGCAAAGAAAGCTCTTGCCAGAAAGAGGCAGCAGATTAGACTCTTACTTGTTAAAAGAATAAAACCAGAGAATTCAGCTCAGTTTCTACTCTAATACAGCTCTGGATTAAATATGAGGAGTGTTTTGTTTAGCATCTACTACTTAGGCAACTGCTAGGAGGAAATTCAGTGGCAAAGCAATAGAGTTACAAAGAGACTCACAGAGTGGTTTAGGTTGGAAGGGACCTCAAAGCTCATCTAATTCCAACCTCCTGCCGTAGGCAGGATTGCTTCTTGTTTTCATTTGGAAACTCTTAACTTGTAGTGAAGTCATGTCCAAAACAAACCAACAAACAAAAAATTCCAATTTACTTCTAAGGAACTTACAAAACCCAAATAAACAAACAACAACCCTCCAAAAAAACCCAAACCCAATAACTTGGCTTTGAGGAGCTTTTAAACCCCAGCTTGGTTTTGAGGAGCTTTTAAACCCCAGCTTGGTTTTGAGGAGCTTTTAAACCCCAGCTTGGTTTTGAGGAGCTTTTAAACCCCAGCTTGGTTTTGAGGAACTTTTAAACCCCAACTTGGTTTTGAGGAACTTTTAAACCCCAACTTGGTTTTGAGGAACTTTTAAACCTCAGCTTGGTTTTGAGAAGCTTTTAAACCCCATCTTGGTTTTGAGGAACTTTTAAACCCCAACTTGGTTTTGAGGAACTTTTAAACCTCAGCTTGGTTTTGAGGAGCTTTTAAACCTCAGCTTGGTTTTGAGGAGCTTTTAAACCTCAGCTTGGTTTTGAGGAGCTTTTAAACCTCAGCTTGGTTTTGAGGAGCTTTTAAACCTCAGCTTGGTTTTGAGGAGCTTTTAAACCCCATCTTGGTTTTGAGAAGCTTCAAAAATCCCAATTTGATTTTAAGGCACTTAAAAAACCCCAACTTGGTTTTTGAGGAGCTTTAAAACCCCAATTTGGTTTTGAGGAAATTTAAAACCCCAAATTGGTTTTGAGGAAATTTAAAACCCCAAATTGGTTTTGAGGAAATTTAAAACCCCAACTTGGTTTTGAGGAGCTTTAAAACCCCAACTTGGTTTTAAGGACCTAAGAGAAAAGAATCCCTCTTACTATCCAGTCAGTGCAGTTCCATGCCAGTCAGCCATGTCCCATGAAAGAGCACTGTGTAATGACAGCAGTGGTTGCTGCTAGCTTTGTCTGTATTTTGTTCCGCAGAGATTTGTGTGCCCAACTTGCCCTTCGTACCTGTAAGCATCTCATCCTCATCCCCTACACTGATTGTTCATTTTACTGTGACTGGAACTGTGAAATGCAGCAAGGTGCCCTAGATGTGTTCCTGCATGGTTCAGCGATACAAAGCCTCTCAGGTGCTGCCTGGATGGAAGGGAATCGATGCTTGCAGAAAGGAAAGAGACTTTAAGTGGTGGTTATGAAGCAAGGTCTTAGGTGAGGGATCTGCACTGCCAACAGAGTTCTGTGGGGTTTGTTGTTTGATTAAAACCACAAACATCTGCTGGCTTCTCAGACCCAGAGCTTCAACAGTCACTGTAACAACAAAAGCAAGAACGGAGACCTGTGATGACTGGATAGGGCTGGGTGCTAGGGTGGATGGATGAGCTTGGAGGTCTCTTCCAACCTGGTTGACTCCACGATTCTATGAGCCAGCCCATCTGAAGTGCAACTGAATGCAGTGAAGGAAGGCATCCACTGTGCCCAGAGATCTGCCGCTCTTCCCATGGCATGGATTTTGGGGTAGATAATCTCTAAGGTCCCTTCCAACCTAACCTGTTCTATGATTTCTATTGAACAACTTTAAAAGGATTCAACTTAAAGTTAACCACAAAAAAAAAAAAAGAAAAAAAAAAGAAATCCATGTTAATTTTAAAGGCACTTGAAGGAATTCAGTTCTGTTTCCTAGGAACTTTGGAGGGCAAGAGGGGGCAGAAATCCATGTTAATTTTAAAGGAACTTGAGGGAATTCAGTTCTATTTCCTAGGAACTTGGGGGGGGAGGGAAATCCATGTTAATTTTAAAGGAATTTCAGGGAATTCAGTTCTATTTCCTAGGAACCCAGGGGGAAAAAAATCCATCTTAAAGGAACTTGAAGGAATTCAGTTCTATTTCCTAGGAA
>WAAF01015228.1:13674-38580 GCA_013400475.1 Tricholaema leucomelas | reverse complement strand
CCACATCCACAGGCCTCCCCACATCCACCAAGCGGGTCACCTGATCATAGAAGGAGAGCAGGTTGGAGAGGCAGGATCTGCCCTTCCTAAACCCATGCTGGCTGGACCTGAGCTCTTTGCCATCCCTCAGGTGAGCTCTTATCACCCCCAAGATAACCTGCTCCATCAGTTTCCCTGGCACTGAGGTCAGGCTGACGGGTCTGTAGTTCCCAGGTTCCTCCATCCGACCCTTCTTGTGGATGGGGACCACGTTGGCCACTTTCCAGTCTCCTGGGACCTCTCCGGTGAGCCAGGACTGGTGGAAAATGATGGAGAGTGGCTTGGCCAGCTCAGCTGCCAGCTCTCTCAGCACCCTGGGATGGACCCCATCTGGTCCCATGGACTTGTGGGTGTCCAGATGGCTCAGCAGGTCCTGAACTAATTCTTCATGAATTTCCAGGGGAACACACCGTACATAGACTGACAAGGATAGGATTTGGAGTGTGCTTGAGACCTGAGCTTGGGAAGTCCATCAGGAGAACAAATGATCTGCAAAAGCATAGCCAACAGTAACAACCAGGCAGATCATCACCTGGTGCATCTGCATTGCCTCAGCACCAAGGCTTCCTGTAAAATGCAAAGCAATGTGGAGTGATGTGTGGTTTCTTGTCTCCCTAGGTCAGCCTTGTTCCTTGCTCTGTTTTTGTGCATGAGAGCAAAGACAAACTAGTAAAAGCCAGGGGAGGTGAGTTCTGATCCTGTGTTTGTCTCAAACTCCTTTGATCTCTGGATTGTCAGCCTTCCTGTGTGAGTCTCTACTATGCAGAGCTGCTCCATCACTATAGCAGCATGGTTGCCTCACTCTTTTAAACAAAAAATCCTTTAATTTTCAGGACTCACCCTGTGACTAGCCATGTGCTACCTGCACTTTTTTGGTTGGAAAATATCTTAAAGAATTGTTCATAAACCATATATAAGTGGCAGGTAGATGGGAAGTGGCATGCCTCTAATTTAAATTTCGATTAGAAAAAAATACAGAAATGTATTACATGAGGAACTGCTAAGACTTGTACGGAATATTGTGTTTTAAGACCTACTGTAGATCTATGTTGGTGCCTGTGAAAGAGAGGATAATTAGTGCCCATACTCTCAGTCATATCAGACTAAAGGTAATGGGGTGTAAGAAATGGTTCATTAGGCTCTCTCAAGTACTTTTACTGTGTCCATACTATTTATACCAGCAGAAAAAATTCAATGTCTTTAAAATCAAGTCAAAGCATTCGCCTTAGATTCTTCAGTTTAAGAAATAACATTGAGTGATGATCTCTTAAAGTCAAATGGAAAAAAAATGTACATAAAAGACTCTTAAAGCAGTTTTATTAGCATTCTGTGTCACTCCAATGCAGTCTCCATGCCTATGCAAATCCTGCCTCCTTCATTTGTACTTCTCTCTATATGTTTAGCTTGCATAGGGGAAAATTTGTGGACACAGGAGGCTAGCAGGCAGATGCATAACATTTAGGTTTGAGAGAAGCATGCACATGGAATATAATTAGCTTCCTTGTTCTTGCTTCTCTGTTTTGTTTTTTTTTTTTTTGTCTGAACGAAATAGAAAACTATATGGAGAACAGCAACAAATATGAGTAAGGGAATGGAAGGAAAAACTGATAAAAAAGGGTTAAAACCCCCAAATATGTGTAGCTTGACTAAGTGGGGAGGACAGAATGGCATGCTACAAATGTTTGAAGGGTACAGCTATCAAACGAGGGTGGGAAAGTTATTTGGGCTGACAAAGGAGATATAAGTAGGAGTAATAGGATGAAGTTAACAAACGAAAAATTTAGGTTAAGAATCAGGAAAAAGCTTCCTGACAGCAAAATGTATAATACAGCTCTGAAGCAATTTCTCACGGGAAGCAGAGAAGCACCATCACATGGAGCCCTGTGCATTTAAAAGTAAATTGGAAAAGCATTAGAAAATATAAGGAGAATAAAATATAAGGCACTTTTCTGTGCAGTGGAGGCTGGACTGGATAACTGGGGGCTACTCCCCTTACTCTCTATTTCCATTTTTTCTGGCTCTTTGTTAACAATGTGCCATTTGTACTTTCTAGAAAAGTAACTAGCACAGCAAGGGTAAATTTGGGAGTCAGTCTATTAGCATAAATTACACTATATATCTACAAGATAATAAGGGCATATCAAAGACACGTTGTACTAATACTGCATGCAATTCTGAGAGCACTTTTGAACATACCTCATTTTTTGATTTGCAGTCGTGGGCATCTCCATTTTGAAAATTTGGCCCTAGGTAAGTGCTTAGTCTGGTATCTTTTCAGTCTCTGGTGAGGATTAAATGAACTGCGTTTGACACCACACAGAGGGTGAGACACGCTGCTAAAACCGGGTGTGGAGCTTTCAGCTGCTGCTGGCTTGAAGTGGGAGTGGCAGGGCTCAGCATCTGTTGGTGGCGGATCTTCTCACAGCTCTCAGCTCAGCAGCTTGTTTGGCACAGGGCTATGGAAATGCAAGCCTACCACTCTGAGTTTGGCATGCCGGGCAAAACATTCCACAGGGATAGAAAGTGTGAACAGGACTGCGTGACCCTGTGGTTGCCTAAACTCATTTCCCTTTGCTTTTGGGCACCATGAGGGGGATGCATAAATCATTTCAGCTCCCCTGGGATAATATGTTTTTCAATCGACCTATCTAGGGCACAGATTGCCCCAGTGGTCATATTGTATAAGGACAGGTAGGACACTCAACTCTTTAATATACAGACAATGAATACCTGCACCCAAAGAGAATACACAATTAAGGCATCCTGATTAATCCAATATCACAGAACAGACATACAAGGGAGAGTGGGCATATCCCAAATAAGGCAAAGAATAGTTTTCTACCCATGCAAAATAAATGCCATGTGCCTTTAAGTGCCAGTTAAACTTGGGCTGTTGTCACCTCTTCTAAAATCACCCTGAGAAAAGAAAAGCTTGTAACTGAAAATTATTATTGGAAGGTTTACTCATACTTGCCTCATTAATTACCTTTGCATATATTTTGGAAGACGTAGTGTCTTGGTCTTAGAAGATTTTGATTTCCCTCACACAAAAGAACAACTGCATCTTGGCTACAACCATTTTGACATGAAGGCTGGAATATCTCAGAGGCACTTGTCTTTACATATACACACAAAGAAATAATGATCAGTAACCAATGATCTCTACCCAGGAAAGTGCTTATGCCTAACCTTCAAACCACAGGGAACAGCTCATGTTGTTTCAGATAAGCCTGTCCTCCAGAACTTTTCTGGTGATTGTGATTTTCATAAGCATGTATAAGCTTTTATTATGAGGAAGCTCAACATTTTCCTGCATTGGCCTTGTCTTCCTGAGGAAGAATTTTTGTTGACCTTGAGAATTTAGATTTATTAAAGTCAGCCTCTGCAGTCCTTACAGAGACAGAAGACATGCTCAATAGTCTACTTACCTCAGCGTTAGTTAGGGTTCTCTTCTTCTCCTGCACTAGGAATGTAGGACCACATCATAGTTACTTTGTGAGGTGATTACTGAGCTTTCAACACTCCTTATGTTTGATGTTTGCTCCTGGAAGACAGGGTGTAAAGTGGTTCCTACATTTTATATTCACTTAGAAAACATTTCCTCAATGCAGACTGAAACCTGCCCTTATATGTTAGCATGAAAACATCTATCAAACATTATACGAATACGGAAGTCCAGTGTACACTTGCATTACTTCAAAATCATTCTGTCATTCAGCTGCATTTGTATTACTTTCTAAAAACTTATCCTCTAAACTGTTGAATTGGTTATGGGAACCAGTAATGATCCATGATCCTGCTCTGCCAGGCCCTATGCAAAGACAGAATCAAAAGATAACACCTGTGTGAAAGAGCTTATACCGTTTACGTGTAAGAGCACTAGATGATATTTGTATCGTGTTTGCTGAAGGGTTTGAAAACTCTGGGCTAATTCTCACTGGCACCAAGTTCAGTGAAGGCAAGTCAGGTTCCCAGTAAGGTCTGAAAGCAGGGCAAAATGCGAGATGCCAGTTCAGATGCTGAGCTCCATGCAGAAACATAGCCTATCTCCCTCCCCAGCAAGCTGCGCAGCACTCTTGGAATCACGCACAGCTGCCTGTGGCAGGCATCTTCCTCACCCTGCCATGACTCATTTCAGTAAAGCAATGTATTTCTGCACAGAAACGCCCTTGCAGTAAACTTTCAGGCTGTTTCACAATTTCACACAGCACATCTTTGAAAATAAATCACTCTTCTTGTGCTGCTTTGTGGCTTTCTCCAGTTACACTTCCCCCTCACCCCCCTCCAAAATTCAGGGGAATTCCAGAACATTTTGCAATTAGCTAAGGATTATATTTCCTTATTTTTATTAATTTTATGTAAAGTGGGATTTATCAGTGGAGCATTCATTGACACTGACTTCAATTTATTCTGATGAAACTGACTGACATCTGTGTGTGCTGTTCATCAGTCATAATTTAAACCATTCTTAATTGCATTAAATGTAAATTAAGACATTCAATTTTAGCCATTATTTTTCATAAAACACTGTGAACTGAATTTTAGTGGGTCATAAGATCTTACATTCAAAATAAATAGGGTAAATCTGAAACTTACCATTGATGTTCATATTTCACCCTTTGTCGGCTGTATTTCTTTTGTAGCATACTAGATTGGAACGATTAATTTTCTCTCTGAAGGGAACATGAATGGCTAAAGATTATGTAGCTGAGTTTTTTAACAAATGACTTTATCATTTCTAGAGCTTGCTTGTTACCACAATGTATTAAATATATTAAGAGAAAATGCAATTAACCTTTCATCTAAACCAAATGACAAATTAAAACAGAAAACGCAAACCGTGCCAGAATCAGCCCTCTGATTTTAAATTCACAAGGCTATGCTGCTAGATTTATTTGCTGAGCTTCCTTGAGGAGGTGAGAGCTTGGGTCAGGCAACACTCAAATTAATAAGAGAATATGCAAGCTACCCTTGGTGTAAAGGAGAGCGGTGTTCAGTGAGCGGGTTTGGAGACTGTCTGGGAAAGGTCAAATACATAAGTTTCGGAAGTTAAGACCAAAGCTCCTCTTTAATCTGGTAGTTGCAGTTTTAGCACAGTGACCAGCAACTGTCTAGTTCAGTGACCAGCAAACACCAACAGCAAAGAGATGATTTTCAAAATCAAGTGCATTTGCTTCAAATTAAGGGACAGACTGAATGCGGTGGCTTAGCATTAGTCACATCCCAGCTGAACGCTTTTAGTTGGAACATGGTAGGACTTGTCCCCAGCTTAACATGGTAACTCTGTCTATGCTGACCTCATGACAGGAAAAGCTATGGCCATCTCCCAGGCAGCTCTGTCCAGCCCATCCTGTGCTGGAGTGACCACCCCCAGGGTGAAAGGCAGCTTATTCGCATGGGGCTCACCTTGAGAAAGACCCTAGGCTGTATTCTGGCACCTAAGCTATTGAGCTGGTTGGCAATACGGGGCTTTCATGGAAAAAAACTGCAGGGCTTCTCCCTCTGGTTTCCTGGCACAGATTTGGATGGGTAGTTACCCATCTGTTTGACATTTTATACTGCAGGACGGCTAGTCTGGGACTAAACAGCATATCAGTACATGTGAGTGTCTGCACTGGTTTAAGATAAACGACATACCCATTTGGTATTGCTTTTCACCTCAGTTGCAGCACCTGCCTTGCTGGTTCTCTAGACCATGTGCCTAGAGGATGCTGGTGTGAAATGGGGCTGAACTCCCTCAGATCCATCTTTCATTTGAGACCACAGTTACATAGCTACGACCTGGCATGCCTCCGATTTGAGCTCTGCTGTACAATTCAGGCTTAAAAGTCACTGTGGCTGCAGTTCTTTAGGATGGGGTGCAAAAGTTGACCAACAAAGGGGAGACCATGGGCCTCCCCCCACATGTGTAGTAGAATTTTATATAACTATTAAATGCAACATTCATATATCCAGGCCAGTTCAACTGATGAAGAGCAAAGTGTTGCAATAAGTCTGGAGATGGGTAGTGATGCAATCATTCTCCCAGTTTCTTGCTATTAATATATGTCTCTTACTCATTTTTAAAGATAGCATAAATGAGAGTACTGAATATAAATGGCTTTTATAAGTCATTGAGGTCAGTGAAGCATGTCATTGTTTGCAACTTGAATTCTATGAAAGTACTGGCTGGCTGAGAGGCACGCTGTATATTTTTCTCAAAAATAAAACCCACAAACAATATCCCACTATTTTTAGTGATAATTATAAAATAATGCTGGTTAGAACAAGTTTCCAAAGCTGGTTATGAGTGCTAAATTATATGACATTACCGTTTCATCCTAAGCGTACACGATGCCTATATGCCAGCAATGTATAAATTACTTCTCTAGCTGTACGTTCGCAAACATTTGATTATGATTTATTTTGGGGTTCTCTGAAAGATGAAGTAAGTTCTTTAATATTAGCATTACTAATGATTTTAATGAGGCATTAAAATGTTGCAGTATTGTAGGGACATTTTTCTTTTTTAATATTATTTCATTAATAGTTTACATGAATGTTAATGTTAAATTGATTATGGAACCTGAAAGAGTAATCCACAAAATGTCAAAGTGCCATTAGCAGAGTGAAAGAGCCCTCCAAAGGCAGGGATCTGGTAAGAGCTAATGAGATATCTCTGTAACACATAATACTGAAGCAGCTTTTTCTAAAATTAAGACTGAAAATTAGGTTTTAATATCCTTCACTTTGGGACTCTTCAGCCATTTCAGCAACTGGAGTGTTCAGAATCATGCATGCAAAAACCCAGCTCAGAACCTGGTCCCAGCTACTCCCACAGCATCCAGTCTTATGTGTGTGAGCCTCAGTCAAAATAAAAACCCCACCCATAACCCCAAACATACCACAACAACTGCAAAAAGATTTAAGTAAAAATTAAAACCTTTCATAGGATGCGATGACTGCATTATCCACCTATTGACACCTCTGCAGAAAGGATCAGCCATAGGGATTTATGGTTCACATGCAGTAAGCACTGCGTGTCTTGCTCTTCAGCTGAAGAGGAGACAGCATGATGAACTCTTTCAGTATAGTTTCACAACACAGGTCTTTTGGTAACGCTATTTTTCCTCAGAGGAAATGTTCAGGGAAGACCTGGAAATGTGTGGTGTCAGAAAACCTAAATGGCAGTAGGGGTTAAGAAGGGTTAGGAAAGGATCCAACACACATCTGCGAGGTTCTCCACTGATTCACAAATTGGGGAGCTAAGAACGTTTCAAAAGGTTTGTCCCACAGCAGTGCTGGCTGAAGCAACCTGCACATACACAGCAGATGAACCAAGGTCTTACTGACCTTGGCAGCATTACAGGCAAAAAGATGTAAAGATGAAGCATTCTTAAACAATTTCACCCATGTGCTAGGTAAATCCATGCTTTCATATGCTGTCCATACATGTCCTGAATTTCCAGTGATAGTTTTATTGTGGCTGAGGCAAATAAAATTTGTTCTGTAGATGTGATTTCTTCTTACATCATAAGAAATTAAGTTGTGAAATGGGTAATTTTATCATCTCCTTTTAGTCCCACACTATGGAATATCTAAGCATGCTAATTTGTGTAAAAGCATATTGTCTTTTAAGTATGATCATCAGTCTCTCAGCAGTCCGTTGGCTTCTATGATATTCCACATCCAGTCCTGGCTACTGATGTCCAAGTCTTTCTCACAGCAGTTTTTTTCCCCCAGGATCTAAATTTCACCACCAGGACCATCTTCCTCTTGGCACCTTTCAAACTGGCATGGCCAAATGTTTGGACATTTGTGGGTCCCAGGATCTTGGGGACAATCACATGACAAGGTGCCAAGGCAGGGAAGACAGCCCTCCTATCTTCATCCTGAAGCATAGTGGAAGTCATCTGGGGCTTTGGTATAGCACCATATCCTTCACTTTATGTGAACTTCATCCTAAAAACACTAAGTCATGGCAACCAAGACTGTGAGAGCTGCTGAACTTCTTGTGGGGTCTGAGTTTGAGCTGAGGGGAAATATTCAGACTTTCTATGACATGGGCCTGCCAGATGCTGGTTCCCTTATGGATGATGGAGGGAGCTGAGTGCTCAGCTTCAATCTAGGTGTAGGCAGGATGCCAGCCTGGCAGCTCTTCATGGTGTCTGATTTGACAGCTCCAGGTGTCCCTCTTCAAGGTCTTCCAAACAACCACAATGCAAGCATGAACTCCAAGCAATGAGCTCCAGGCAGCAGCAGGTGCTGGAGGGAAACCCCAGCCCTCCATAGCCCAAAGCCATACTGTGCTGCCTTCATCCCTCCAAATCATCTTTGTTTGAGCCAAGGCTGAAGCTGAACACAGAGTTCAGCCTCAGGTCGGATTGTTTTCTCTCTCACTTTCTTGTCCATGTAAGGTTCTTATTATAGTCTGATAATGCCAATTAATTAGGCAAACAACACCCTTAGGAAAAGGTCTTCTCTATTACAGATGTGGAAACCGAGGCTTCAAGCCTGGTCCTGCTTGGCATTTGCCTGTCAAAACCACTAAAAATACTTTCATAGGCCAAATGAGATGAGTAGAGGTCCTTTCCTATAGGTCTTTTCCTACAGACACAGATCATGGAGTACTCATAATTGCTGGAAACAAAAAGATTGGGGACCATTACTTTAAACACCTCGCATTACAAAATTTCACAGTGAATGTTGGTCCCTCTACCTTCTCCATAAATATCCCAAGGTTGATTTAATAACATATTTACACAGAACATCTTAATTCAGTTATTCTTTTTTCTTTCCATAAATTAGAAAAGTGGGTTGAAAACCGAGTCAAATGATTTCCTACTACCACAGATTATTTGCATCCATTTGGTTAAAAAAATGGCTTACTGTATCTCCACTCAGTACCTGGACTGAAATTGGCAAAGCTGGTATGCTCCAAGGCCAGCGGTTCCAGGTTTCGACTACCCACTGCTTCTCTATGGTGCAGTGGACACAGAAAAACACAGGTTTCAGGAGCCTTGAGAAAGCACTTGGTAGTTAAGAGGCAAAATGAAGAAGCAGCAGTCTCTTTCCTTTCCTCTCTCACCTTAGAAATTAGTGATGGCAACCTTAATCATTAAACCAGAAACTTAAAAAAGCAGTTAAGTGGTCAATAAACAGACTACTTCCTAACAATAAACACAGAGAAAACTAGCTAATAAAGATGGTCTCAGTTCTGGCTTGTAAGTGGAATTCCTCATTCCTCTCCAAGCCCATGCAGAGCTCTTTTTCCTTTCAATTTCATTCAGGACTTCTATGTAGAATCTGATAGTATGATCTGATTCATTATACTAGATGGGCATATATTTATCATCCCATTTGTTTGTGCTGTCTGAATATTCCATCTCGCATCTAACACATGGAAATTTCAAATCAACTCAATCTGGTGTTCTGAGTGCAAGGAGTATATTTGTTCTGCAAAGCCTTGTTTCATTAAAAATGAGTGATAAGATTAAGATGACAATAAACTGTACTGTGTTGCTCCCTATACTGTTGAGGGAAAACGGCTTCTCCTTCCACTTGTAGGTGGGAGAATCTTCATAAAGCTTAACAGGAATTTTCCTTGCATCGACACCATTAGCTTGGCCTTTCATCCATTCTTAACATTGGTGAATAAGCCAAGAGTTAACCTGGGAGCCTTTGGCATTTGCAGTTTGGTGTGCAGGTTTCCTGCTAGTAAGAGCTTAGGGTGAATTAATTTTCTGCTGAATATGTCATTAAAGAACAGGATTTTAAAATGCAGTCAGAGTTAAACTGAAGTCTTGTGGTAATCCTTTAGGATTCAAAGGAAATTTGTGACTGCTTACAGGGCATGCAGTCTGTGTATGGCTCATTCCTGCCATCAGATGTGGATACATTGGCCATTATTAAGTATATATTTTAACACTTATATTCATTACCACTCAGAATAATAAAAACTTCCCATTTTGCAGTGACATTTATTTACTGTTGAGCATCAGCCCAGGTGAAAGAACTCTCAATTCACTTCTGTATGTAATCTCTGGGTCTGTCATTCACATGTAGAAAACTCAGCTCTCTATTTAGCACAGTGTTGGTGAAAGATAGACATTTACAGGGCCCCTCTGCCCTTGAGCTGTTCCATTAGTGCATGGAAAGCACCTTGCAGCCTGTGACAAGCGCAGCAGATCGGCACTAAATCAAAAATCAGTGCCAGCCAGGGATCTAAGCCACCATGAAGGTCACAGCCATCAGCTGCATGCCATCTCAATCCAAACAAAACACGCTGGATACAGGGGGATTTTCACTACTCACAATAGGAGACAAACACATCATGTTAGAGTAATCCCCTGATAGCAGTGAAATGGGTAACTGACCTTTTAAATACTTTTGAGTATTTAATAAAACTTTGAAGATGGGGAAAGGAGGTGTTGATAAATTTTGGGTGTTTTTTATAGTGTAACTGAAATGTTGGCTTCGTGCCGCAGCTACCCAAAAGGTTAATATAGAATTTCTCTCAGTGTTGGGAGAACTCCTGTGTTTTAAAAAGCTCATTAATTACTTTGCTGTGTTCAGGTTCTGTGTCCCTCCACACACACACAATGAATGCTCTCTATTTAGAATAATTTTCTCTACTGAATGCTAAGAAACTTATCCAAGTACACTTCAGTGGTTGATTAATCTGAAAGAGATTTCAGAGAAGACACAGTTGTGGGCAGCATTTTTCCTAAGACTGTAACCCAAAGTAATGTCCAGAGTCACATACTCTAATAGCAGTGCAAAGCTAAAGGAGGGGAAAACAGGGGGTTAGGAGATTAAGAGGTTCAAGTAAGACAGTCAAGGCAGTCTACTGCCTGAGCTGCAAGGGAAATTGAACAGCAGGATCTGAACCAACCAAAGAGTGCCTTCTCTCAGCCAGGCTGCAGGAGGGGAATTGGGTGTCTGGCAGTACTGTGTATAAACCACCACACTGTTTCTGACATGTGTGGGTTGATCTCACTGGGGCTGTCCAGGAGGTGCCTGCATTATACATAGGTCTCTCTCTTTCCTCCACAGAAGGCAGTACTGTAAGCCTTTTATTTTTACAGGAGTTCTCAGGTCAAGAGAACAGAGAAGGAAGAACAGCGCTGGAGAGGAAGAAAGAGCTATGTTCTTCCCCTGTGGCTACCATTGGCTGATCCTTCTGCTCAGCACTAGGGACTGCAGCTTGAGGTGTTCTCTGATGGATGCCTGGTTGCAGGGGTGGTTGGGTTGATTCATGGTGGATCTGAGCACACAGGTTTCTTTTTTTGGGATGCTCTGGCTTTACACAAGTTCCTTTGGGGTTCACAGCAAGCTTGTGGGAAAACGTAGGGATTTGGGAGCTAATCCTTGGTGCCATTACACTGACTTTGCTCCTTCTCTTTGGAGAAATTTTGGAGGAGATTCTTTAAGTGAATTCCAGAGAAAAAGGCCCTCCCTTTCCCAGGTCTCTTCTACCAGGTTTGCTCAAGTTGAGCTCTTCCCATTCACTCAGAGTGAGCTATGTGCTCTAATGAGCATAGTCTTTATCTGCCCAGTTTTACAGTAACTTATGTTCTGTAGGAAAAAAAAAAAAAGAAAAATAAAAGTGTCTGTGTGCATGGCATACAGGATGTGTGGGAGAGCAGTCTTTCATTATCCTGAACTGTAAAGCTCACATGCAGCTTCAAGAGAGGATAATGAAGGCCCCTTGGAAATAAAATGACTAGATGAGGGAAGGTAGAACTGCTTCCCCTTTGAGATCTTCCCCTCCTGCTTTGGGAAGGACCATTCCTGTTAGAAATGTAAAATGTGTAAAACAAAGGGAAGGGATCTGAATGGGTATTACAGAAATAATATTTATGTAATTTACTTAGAGAGGTCTACTGAATTGTCAAAGCTTATTTTAGCTATAGTATTTCAGCCTTTGTCAGACTAATTGTCTGCATCCTTAATTATACAGAAAGTTAATTTAAGTACGATACAAACCAATGCACTGGTTGAGACTACAGGTTAGCCAGTGCCCAGCAGTTTCTTAACAAAAGAGTATAAGAAGCAGGTCACACACAGCAGTAACCCTTACTTCCATAGCTCAGCCAGATGCTGAATCCTTAACATTAAAAAAAGTCATCAGCTGACCTACCTCTCATAAGGTTGCCGGTTCCTTTCCTGAAACTATTTCAATGCAATTTCCTAAATAAAGATGAAATACTTGCCCATATGTTTTCAGGAAAGAAAGATTTGCCTTGGAGGAAAATAGTTGTAAACATGCACAATATGTTTACATTACATGACTGCTCTAAATGCTTATTTTGCTATGGAAAAAACGTGCACATCCACGTATATGTGGCTGATTCATAGATTGTTTTGTACAGGTTATGCACGTCTTATTTTTGTGTCAAAATTCTCTCTCTCTCTCTATATATATATATATAACTCGTGTATGTGTATATCATGCATATGCATATATATTATATATATATATAGCATACATAATCTATGTACCTGCCCACAGAAGAGCCCCGCGACCTATGGTGCTATCAATTGCCAATTTTGCCAATTAAAGGCAGTGTATTTGCAAAGCAGGTGCTGCGAATCGAGGGAAACCCCAAGGAGTTTTCGGCGAGCTCGGGAAGTTTCCCGGGATAGCTGCAGACCCCAAAAACGCTCCTGGAAAATGTGCGCTGTGGGCGGCTGCCACCTGGTGGCTCCGGGAGAGGAGCCCGAAACCGGGGACGAGACCGGCGCTCCTGGGGCATGTTTTTCCTCTTTTTCGGCTGAGACTCAGCTTCAGGGTTTTCGTTTTCGCTGTGCCAGAGCTTTCGGTAAAGCCGTGGCATCTCTGAGCGGTGTTAATTTAAGCTCTCCTTCATGACAGTCGCGTAGACTCTCAAGTGAGAGAAGGGCTTGTAAAGGGGCCAGCAGGAACTGTCCTTTCCTCCTTCATTTCTCTTTTTCATCTTAGTTAATAAAGTTTTTGTATTCATCGTTCATCAGGAGTCAGCCTGGGAGTGTGCTCTGTTTAAACGCTCTGGCTTTTCACTTAATGCATCCCATCTGTTTCTGAAATAAATTGCAATAATCCGTGTTTAATGTTAATCAATGTATTACTAAATATGCAAATTATATTAAAAGACGTGGTTTGAAAAAGCTTTCATTTGTAAATATGGTAGCTTAAAACAGGAAGCATATCTAAAAGCCATTTAGATACAGTAGCCTAACTCTAACAGTGTGGCTGATTTATAAAGCGGTTTTCAAGTTGATCTTTTTCCCACAAGGGGATATGTAAAACTGTTGCATATCAGATTTTGTTAACATCTGATGGGTTACTGCTAACAGTGTGAAAGCCTAATATTCATGACCATGTCTCTTATTTAAATTAAAGCAGTCTTATTCCTGCTTTCTAATTTTTGTGCTCATCCTAACATATGAATTTGCATGAAGAGTTTATGAATTGCAGTGAAAGCAATTTGAACAAGCTTTTCAATCAGTGCTACATCTTAGAGCCTGATCTAGATAATTCATTGTCTAAGGGGCTCTTCTGGCCTCTTCCTCTCATTTTCATGAGTCCCAGTCTATCAAGCTGGCTGTCCCTGATGGTGTGGTATTCACTCCAGCACATCACTGTGCAGGAGGGTCCTCTGCAGGACCTCTTCAGGACCCTTGCCATGCTGCTCCCATTACACCCTATCTCACAGAAGCCCTGTGGCGTTACTTGTGCTGCTGCATTAGAGATACACAGAAATCACGGAATCGCAGAATTGCCTAGATTGGAAAAGACCTTCAAGATCATCAAGTCCAGTCATTAACTGAACACTGACAAGTCTTTGACTACACCATATCCCTAAGCACTGTGCCTACAAGAGTCAAATACATCCAGGGATGGGGACTCCCTGGGCAAGTCATTCCAATACCTGATAACCCTTTCAGTAAACTCTTTCTGACATCCAGTCTAAACTTCCTCTCCCATACAGCATAGGATTGGTTGCACTTGCTGACTCTCCATGGAAGAGTGGTGGTGTATGTCTTGAAATGCATGTGCACAAGGTCTACAGGCAGGACATGACCCCTGCACCCAGCCTCATGGCCCTGAACACAGAAAAGGAAACACTGGCAAGGAGAATGAAACAAGATCCCTCTCAGAAGATAAAGGCTAAGACATTCTGCAAACAGAGTCTGTACTTTGTGGTTTCAGGATAAAGTTCGCTTCTCCTAACTCTTTCTTGCTTTGTTTTTCTGTCCACGCCCCTGCTATCTTCAGAGGACAGACAGCTTGATGAAACTGCCTCTTCCACATGGTGGAGCAGCCCTACCTGGAAGACATGGGTACTGCAGACAGGAGCAGGTAAGAGAGAGAGCTGTGAGCACTGTAGTAGTCGCTCATGATAAGGAAGAGGGGGATTACCTCCAGGGCAGGGATCACTTCCATGCCTAGGGCTGCCTGTGTGAGAGTGGCCAATCCTTGAAAATGGAAGCTATCTTTTGAGCTTGTAGTCCCTCAGAGACAGCATCTGCTCAGTTTCTCTTCAGTTTGAAAACACATTTTTCTTTGCCTGTGCTATATTACAGAAAATCCGTGATGTTTCAGGATGTAAGATAATCTCTAACTATAGTTATTTGAAAGGCAGCTTACCCCTTACCCTGAAGAAGGTCAAGCCATAACTGGATGTGAGGTAGTTTCTGGTTGTGTGGGGTTTTTTTAAATCTCTTGTGGCAGCTTCCTGTGAAGCATCCAGTGAAGTTTACTGAGATGTAACAGAGTAGAATTAACAGATTAGAAGGATCACAATGCTGATTTATTATAAACTCATCTGTCTTCAAGAGGGATCTCTTGGGTCCTTACATACTTGCTCTTATTTCCACATGCTTGAAAACATTTTGCATGAATTTGAAACTGCCCCTCTTTCAAATGACCATTTGGTGACTTGGTAATAAGTGTTTCCATGAGAAATTGGTCACAGTTTACTTAGTAGCTAAAACGTCCTGAAACTCAGATCTGGGTTTGTTTGTGTATGTCAGCAAACCTCACAGGAGCTGAAGTGGGAGCAAAGTTAGAACAAAAGCTATGGACCCAAACTGCTGAGTTCCACATGGAACACTAGTGCTGCAAGCTCAATAGTCCTGCAACATCCTGTTATCAGAGGCAGATAGGGGAAGACAGTGCAGGCACTGCTGATCTGCTACCATGTATTTACATTCAAACACCAAGAAAAAAGTACCTTAATAAAAGTATTTTGGAAAATGAAAAGCTGAGAAGTAGGTAGGACCTCCTTCTCTTCCTGAATAAAAAAAGTGGGACAACCATGGAAACAAGATTTAATGAGAATACAAACTTACTGGAGAAGCAGGCGGGTTGAGGGCTATACTTGCCCATATAACATGGAACTCTGAGGTGAGCTTAAACGGATGACCTAGTTGTGGTTTCTCTGTTGGTTCCTTGTGTGTGGCACTTAAGGGACTGATAGCATAGGTCTAGGAATTTCTGAGGGTACCTTGGCCAGGGTGACACTTGGTCTTCCTCTTGGTGGGCAGAAGATATGCATGAGCATCTCCCAGGAGGCCCTTCTCACTGCCATAAACCTGCAAGTTGAATGCCTGCTTCTGGATCTGATGTAGCAGCTTAGTTTGACTTATTCATAAAGCAGTGCTCTTGCCTTGTGTTATGAAGTCAGAGGTTTATCCTCAACCCTCCAGGGATTTCAGTGATCACACTGTGTTTGGTGACTGAGACTGCCCTCAAGGAATTTTTTTTAATCTCATCTAATCAAATCGAAAAAGTTACAGCTAGGTTTGGAATAAAGATTCCTATTCATAGAGGATTTATTGACAATACCTTTCAAAGTACTGTTTAACATGCAAGGTAAACAAATTAAAAATCCCAGCTTGTGGTCCAAGGGCATTCACAAATTAGAAATGACCCCCTGCATGCCCTGAGAGTGTTAATGATGTAAAAGCTGAGAGGAGCTAAAGACTCTCGGGAGAAGAGAGTGGGTCAGAGGGGCTTCTGTTGAATGTACCAATCTGTTTGGCATTGACAGGCTCTTTGTCTAACTTGGGAGATGACAAGAGGAGCTGAGCCGTCTGGTAAAGGTGGAGATGTCTGTCTACATGGAGCCACATGTATTTGTCATTTTGTATTTGCTTAGTTGTTGGTACCTCTTGGCTGCCTGAAACCAGAAAAAACACTTGCAGATACAGGGAGAGAGAAGCAGCAACCTGAGGCAGTATCAAAAAGTATGATGTGAGAAGGCTTAAGTCACAAATCCAGTATCTCTAGTTTGCTTTTCAGCTGTTTTAGTGACCAAAAAATGTCTAAAACAGAGCTGAGGATGCAGAAGGGCCATCCATTTAATGATGTGTTCATATCTCACTCAAAGGCTGCCATGGAGCCTGGACTGCAAGTGATGGAAGCATTCGTGTCAACTGTGGCAATACACTGGTGCCATGTGAAGGCTGAGGTGGGTGCCAACACACACTGATGCTTGGCCTCAAAATCACATTGCTGCTCTGGAAGGCTCTCCTGTTTTTTGGCCAGCTAGACTTGTTTGACTATTCTTATACCTCACACAAGGTGGCAAATCTCTTTCCACAAGGATAAATGCAGAATTTTCCGTGGCTCTGTAAAGAATCTGAAGGAAGTTCTAGCTCCCCTGAAACAAACAATAATAATAATAAAGTAAAAAAAAGCTGTGCCATCAACTGCAGATAATGATCAGATATCAGATATGCATCCAGATGTATATTCATGGAAATAATAATGGATATCCAGGAAGCGCAGGCAGGGGGTCTGATAATTCTTTGACTAGTAAATGGAAGAAAAAGCAGAATTTCCCTCATCTTTTTTTCTGTGCTTCATATGAATTCTCACTTGGATTCAGAACTGATCCAGCTAAGGCACCAAGAGAGCATAACTACTGCAACAACCAAAAAAAAGGACACGATTGCTCCAAGATGTATTCACGAAGCAGCAGTTATAGGAATAGCAATGAATAAACTCTGATTTTAAAATCTGCTTCTGTAGAATGCTTGACTGGCAGTATTGCAAGTTGGCTAGTTAGTGGAAGAGTTGCTTCAGCTGATTTGGAAGTCTGAACACTTAAAAGCTGTTCCTGACTTTTGGTTGTTTAGAATCCCCTTGAGATACGTTTTCCAGAGGCACTGAGCACAAACAGCTGTGGGCATTCCTCCTTTGGTGAGTATTGCCCAGCACTTCTAAAAGTGGATCTAAAGTGCAGCATGCCAGACCACCCCAAAATGTGCTCATTTAGGATAGAAGTTACTAACCTTTATTCTGGAAAGGTTCACTAATATTTACAGGCTTGGTAGTCTCTTGATAGGAAATAGTTGTAAGTGATAAATATGTCTCCAGCAGAGAACAGCAAGAGATTGACCAAAGAGTTCCTTTTTTTTTAAGCACTTAAGTGAGTAAGTCCTTTCAAATTCCCTCTCACCTCCACCCTTTCCCTAGCTTATATCCNCCACAAAAGCAAATGGAGGGTGAGGTTAGAAAGCAAGACGGAGTTCAGCCAGCAGCCTCAGCTCCCCAGCAGGCAAAAGCTCCCAGTGAAGAGAGGAAGCAAGTGACCTAATCTTTGTTTTGCCTTTCTTTTGTACACATTTCAGCAAGACTGTGAGCGAAGTAGACCTCACCATTGTTTTAATTTCTTAGCCTATCATCTAGTTCTTCTCACCAAAACATGCTAGCTAGGCTCAAACTAGCACACCAGGTTTCCCCTTCAGACTGCCAGAGTGTTGAACATGGTCAAAGTTGCTGGACCACAGCACCACCTCACTTGAATCTGCCCAAAAGCACCACTTCTCCACCTGTTCTGAAGGACTTCAGAGGCAGGAGAGGAGCTATGGACCAAATATTTCCCCAGCCGTGACTAGCCCCAGGGCAGGACATGTCTTTTTTTTTGTCCCCTAATTCTTTCAGTCGGGCTAAGGCTGCCTCTCTGTTGACTTTTTGTAAAGAAGCAGCACATGTTTGTGAAGAGGAATAAGTGAGGTTTTTGTCCCTTGGGCTCTATGCTGCACAACAAAATGTGAAAATCATCTGACTCAGAAGCATCCACAAATGTTTCTTGATGTTTTTAATGTAAGCAACATAGTCTGAACTTGGTTCACTCACTATGGCTGAATTCCCATAGCTGAAACAGGAATCATATTATCTTCTAATAAACTCAGGATATGGAAGACTCTACTAAAGCAGCTGATCAATGTTTTTTACAAACTTGTGTTCATTGAGATATGAGCTTTAACCTTTATCAACTTGGGTCAGCAATCCTCAGAGCCTGAATTTCCATCACCTCAGAAGTTCAGTTTTCATTTAAGTTCAGTTTTTATGTATGTGGACTCCCTTAAGCACATTCCTCTCACAACATTTCACATGTTATCTGGTGGACACCATCCTCTGTTTCTTTGTTTAATTGTAGATGGGTAGTCAGATGAAGTGGGACTACACGAGGCCTGTGTTCTCACAAGTCTGTGAACTAAAAAGGAGGTCTAAACAGATGCATGAGCTCATGGCAAAGAGGTAAGGAAGGAGAGCCCAGATGCTAAGGTCGACAACAAGTGCATATCTGGGAAAGAACAAGAAAGAATTGAAGGTACAGGAAAGTAGATAGAAGCACAGCAACTTAGTTGCTCACTTTGCTGGCTCAACTGGGAATGAAAGGATTACCTATAGAAATCTGGCAGAAGAAGACACATCATGAGCTCTGTGGTTGGATGTTATAGCCAGACAAATTTCAAGATAGTTTACACATTTTTAAACAGTGAGGTGAATCGAGCCCTAGAGTAGTTTGACCATATACACACCAAATTCTGTCACATGAGGTGGCTACAGAGAACATCAATCTTTATGAGGACTTGCAGTACCCTGTGTGGAAACTGGCTATAGAAATAATTGGGCAAAGTCTTCTGGCTTCAGATTTTTTTCTGAAGAGAAACACTCGTAGGAAGAATGCATGGAAGAAAAGAAGAGGAACTATTTAGAAAGAACTGAAAGCTTGTTAAAATGACCTTTAAGCCAGGACTTGGAGACTCAAGAAAACAGTACTGAAAGGAAAGATAACCTGATCTAGTGCTGGTATGAACACAGACTGTCTATCTTTAGAAGAAAATGTGAGAGGAAAATGAGTATGATTCTGAGGTCACCCATCTTAACTGTTTTTTATGTCCATTTCCTCTGCCTCCTCTTCAGGAAGAGAACACTGTTAGAGAATAGGCTCTTGGGAATAATTTGTACACTATATGGAAGATTGTAGTTCTTGCCTAACTTTCCCTGCAGTCCAGAACTGGCATCTCCCTACACTTTCACTGGAAAACAACCAAGCAAGTTTCATTTGTGAGGAGGCAAGGAAAGCCAGCACAGCAACAGAACAAATGACACAGCTGGTTAGCTGGCACTCAAACACACTCTAGCCAGACTCTTCTGCCACAAAATTAGCCTTAAGAGCAACACTTTAAAGTTTCCAGCAGTAGATCATGCAAGGATTATGAGATCAAGGTCAGAGAAAATAGGGCACTTTCCTGCCTTAACCTTATTCATTATTTTGAGAGGGAATTTGTATGAAAAGGGAGCAAAGGATACAGCCTGATACCACTGTCTTTTGGTGGCATTTCAGTAGCTTCATACAAAGAAGGGAGTAGGAATTTGAAAATCATTTTATTTAATAACTTAGTATGAACTAACATAGTAATATTTTTAACCATGATACATGTAGAAAAGAACTGTTCCCTACTTAATCTTCTAAATCATTACGGCTCATCAATTATAATTTTTGTTTGAACTTATTATGTAAAGTTGAGTGACATTCTATTTCAAACTGCAGATTGAAATGTGAAAGAAAAAGCCTCAATATGTGGCACTCGTGTAATCTACACTCCAGCATATTTCTCAATTGAAATCCTGGACTTCACTGGTATTTTTTTAATGACTGAAATCAGACTCCTTCAAGTATTTAGTTGTCTGCTTCCCAATAACTTGATTGGAGTGAATGAATGAACGAAATAATGAAACATTTTCAAGAAATTGTCTTTCTTCTGTTGTTCTGAGAAGGAAGACTTCTCTTGAGTAATGGAATGGACATGACACATGGAATGCATTTACCTGCACATGGCCCATGTAGTGCTCAGGCAACATACTTAATTGCAGACTTGCCTTTTAATATTTTGGTGACCCAGTTCAGATGGTGCACACTGAAAACAGAAATACTTTGCTAGATTGGACTGTGGCAAGTAAATGGTGGAATTTCCCAATCACCCCCACCCTCAGGTTCAGAATCAGAACAAGTTAGACTCATCTCCTATTTCTAGCTAATTGTATGGCTGCAGTGGGTACTTAATGACCTTGTGCATGCCAGAGCACCAGGACAGGAGCATAGCATTTGTGAGGGCAATCATCACCTCTGTCCTTGCAGGCCCTTTCCAAGGCTGTCCAAGCACATCTGCTCAGTGCACAATTCCTCAGAGGTTTTTCCAAGAAACTTTGCTTTTGATTAAAAACTATTGCATATTCCCAGACTTCTTCTAGCATCTCATGATAAAGTAGTCAGAGCTTCCTTACCTTTCCACTCCTTTCACTTTCTTTCACAGATTTGATGGGTGGACTGTTCAGTGCATAAGGAATTGGCCGGATGGTCACATCCAGAGAGTAGTGTTCAATTGCTTAAGATGGAAATCAGTGACAAGTAGTGCCCCTCTCGGGGGAAAGGGTCCCTCTCAGGGACCTGCATTGTTTAATATTGTTATCAATATTAGAGATGAAGTGCACCACCAGCAGGTTTGCAGATGACACCAAGCTGAGTGATGCTGTCAATATGTTAGAGTGATGGGATGTCATCCAGAGGAATGTGGATAAGTTGGAGAAGTGGGAGCAAGTGAACCTTGTGAGGTTGAACATGAGCAAGTGCAAGCTCCTGCACATGAGGTGGAACAAGCCTCATTTTTAGTACAGGTGTTGAGGAAAGTCTAAACAGGCCAATAGGCCTGGACAGGTCCTCGCTGACCCAGATATGTTTTTCTGCTGTCCCTCCTTCTGTTGTTGGGAGAAATAACTGCAGGAAAGGAAGACAAAAGGCCCTGGTGCCTGTTTCTCTCTGTTACTGCCTCAGAGCATTCTGCCAAGCTATGCTAAACTATAAGCTAGCCCTGCTACATAGTAACAAGCCCTAATACTTTGGGTTTGTCTGTCTGGAAGCTGCTTCAAGTTTACCAGGAATAGGCACCAAATGCCTCCATGCGATATGCTTGCTTAGCCAGCATGACGCCTGCAAGTCTCCTGACAAGACTGCACATCCACAAGACATCCTGCCTGCCACTCTGCAAGCCTCCCTGCTGAGTCTGGAGCCAAGAGGAACCAGGACCAGGGCAGAGATAGTCTGCTTTCCCCCAGCATCCTGCTAAGAGCCTGGGAAGATCAGAAGCCTCAATGGCTGACAAGACACCAACAGATTTCCCTGCAAATGTTTGGGTACCGTCTGAAGCTGTAGCTAGCCCTGCCAGTTGGGAGCTAATTTTGTGAGTGCTCAAAAGCCTCTTTAGCAAATCTTTAGCAAAACTCTGTAATTAAATCTAATTGAATCCTAACCTGTTTTAAACAGAAAGGAACATCTTGAGTGGACAAGCAGTACACTGACAAGAACTTCCGTTCCAGTTCAATTGAGTTTAATGTTGTATTATAGAATCATAGAATCATAGAAGCATAGAATGGTTTAGGTTGGAAGGGACTGCAAGGATCATCCAGCTCCAACCCCCTGCCATAGGAAGGGACACCTCCCACTAGAGCAGGTTGCTCAAGGCCTCATTATTGTTAGTTATTTGTTCTAGATCCAGTTATTCCTTTATATAGTTTGTCCATGACCACTGCAAAGAACCTAATTATTATTAAAATTTACTGGGTGGGTAGTGAGAGAATCCTGAATATAAAAATAAACAAACAATATTAATTTGGAAAAATACCATCTCACATTCATTACTTACCCTCCATTGCAACAGGCTGGGACACAAGGTGAGAGAAAGCAGCCATGAGGAAAAGGAACTTGAGAGTTCTGGTGGATGAGAAGCTGGGCATGATCTGACAGTGTGTGTTTGCAGCTCAGAAGGCCAATCACATCCTGAGCAGCATCAAAAGATGCGTGGCCAGCAGATTGAGTGAAGTGATTCTACTACCCTTTACTCTGCTCTGGTGAGACTTCACCTAGAGTACCCTATCCAGCTCTGGAGCTCTCAATATAGAAAGGCCATGGAGCTGATGAAGCAGGTCCAGAGGAGGGCCACAAAAATGATTAAGGGGCTGGAACACCTCTGCTATGAGGACAGGCTGAGGCTGCTGGGGTTGTTCAGCCTGGAGAAGAGAATACTCAAGGGACACCTAATAGTGGCCTTTCAGTACCTGAAAGGGACCTACAGAAAGGCTGGAAAAGGACTGTTTACAAAGGCTTATAGTGATAGGATGAGGGTCAATAGTTTGAAATTAGAGTAGACTTAAGTTGGACTTTATGAGTGAGTTCTTTGCCATGAGGGTAGTACAACACTGGAACAAGTTGCTCAGGGAGGTAGGTGAGACCTCATTCTTGGAGATATTCAACATGAAGCTTGTCAGGGCTTTGGGAAGCCTAATATAGTACAGGATGTCTCTGCTCTCTGCAGCAGGATTGGACTANTATATATACATATATGAATTAACATCTTCTGAGTGGAAGATAAGCCTTATATGTAACATGGTGGGGCAAATCTTGCTACCATGCTGCATGCTGGCCTTTATAAAACCATATCTGTACTAGGGGTATCTTATGATTTCAGTCGCACATATTAGCTGCACAGTCACACCACATTGCCAGTGTGTTCATGATGTCAGGAACCAAGCATCATCCCAAGAGAATTAAAAAAAATAACAGCAGAGGACATTCAATAACAACTTCTTTGGCACGGCCCCAGAGGACACCAGGAAGTGACTCATCCTCTCATTGTGTTGCAGATATTGAAGACTTCTGCTGTAGCCAACAGAGTATTCACTACAGCTAAGGCAGTGAGAGTCTTTCAGTTTTGGACTTCTTTGCCATATGCACAAAACTTTACTGTAACAGCTACCAGGCTATACTTTGACTCTCAAGAAGAATGTTTTATAAAGGCAATGGAAACTCTTAAACATTTCTGAATTAGGGAAGAAGAGAATGCTCTGTGTACATTTTTGCTTTTACTGTGAAGGGAACAGGCTTTTAAAATTATGAGGCTAGGCTTGACACTTAACTATAACTGTATCTAAATGCCTCTAGAAAATACAGGAAGAAAAAAATGTGATTGACAAATAGGAAGATAACCAAACAGAAGTATGTCACATGCACTGTACAAGACAGTCCAAAAAGGGTTTTTTATAAGTCTTTGTGCACAAACACACATGGATTTGCTTCAGAATCCATTTAAATTAAAAATGGTTTTTCATTTCTCCAGTCCAAAGCCAAGTGATACCACCTCAGCTTAATCCCTAAACATATAGTGAAACGACTTTTCAGATGTTCTGTTGAGAGTTTTTGGTCTAAAACCCAAGACAAACGAAAGTTTTAACCTTAAACTTTCCTTCTATGGCTCCTGTTTACCCACAGTCTTACACTGCTGCAGCAGTTTCAGTTTTGTTGCTTTAGAAAGTGTAGTTGATGATATCCTGACTTAGATACTCCTCCTACAGTACACTCTGAAAGATATGCAGGGCAGTGTGTAGGTCAGCTTTTATTTATGACCTATTACTTACCAATGTATTTTAAGCAGTAATTTAAATTAGCTCTAGGTGCTTTATTAAATATGATTACTGTGTATTTGTGCTGCTGTATCCCACTGGAATCCTAACAAGGAACAAAGATCCCATTTGTATGAGTGCTGCACAAATACAAACTAACATGGTCCACCTTTCAAAGACATTATAATCCATATACAAGTGAAGAGATTGCAGAGAGACAGTGATGGAGCAGCCCATGGTGCATGTGATTAACTGATAGTTTTGGTCAGCAATGTAAGGACAGCTTGGAGCAACCAGTCCTGTGGTTTATGAGGAATCTGTGAGTTTTATTGTGAATGAAAGTTGGAAGAAGGGATTAAAGGGGAAACAGTGAGGTTTATTTCAGGCGTTCCTCTCATACGTTCAAGACAACGTGGAAGAAAATATACAGGTATGTGTTCACCAGCAAAGTAACAAATGGGCATGAGATGGCTGAAAAGGAAAAAAAAACCTTTGGTAGACCAACACTAGACCCCACCTTTGAACTGTGAAGCTGATGGAGAAAGAATGCTTAAGCAGGTTCTTATCTGAATTGCTCCTTATCTGAGGTAGTCTGAGTCAATCTCTGTAGAAGTCATCCCTGTTCTGGTGAGTGAAGGAGCTGAATATGAACCATCAGTACCACCAGCACCTAAATTGGATGCCTCAGTTACGAGATGCAAGTCTTTCTCTTTGCAAAGGTCTGCCTGTTACACCTGGAAGGAAATAAAAACATCAATAGAATAATTCAGGTTTTAAGTAGCCCTAACATAAAATTCAGACTTTACTGTGAACCAGTAACAGTCAACACCCCCATGTTGTTAGAATAGAATAGAATAGAATCAACTAGGTTGGAAGAGACCTCCAAGATCATCCAGTCCAACCTATCACCCAGCCCTATCCAGTCAACTAGACCATGGCACTAAGTGCCTCATCCAGGCTTTTCCTCAACACCCCCAGGGACGGTGACTCCACCACCTCCCTGGGCAGCCCATTCCAATGGCAAATCACTCTCTCTGTGAAGAACTTCCTCCTAACATCCAGCCTATACTTCCCTCGGCACAACTTGAGGCTGTGTCCCCTTGTCCTGTTGCTGGTTGCCTGGGAGAAGAGAACAACCCCCACCTGGCTAC
>WAAF01015228.1:0-13508 GCA_013400475.1 Tricholaema leucomelas | reverse complement strand
CTGCACTTGGCTTTGTTAAATTTCATCCCATTGGGCTCTGCCCATCCATCCAGCCTGTCCAGGTCCCTCTGCAGGGCTCTCCTACCTTCCAACAGATCAACATCTGCTCCTAGCTTGGTGTCATCTGCAAACTTAATGATGCTGGACTCAATCCCCTCGTCCAGATCATCAGTAAATATATTGAACAGGACTGGGCCCAGCACTGATCCCTGGGGAACACCACTAGTGACTGGCTGCCAACTGGATGTGGCACCATTCACCACCACTCTCTAGGCTCGGCCTTCCAGCCAGTTCCTGACCCAGCACAGAGTGAATTTGTCCAAGCCACGAGCTGCCAGTTTAGCCAAGAGCTTGTTGTGGCAGACAGTGTCAAAGGCTTTGCTGAAGTCCAGGTAGAGTACATCCACAGCCTGCCCCACATTCACCTGGCGGGTAACCTGATCATAAAAGGAGATCAGGTTTCTCATAAACCTGTTGAAATGTAACTGATTTTATTGTCATTATGATCTTTAAAATTTGAATGATATCTTTTTATTGAATAACTGTTACAGGACATCGTCATATTATGGACCTTACTATCTGGAATAGAGTATAATTTACATGGTGGTCATTAAACACATACCAGATTTCAAGTCGCATTTGAGGCTACCGCATTTGAATTACCAGAATGTACACAAACCAGAAACGGGGAGAAAGGAGAAGGAATTAGACTACTGCATTAATTTCTTTATTCAAAGCTACCACGAGGGTTAAGAAAATTTCTTTTTAAACAAAAGAATCAGATCCATCCCTTACGAAATCAAATTAGAAAAACAAGGTTAGAATGCCACCTGGGGGGCTTATCTTGCCATCACACTTCACTGAAGATCAGAGCAGCTTGCCATTTGTACTGTCAGGTAAAAAAAATAAATTAAAAAAATTGTTTGCTCCATTTTCTTCACGAAGTACAGTCAGACCCTTAGGAACTCACGTAGGTGTTATTGCACTTTACGACACCTGCTTCCTTAGTCCTTCAGCACAAATACAATACAAGAAATAAACACTGAAGAAGCAAACCACGTTGCTTTGTAAAGAGAAACACAGCACTATGCTCTATGTAGTATACTGTCCTTCTTTTCACAAGTAAATGTAAACTAAACACAAGATACACTAGAATAAGCACGTTTATTCATTACGTACAACAGAAAACACTAGACTGCATCATCCATGTGACAGAGAAGGCCACAGAATTCGTGGAAGTGGGAAAGTGATCATTCCAGCATAAATAAACTGTGTAATACATCCAATCTAAGCATTAAAAATAGAAAGACTATATTTATAAACCATTAAATAGTATTAAAAGTGAGTCTTTCCTTGGCTTTAATTTAGGGAATTGTGAACATAGTGTGGTGTAAGTGAGAACTGGTCCAAAGTTTTGCCAGAAATTACAACTAAATACAAATTATTTTAGAAACATGTGGGTAGCCTCTCCCTCTCTATTAGTATTCATATGCACTTTTGGTGAACTTTGATGATTTGGACTAGACAGGAGAACTAAATATGCATTTTGTATGCTTAGGTGTTAAATCTAAAGCCCAGGGGAGAGAAGTGATCCTACTTCCTTGAGAATTTTACCAAGTCGCCATTTACTTTTCCTTCAGTCAGAAGCAATGCAATACCCTTCGCCACTTCTCTCCCGCCTCTTAAATTTTTCCATTAAGGACTGGATGGGAGCACTGTGCTATCTAACTCCATCTCACCTTGACTTTCATCAATTCAGCTGTTCTAGGGTCAAAGGCCTGGGAACTTCACTGTCCTCGTGGCAAGGTGGACCATGAAGAAAGTCTACATCTAGAAGCAGAATTATTGTGCATTTGCACACATCATGGGATCACTTGATAAACAAAGAAATAGAATAGACCACAAAGGTCACCCTATACAATTGGCCAATACATGAGTTTCTAAAGAGGCTTCAAGGGTAGCTGAAGTTGTTAATTGATAGGGTTGACAAAGCCTTTTCTTGTAACCTCAAAAATATGCTAAAATGCAGAATTGTTTATTTGCATGTATGTCTGTATTCATGCACTTCTTTGGCCCATGAGAAACTCCAGCAACTCTTGATAGAAGCAGAAGATCCCTTCTTCAAAGGGGAAACGGTTTTGCTCTCACAAACAACTGTGATATGTGCTGCAGAGACACTCTCAGGATACAGAAAGCCAAGCTGAACCTCCATTCCCTTGCAATTCCTAGAGTTTACATCCAGGATCAGCTACATAAAGCTAATATCCCAGGTTTCCATGACTCCATGATTCTATGATCTTCTGCCACTGAACAAGATGGTTAGAATCATAAAATGTCAGGGTCTGGAAGTGACCTCAAAAGATCATCTAGTCCAACCCTCCTACCAGAGCAGGATCGCCTATACCAGATCGCACAGGAATGCGTCTAGGCGAGATTTGAGTATCTCCAGAGAGGGAGACTCCACAACTTCCCTGGGCAACATGTTCTGTCACACTCACAGGAAAAAAGTTACTCCTCATATTTAAATGAAACTTCCTATGCCTCAGTTTCCACCCATTGGCCCTTGTCCTGTCATTTGGCATCACTGAGAAGAGCCTCGCTCCATGCTCCTGGCACTCACCCTTTACATATTCATAAACATCGATGAGGTCACCTCTCAGTCTCTTCTTCTCCAAGCTAAAGAGACACCGTTCCCTCAGTCCCTCCTCATAAGAGACATGCTCCATTCTCTCAATCATCTTTGTGGCTCTGTGCCAGACACTCTCAAGCAGTTCTATGTCCCTCTTGAATTGGGGGGCCCAGAACTGAACATAGTACTTCAGATGTGGCCTCACCAGGGCAGAGTAGATGGGGAGGAGGATCTCTCTCGACCTACTAACCACAGCCCTTCTGATACAACTCAGAATGGCATTGTCCCTCCTAGCCACAAGTGCACATTACTGGCTTATGGTCAACCTCCCATCCACTGGGACCCCAAATCCTTTCCCCTTCACTGCCTTCCAACAGATCAGTCCCCAACCTATACTGATACCTGGGGCTGTTCTTTCCAGGTGCAAGACTCTACACTTGCCTTTTCTGAATTTCACCCTGCCCAGCCCTCCAGACCATCCAAATCTCACTAAATGGCAGCACAGCCATCCAGTTTGGTGTCATCAGCAAACTTATTGACAGTGCATTCTGTGCCCTCATCCAGGTCATTGATGATTATACTGAACAGAACTAATCCGAGTACTGACCCCTGTGGGACCCCACTAGTCACAGGCCACCAATTAGACTCCATCCTATTGATGTAAACTCTCAGGCTTCTTTCCTTCAAGCAGTTCCTAATCAACCTGACTACCTGATCATCCAGACCACACTGCTTCAGTTTAGCCAGAAAGATGCTATGGGAGACAGTGTCAAATGCAGACAGTGCGGCCTCAAGCACTATGATGCAAATGACATTTAGCTGCGTTACCGCCATCACCCAGGCACACGTCATACTCTGAGAAGGCCTACAGATTGAAAAGGATAGTTTCTCTGCAGGAATAATTGATATGTGAGCATGTGTGTCACTCACCTGAGTTGGGGAATACAGGGTTAGCCATATCCAAAGGGGATGGATTTACCAACACTGAAAATAAGGAACAGCAGAATAGATTTCTATGGCACATATACTCAACATGGAGGGATGTAACACATGCTGTCCATTGAAATATCAACTATTGGCTGGACTACTCTGCTTCTAACTCTGTTTCTTTAATGTGTAAAATGTTTTTGACTGTATTTGAACCTGGGAGAATGTGAAATTCTTGCAGGTGCTTTTCAGCTGATGTATATGTTAGATACAAGGGAAAACACTCTCTGGATTAGGTGTAGATTTTGAAACTGAACCACAACTAACTATATCTCAAAAGCATATAGCCTTATTCAGAGAAGGTACCTTTAAAATAACATTTTCTAATAACTCCCTTGCAAAAATCCCAGCTACTCTATTCAATGAATACAAAAATTTTAAATGTGTAATTATAATACAGAAAATTTTAAATATGTAATTTGAGGAAACTGTAATAAGCTTCAGCAATTTGAAAACAGAGAAGCAATCTCAGTACATTAATCAGATCTTCTCTCACAGAATCACAGCATGGTAGAGGTCAGAAGTGATCTCCAGAAATTATCTAGTCCCAGTCACCTGCTAAAGAAGGCTCCCCTGGATCAGATTGTGTAGGACTGCATCCAGAGGGGTATCAAAAGTCTCCAGAGAAGGAGACTCCATGATCTCTATAGGCAGCATGTTCCAGTACTTCATCACCTTCAATGTAAAGAAGCATTTAATTATGTTTTCCTCCTATATAAGACTTAATTCTGGTGTACAAATATTAGCTGCACAGGTCTACACCTGTGTGTTTGGTATGTGTGTGTATATGTACAGATACCTATGCATACACATATGCAAGTTCATGCAGCAAAACAATTGGTCTATTTTAAGTGTCTTAGTGCATACAATAAAATAAAGCATAAGGGCAGTTTAGTAAAAGCACCACAGATGACTGTGCAAAAGCTTCTATGCAAAAGCTTATTAATGATTATTTCAGGGTTAACACGATGGGAAAAGGAAAATGCCATATATGACTGTGACACAAGACAGAAGTTACAAATGCTAAGCATCCAAATCCTGTGGTACTGCTGGGCAGTACTTCAACTGCGCAAAGTTCAAAGGAACATGAGTGCTACCCATCTATTGAAGTAGCTGTAAAATTACTGTTTCTGAAGACTCAGGGGTTTTATAATTTCAGGTCAGTGCATCTGGTTGATGTAACAAGAGAAGCCAGGGATAAGAGTTGTGCATTTAATATGACATATCAGATGTGTTAGTAAAGAGAGAGAGAGACAACTCAGTGACAGCTTCTATGCTGAATCATGACAGTAGAGGCCAGGGTCCCACTGAGGTGAGTTAAAGGGAAGCTCTTGGGATAGCAGCTAGAAAGAAAATGTCTTCCTCCACTCAGATACAAAGGCCCAAGGAACACAAAAAGGAGCAGAGTCTCCTTTTGCAAACACAATAATAACATATGCTGCAAATACCCTGCAGTGACAGTCATCCTCCAACAGACCCACTGTTTACATATTGTTTAAGTGCCTTCACAAACCCCTTTGTCAAAGGTGGGTGGCTGATAGCAACAAACCACTATGTTGCAGAAGACACTGCATCTTGGCCTGACAACTAGAACAACGTGGTGGATTGCACTCTTCCCCTAGACATCACGAAAGACAAAGCACATGTACAAAATGCACTGAGAAATAAAGAAGTTGTTTCTGCTTCCAATTAGTGTGCAATACATAGAATCACAGAATGGTAGAATCATAGAATTGTTTTTGCTGGAAAGATCATTGGGCACAACTGTTTACTTGACACCACCATGACCATTAAACCATGCCCCAAAGTGCCGTGTCTACAGGTTTCTTAAACACCTCCAGAGACAATGACTCCACCCCTGCCCTGGGCACCCTGTTCCAATACCTCACCACTCTTCTAGTAAATAAGTTTTTCCTAAGTCCATTCAAAATCTCCCCTGGTGCAACCTGTCATTCTGTCACTCGATACTAAGGGGAAGAGGCTGATTCCCACCTGGCTGCAATCTCATTTTAGGTAGTTGCAGAGATCAGTGATGTAGGGATTGGAAGGAAGCTCTGGAGATCATCTACTCCACCCCCCTGCTAAAACACTTTTGCCTAGATCAGGTTGCACTCTACCCCTCTTCCCAGTCTTGACTTCACTGCTGATTACCTCCTCCCTCTGAGTGGTGCAGAAGGATGGGAAATGAAGATTCTGGTCAGTGCATCTAATGCATTGTCTCTGCTGCTCTTTCCTTCTTATGCTCTTCCCTTGCTCCAGAGTGGGGACGTTCCCACAGGAATAGCCCTTCATGAACTTACCCAGTGTGAGTCTCTCCCATGGGCACAGTTCTTCACAAAATTCTGGCATGGGTCACTTCCTTGGACTGCGGTCCTGCAGGAACAGACTGTTCCAGACTGGGATCTCCATCATGTCACAAGTCCTGCCAACAAGCCTTCTCCATCATGGGGTCATCTCTCTTACCTAGTGCACAGTTTGTGCCAGAAGCCTGCTCCAGCGTGGGTTTCCCACTAGGCCATATAATCATAGAAGCATTTAGGTTGGAGAAGATCTGTAGAATCATTGGGTCCAATCATCGCAGCTCCTTTTTGGCATCTGTCCACTCCATTCTGGAGTCTTCTATAAGCTACAGGTGGATATCTGTTCTTCCATGGTCTGCAGAGTGATGGTCTGCCTCACTATGTTCTTCACCACAGGCTGCCGAGGGATCTCTGCTCCTGCCTCTGGAGCACATCCTCATTCACTAACACTGGTGTTTCTCTCGAAGCTGTTTCCCTCAAGTGGTCTTATTCGTCTTCTCTGGATGCTGTTGCACAGTTTATTTCCCCCATTGTTAAACATGTTATCACAGAGGCATTATCACTATCAGTGATGGGCTTGGCCTTGACTAGAGGTGAGTCCATTTTGAAGTAATTTGGCATTGCCTTTTAGACATAGGGCAACTTTTTAGTAGCTTCTCACAGAAGCCACCTGTGTAGCCCCTCCCACTATCAAAACCTTGCCATGCAAACCCAAAAGACCATCAAAGTCATGCAAGGTTCTGTGTTAACCATGCAGGAAGAATGTTATGCATTTCCAGCTCCTGTTTTCAAGAACACATTCCAGTGTGGTTTCCACAAAGATGGCACAACACCTACAGCCTCCAGATGCTGCCATGAAGGCCAAAGAACTGTATTTATTTATAAAGATGCTGTTTGACAGAGTACCAAGCTGCAATTTTTTGTCTCATCCAGATGTATGAATTACAATACAGCAGAATATGTTGTAATATGGAGGTATGGCAGGAAAGAAGAGATACAGTTGAGCAGTGTATTTTCCTCACTTTATTGAAGAGGAATTAAAATCCTTACTCATGTTGCTAAGCTACATAACCTGTCCTCACATCTAGTTCAATAACTGCTCTTTCCCCTTTTTGTTTATGTTTTGGTTCATATTTGAGGATTATAGGTCACACGATCGTAAGTAGTGTTACGCTGTTTAGTCTTTCCAACAAATGAATGCAATAAAATGAGCCAACACTTGCCAGTTTGGAGCAGATATCAAATTATTGCGGAATACTGCTGAAGAGCAGATTGGTAATGACAAAATATTACCATGGAAACACTGGCAGATGTATCTACATGCACAAAGTAATCCCACTGGCTGTGCCCTTAGTCTGCAGGAACAGTACCTCTGAGCTGGAAATCTAGCATGACTGAGCTGAAAAGAAAAAGCAGGAGTATACTGAAGTAGGAGAATATTTCCTGATTTAAACCTAGTTCATGTTCCTCATCAGCTTTAGCTTCATGGGAAGCTGCAAAGAATTTACAGTAATTAAGAAATGGCAATGCTCAGGTTGCATGCCAATACTTGTCAAGCATAAGTCATGGAAACAGCATTTCATCCTAAGCCTGGGATGCATCCCACACTTTTCAGACACAGGTTGATCATTACAATAAGTTCAGGTTTTAGCAAACCACTATTATCTTCTGCCTCAGGTACTTGGGAAATCTCAGGTACAGCTCATACAATCACAGAATCAGCCAAGTTGGAAGACATCTTCAAGATANGGCTGTGCTCCAGACCTCTCACCAGCTTTGTCACCGTTCTCTGGACATGTTTCAGTATCTCAACATCTCTCTTGAATTGAGGAGTCCAGAACTGGACATAGTACTCAAGGTGTGTTGTGTCACTTACCTGAAAGGGGTGACTGAAAAGGCAGCAGGACAATTGAAAAATGTAGATTCACATTTACAAGCAGTGACTACTGGACATGTTTACACATTTTGGGGGTTTCACTTGTGTCTGCATAAGAACAGTTTTGTGGCCTTTTGCACTAGGTTTTGAGGTCTTGCTCCATATACACCTCAAATTCAAAACAGTTTCCAAGACTACTGTGTGAAGTACAGAGGAGGTGCAGGTCAGTGAGCTGCATGAGAACACTCTTTAGCCCTATGGTGCACCCACATTTTGAAATGCTGCATCTGTGCAGTATTTTTTACTCCATCCTGACAAGGACATTTGTGGTGGTTTGGGTGTTTCCCCCCCCCCCCGCCTTTGGAAATCACCAGTTGATCTGGAAATTGAATGAAACTTTGTATTTGCAGCTTAGCACAATATACAAGCAGGTATTTACAGTATATACAGTTATATACAGAAATATACAAGGTAAAAGGTAATACAGAAACACAGTAGCCCTCCCAGAAACCTGAGTCCCCAGGAGGGGCTCCCAACCACCCTTCCACCTTCTCTCACCCCTCTACCTTACCCCAGACATTGCCTTGTGCCCCAAGGAAGAATGGAGGGTTGGGCAGGGGGGTGAGGAAGCAGGTGGATTAATCAGAGAGACGGAGGGTGAGGTTAGAGAGAAAATGCAACTCAAAAGCCCAGGCCATGCATGAACTGCCCTATCTATGTTTATATTCTTGTTCTTATACATCTCAGCAAGCCTATGAGTGAAGTAGACATCACCATTGTTTCCCTTTCACAGACTGTGATCTCATCCTTCTCACCAAAACATTCTAGCTAGCTTCAAACTAGCACAACATTACAGAACTAAAGCAGATTCAGTGAAGGAGAATGAAGACAGCTGCAGCCTCGGAAAAGTTCTATGCAGAGAACTTAGGCAGTGGTTTACTTCAGGAAACAAACAAGATGGTTGCAATAAAATGGCAAAGCTTCTTCTTTTGTTATAGCGTAAATTTCCTTTGAAATCGGAAGACAGCAAGTAAGAAGGTGTTAAATATTTCATTGGTCCACTATACGGAATTAGCAGTCAAACCACCAGCCAGACTGCAGCACTGTACTACTGGCTGCGCAAGCCCAACCCGCCTGCCGCCTCACACCTCCCAACACGCCACGTCCTCCTCACAGCGCCCCTCGGCGGCGACACAGCACTCACTCGGCGATCGATTGCTCATGCCCCCTCGGCCCCGCCCACCGGTGGGCTGCTTCCCTCTCGGAGCTCGATTAAGAAGGCCTTTTTCTCCGGCGGAGTCCTTGCCCACGGCCGCTCCACTGGTGCAGCGGGCAGGAAAGGAAGGTCTCACTGCCTTAGTGAGTCGCTTGTGGCAGGGACGACTCCCGATGCTGCGGTGGCTGATTGGCGGCGGCCGGGAGCCGCAGGGCCTGGCAGAGGTGAGGGGCTGGGCATGGCAGAAGGGGGCCGAGCAGCTCCCGACGGGAGGCGGGGCAAGGGGGAGTGTGAGGGCCTCTGGTAGGGGGTTGGGAGACAGCAGCGTTCCCTTGTCAGGAGCTTAATCTGGGTACCTGGCGCGGCTGTCTGTGGGGACAGTCATCCTCGCGCTGTGCTGTGCAAATGGAGAGCGCTGAGAAGCTTTAAGTCTGAAGTGGAAGCGCTTTGAGGAAGGGGAGGTGCCAAGTGGTGCAGCCTTTCTGTAGAGGTGGTTCATATTTGCCGTGGTAGCGCGAATTGGCCTTGCGCTGCGCGGGGGACCGTCGAAGGTTAGCTTGTGAGCCCTCCTACCTGTTAGAAAGGGTTGCAGGCTTCGTCGAAGAGAAAGACAAAAACGAAAGTAAACAGACACCCCCCCGCCAAGGCTGAGGCTGGGGGCCTGAAGGGCTTGGGAGCGTGCCGGCCTCCTCTCTCCTCAGCTCGTCTGGGCAAGTGGGGATTGTAGCTTGTCAACCGAACGGAGTCCTGTCTTCGAGACTCCCCAGTCGATAATGTAAAGTCAGTAGCTTATCGTTTATGTGGCCTGATTGTAGTTTTCAGTGGGCTTCTAGCATTACTGCATAGCTCCCCGTCATTAAAGTAAACACGGCTTCTCTAGTGTTCCACTGGCATCCTTCTTGTTGCCTGACTTGGAAAAAAAGTTTTACAGGATTTAAAGTGGAGTTTACCGGGATTTTCGTCCCAAAGACTCAGCTGAAATTTTTTGTCTCGACTTAACAAGACTTAATTAGACTGTTAAGGGCTCCCTGTACTTAGAGCTTCTGTGATCTAGACAAATATCGGGGAAGTAATTATTTTTCACTTGCTGTACGTGAGCAAGTCGTGACAATGGCGTCATGGTTGATTTTAAATGACAGCAGTCACTTCGGAAATATGAGGCTGTGCCAGTTTGTAATGGTGATGCCCGGGTATGCGCCTGGCTTTTGTTGTCAGTTAAAATGTTGGTTGCATTGCAGTCATATTTAGCAAGTGTGTGTACAGTTACTTTTAAAAGAAAGAAGGGAAATATGCAACAGCTTTTTAAGATTTGTGTCTCTCTCTGAAGTTTAAACTCCAGATATAGGTTAGTTATAGTGTGGTTTAATAAAACATTTGCAGGAGTCAAGGTGTGGTCCAGTTCTTCCATCCTGCTGCTTGTAGCTTAGTTAAACCTGATCCACAGGACTTCTGTTCCCATTGCTTCTTGGTGAAAAAAAACGATTCATGACTATGTAGCATGGTTTCATCTGATGATGATCATCATAACCGTTAATTCTCAGTCTGCTCTTCTCAAATAGATGAGGAAGCCAATAGCAGTGTGTGCATTATGGGCTTAGGGTCTTTGTTTCATGTGTTGTGGCTTCAGGCTGTCTTAACTACAGTAGTATCATGTATAGTATAAGCCACTGTGGTGGGTTTACTAAAGATAGGTGACAGAAATTAAGCTCTCAGATCAAATTGGAGAGAAAATACAGAATTGTATTTAGACAGAGAGAAATACAGCGATAGGTCTTACAAAAAGCGATTTCCCATCCATGGCAACCCCCCTTGAAGTTTTCTCCATCCCCAAAAAAACCTAAATCTACCTTCCCCAGTGCTCCAATCCTTCCCCCCTGCCCCAACACCTCCAGCCAGCCAAGAGGCCTACTGCTTACATGTTCCAAATAGTGGGCTCCTGCCACACACCCAGGGGAGGAGGAGGAAGAAAGGAGAGCAAGCGAACTGACCTTGTTGTGAGCTTATACCAAGATAGCAGAATTATGGGATTGAATAACAATCTTCTAGTCCCCAGAACATTTTTTAACCCTATAGCCTCAACCTGGGACAGCCAGTTTGTTGTGTTCTATGATGCATGCATAAGTATGTCTCTGTGTTCTTGAATCTGTATTTTTGGTGAATTGTGTTGGAAAACCCCACCTTCACATGAAGGTTATAGGAAGTTCTGAAGCTGAGGTGAATGTTGAGGCTTTTTTCTAATAATGGTAGGGATGCTTACAGGTCCCTCATGAAAACATGCAAGTTAGGAATGGATCTATTAGCATGAGCATCTGATTTTCTTTTCTAAAAATCACTCTGTTGTTACAAGAGTGCTCAATGACTAGTTTATATCAAAACCAGAGTTCTTCAAAGAAGGAATGCACATGTAACCCAGTGCTCCTGTAAATATTCATGAAGATATGAAAGGAACATAGATTGTTATGACAGTATTGAGGGAAATAATTCATTTTGTTCTTCTCTTGTGATGATTTGGGTGTCACCTGCCCCCCCACACTTTGGAAAATCACCCAGACTGGACTCAGTTGATCTGGAACTTGATCATATACAACAAATCCAGTTGATTTCTGGAAATTGAAAATATGCAAGCAGGTATTTACAATATAGAATCATAGAATCAACCAGGTTGGAAGAGACCTGCAAGATCATCCAGTCCAACCTATCATCCAGCCCTGTCCAATCAACCAGACCATGGCACTAAGTGCCCCAGCCAGGGTTCTCTTGAACATCTCCAGGGACAGCAACTCCACCACCTGCCTGGGCAGCTCATTCCAATGGCAAATCACTCTCTCTGGCAAGAAATTCCTCCCAACATCCAGCCTATACCTCCCCCGGCACAACTTGAGACTGTATCATCTCATATATACAACTATATACAGAAATACACAAATTAAAAAGTAATATAGAAACACAACACCCCTTTTAGAAACCAAAGTCCCCAGGAGGGGCTCCCAACCACCTGTCTCCTTCTCCCTACCCCTTTACCTTACCCCAGACTTTGGCTTATGCTCAAGGTAGTTTGGAGGGTCGGCCAGGGGGGTTAGGAAGCAGAAAGATTAGTCACACAGATGGCAGGTTAGGTTAGAGAGAAGTTCATGCAGTCCCAAGGGAGAGAGCAACTGTCTTATCTGTGTTTATGTTCTTGTTCTTACACATCTCAGCGAGGCTTTGAGTGAAGTAGACATCACCACTGTTTCCTTTTCACAGCCTATAATCTAATTGTTCTCACCAAAATATCCCAAGGCGGCTCAAACTAGCACATATCTATAGTACTTCCTCAGCACTGTGCCTTCATATTCATAGCTACTCTTTCAGCTGAGCAAAAACAAGATTAGACACATCGTTCAAAGAAGTAGAACTGTTGTTTGCTGAATATGAAGCAACAATAGATTATAGATGTGGGATGTTAGTGTTACAAAATGCCTTTTTGAAAGTGGTATCACTGTTTTGTGAATGTATATTTCTGTTAGTAAGTTAAAATTTAAGTCTTCTGACTATTGCTGATGTTGTCCAGTGATGCTGAGATTTGCGTAGGATTTTTAGAATTCATGTTTCTAAGGAAAGTTTTGTTGAGATTTTGACAGCTGATCTCCAAGTTTCCGTATTTGTCCAACTTTTCTTTATAACCGTGAAGACGCTTGCATTATTTTAGATAGGAGCTGCTATTTTTGCATAATTGCATAAAATGAGGAACAGTTGCTTCATGAAATGCATCAGATAGCACAAAACCAAGATAAAATCATGGGAAGCAGCATTTTGACAACCTTGTCATTTTAAAAATAAACACAAATTTCTTTCCCTATTTATTAACTTTGTCATTCTTAACTTCTGAAGTACAGTGTAATACCAGTGTGGAAGTATTAGAACATAATTCATTATTCCTGCAAGATGTGGAAGCTTCTGAGGGTAATATGTTTGTCTTTCATCTAGGATTACCTGTCATGTGTGCTGCATGTTGTACATTTCAGTTAAGTAATTACTGTTTTAAAGTGTGAGTTCTGTTGAAGTCCTCAAAGAAGAGGCAGTCTTGAAAGTTAAGGTGATATTGACTGTTGGGTAAAATGAATCTAGGAGGAGAGTGCTGTTGCTGATTTTCTACTGAGCTATTTAGATACATCTTTATTTAGAGTGATGCCTGGTAGGAAGTTGTTCCAAAATGTGGAAGACTTAAAATACAAAAAGTTGTCTTCCGTTGAAACAAGCTGGTGATTGAGACAAACAGAAATACTGTCTTGAAACTGCAGTCCTGTGCATTATTTTATTGACTGTGCCTGGGGATCAGCTTGCTCCAAGTGATTGATAATTCTTTTAATTGATAGTCTACTTGGGGGTAGTTGCAGGTGCTGTTCTATGACATGAATAATCATTCTCTCTGTTTTTATATAAAGTGGTTTGGTTTGGTATTTTGTGAATATTCACAATGCATGGTTTATATATTATTAATCAGAATAGTATATATTATTT
>WAAF01015224.1:9986-26211 GCA_013400475.1 Tricholaema leucomelas | reverse complement strand
AGGGAAGATGTGATGAGAGGAGAGGGAAGATGTGATGAGAGGAGAGGGAAGATGTGATGAGAGGAGAGGGAAGATGTGATGAGAGGAGAGGGAAGATGTGATGAAAGCCCTCCCAGACAGAAAGGGCAGCAGCAGAGGACAGGAATAATCTGTTCTTTGTGTCTGCTGTGGCAAGGACAAGAACTAATGGGCTTAAAGTGCAGCCAGGGAGGGTTTGACTGCCCTGCCAAGGTAAACTTTCTCATCATCAGGGCTGTTAGAGGCCTGTGACAGACAGCCCAAGGAGGATGTTTGCATCTCCAGCACTGGAGGCTTTTAAGAACAAAGGCAGACAAATACCTGCCAGAGATGACACAGGAATGGTTGAGCCTGCTCAAGGGTCAAGTCCAAGCATCAACCCAACACCACCCTGGCCACTAAGTGCTCCCTGTGCCCAATTTAAGCCTCTCCTGGGGCAGCTTGAGGCCATTTCCTCTTATCCTATCACCTGGATGCTGAGATGCTGATGGGTTGTGGAGCTGAGCACTGCTGGGGGGGGGAGCTTCACTCTCCACCTTCCCTCCCCAGCTCCCATGGACCACACTGAGTGGACACAGCTTTGGAGCCACCCAAATTCCTCCTCAAACTCTTCCCCAGCTTTCTGAAAAGCACCCCCCAAAAAAACCCATGAGTCCTGCCAAGCAGAGCAGCTTGTGGCAGTCTCCCCACCAGCCACTTTCTCTTGGTGGCAGGCAAGTATGGATGGCCCAAAAATAGAGATGAAGAGTCCTGGAGGAAGCAGATGGCATCAGCTCCTTGGCCATCAGCTTTCCTGCCAGCCCTTTAATTGTAGGGTTGTCCTCTCTGCTTTGCTTGAAGGCTTTGTGCTGGTCCCCAGGGCCAGGGGACAGGCTTTAGCTGCTGGGTGGATGCTTGTGAGGGCTTAGCCATTTGGGAGGGAGATTAAGGAGGTTTGCTTCAAACATTTCCAAGCTCTGATGGCTTTGTGAAGCCTCCTTGCAGCAGGAAGCACAGGAGGAGCAGGTGGGGGTTAGCTGGAAAGGAGAGGAGAGGAAGGGGATTGCTGTAGCTGAGCAGCCCTGGGGTTTCAAACTGTACTTTGAATGGCTTAGGTTGGGAGGGACCTTCAGGATCATAGAACCAAGCAGGTTGGAAGAGAGCTCTAAGCTCACCCAGCCCAACCTAGCACCCAGCCCTGCCCAATCAACCAGACCACAGAATCCTAGACCCAAGCAGGCTGGAAGAGAGCTCCAAGCTCAAACAGCCCAACCTGGCACCCAGCCCTGCCCAACCAACCAGACCATGGCACTCAGTGCCCCAGCCAGGCTTGGCTTCAACACCTCCAGCCAGGGGCACTGCACCACCTCCCTGGGCAGCCCATTCCAATGCCAATCACTCTCTCTGCCAGCAACTTCCTCCTCACATCCAGCCTGACCCTGCCCTGGCACAGCTTCAGCCTCTGGCCCCCTCTCCTGTCCCTGGGGACCTGGCAGCAGAGCCCAACCCCAGCTGGCTACAGCCTCCCTGCAGGGAGCTGCAGACAGCAGTGAGGTTGTCCAGTTGCAGCCCTCCTGGCACTGGCAGAGACACCTTCCACTAGGCCAAGCTGTCCTGTGGCAAAGGTCTCCTAGAGGACTTGTCACAGCAGTCTGGGTGATTCTCTCCCATTGCTCATGGGCCAGGAGCTGCCATGGGGCAGCAGAGCCATGGGGCAGCAGCATGCCAGGAGCATCAGGGCCTTTGCTGGTCCCTCCACCTCCTTTCTTTAGTTGTTTTCCTTCATCAGAGGCTCATTAGGGCTGGCCAAGCCCTCTAAGGTCGCTCAGCCCAACCATCAACCCAACACCACCATGGCCACCAAACTGTGGCCCCAGGGGCCATGGCCACACCATGAACTCCCCCTCCTGCCTGGGCAGCCTATTCCAGTCCCTGACCAGCCTTGCAGTGAAGATATTTCTCCTAATATCCACCCTAAAAATCATCCAACTCCCCCCCAAGAAGGATGTGAGAAGGCTGCAGGGGAGCAGGAGCAGCAACACTCACAAGGTTCCTGCCCCTGCCTGCTCCCTGTGTGCATCTAACCCCCAAAGAACCTCCTGAGATGATGCTCTTTAGGCTGGAAATGCCAATCACATCTGCCTTCTATGTGACCTCATCAGTGCCAGGCTTGCCAAGCACAGCTAATTAAATCCTGGCTGCAGTCAGGGCTGCAATGAGACTTTGCCTCCTGCATGAGCAAAGCCATGGCTGGAAGCAGCTTCTGCTCTCTGTGGCCAGCCCCTGGTGCTCCTGCCTGCCCCATGGCCACATCAACATCAACCGAGCTCTCTGCCCTGGCTCTGCCCTGGCTCTGCCCAAGCTTTACCTCCTCAGGGTAGAGTTTGATGGTTGGACTTGGTTGAAACAGGTTGCCCAGGGAGGCTGTGGATGTCCTCTCCCTGGAGGTGTTCAAGGGCAGGTTGGATGAGGTCTTGAGCAACCTGAGCTAGCAGGAGGTGTCCCTGCTCATGGCAGGGGAAGTTGGATCTGGATGATCTTGAAGGACTCTTCCAACCCAACCCAGGAGGGTTGGAACTGGTTGACATTGAAGGTCTCTTCCAAGCCAGGGGGGTTGGAACTGGATGACCTTGAAAGTCTCTTTCAATCCAACCCAACCCAGGGCGGGGTTGGAACTGGATGATCTTGAAGGTCTCTTCCAACCTAACCCAGGAGGGTTGGAACTGGTTGATCTTGAAGGTCTCTTCCAACCTAACCCAAGAGGGTTGGAACTGGTTGATCTTGAAGGTCTCTTCCAACCCAACCCAGGGGGGTTGGAACTGGATGACCTTGAAGGTCTCTTCCAACCCAACCCAGGGGGGGTTGGAACTGGTTGATCTTGAAGGTCTCTTCCAACCTAACCCAGGAGGGTTGGAACTGGATGACCTTGAAGGTCTCTTCCAACCTAACCCAGGAGGGTTGGAACTGGTTGATCTTGAAGGTCTCTTCCAACCTAACCCAGGAGGGTTGGAACTGGATGACCTTGAAGGTCTCTTCCAACCTAACCCAGGAGGGTTGGAACTGGTTGATCTTGAAGGTCTCTTCCAACTCAACCCAGGAGGGTTGAAACTGGATGACCTTGAAGGTCTCTTCCAACCCAACCCAGGGGTGTTGAAACTGGATGACCTTGAAGGTCTCTTCTGGAACTGGATGACCTTGAAGGTCTCTTCCAACCCAACCCATTCTATGAGTCTATGACCTTAGAGGTCTCTCCCAACCTTAATGCTTCTATGATTTTCTAGCTCTTGGCAGCTGAAGGTGCCCAGTGCAAGGTGCTGAGCTGTGGCAGGAGGGAGGAATGAGCCCTTCCCTACATGCAACCTCCTGATCACATTCCAAGCCCCAGCCCACACCATGTTGGTCCTGGCATGGGGTGAGCTGAGCTGCTCCTCTGCAGCTGCCACTGCACCCCACTTTGACTCTCTTTCTGCATCCTCTCCACCTCATGGGGCTGAAAAGCATCTTCCCAGCCTCTGAAATACCTGCAGCCAGGCAGGCTTCAGGCTCCACTCTGTGTTTGCTAATTCCCAGGCTCTTATCCCTGTCAGAGCTCTGGATCTGCCCTTTCCAGCTGCTGTCCTGGGGATCAGCCTGGCTCTGATTTAAAGGCACCGACTGCTGGTGGCTGCTGCTGTGCTGCAGGCAAACAAGGCAGGAGGAAGTCTGTCAGAGATGGTTCCCTTCTCCAGCTCCTTGCCAAGTTCAGCTTCCAGATGGGTTCCTCACCCAGGTGGCTTTGGATGTGCCTTCATCCTCTTCAGAATTCCCTGAGTGTCTCTCCAGGTGAAGGAATCACAGAATGGGTTGGGTTGGAAGGGGCAGGATCATGGAATGGGTTGGGAGGAAGTGAATCCTGGAATGGGTTGGGTTGGGATGAAGAGAATCCTGGAATGAGTTGGGTTGGAAGGGGCAGAATCATGGAATGAGTGAAGTTTGAAGAGGCAGAATCCTGGAATGGGTTGGGAGGAACTGAATCCTGGAATGGGTTGAATTGGAAGGGGCAGAATCATGGAATGGGTTGGGAGGAAGAGAATCCTGGAATGGGTTGGGAGGAAGAGAATCCTGGAATGAGTTGGATTGGAAGGGGCAGAATCATGGAATGGGTGGGGAGGAAGAGAATCATGGAATGGGTTGGATTGGAAGGGGCAGAGTCATGGAATGGGTTGGGTTGGGAGGAAGAGAATCATGGAATGGGTTGGGTTGGAAGGGGCAGAATCATGGAATGGGTTGGGAGGAAGAGAATCATGGAATGGGTTGGATTGGAAGAGTCAGAATCATGGAATGGGTTGGGAGGAACAGAATCCTGGAATGGGATGAAAGGAGCAGAATCTGGAATGAGTTGGACTGGAAGGGGTAGAATCATGGAATGGGTTGGGAGGAAGAGAATCATGGAATGAGTTGGGTTGGGAGGAACAGAACCCTGGAAGGGATTGGGTTGGGAGGCCCTGGAATGGGTTGGGTTTGAAGGAACAGAATCCTGGATTGGATTGGATTGGAAGGGACCTTCAAGCTCATCCAGCCCCAACCCCCTGCCATGGGCAGGGACACCTGCCACCAGCCCAGGCTGCTCAAGGTGCCACCAACAGCAGAAAGCTCCCCCAAGGCCAGGAAGATGCTCTCAGTGTGGTAGGGAGGAGGAAGGAAGCTCTCAGCAGGCTGCAGCTTTTCAGGGTGAGGTTTCTCCCCTCCCCTCCTCCACCTTTGTGCACTTCTGACTTTGGAGAAGTTTTCCTCCTTTGGGCTGAACCCAAAACTTTTCCCCAGCCTTTCACCTTCCTACAGCAGGAGATAACCAACAAGAGCTGAACTGCCAAGTCCCCACTGAGCAGTCAGTGGGAAGCCAGAAGAAAACCTCAGCTGAGGCTTCTGCTCTTTATTGATTGCCTTGGGGCATGACATCTCCAACTGCCACAAGTCCTGGGTGGGCACAGTGTGGTGCCAGGGGACAGGAGACTTCAGGCATGCTTCAATATCGACCAGCAAGGAGGCTCTGGGCAGAATCGACCTGCCTGTGTTAGCCCAGGAGCAAAAAGCAGATCCTCATTGCTGTCTGCAGCTCCCTGCAGGGAGGTTGTAGCCAGCTGGGGTTGGGCTCTGCTCCCAAGCCCCCAGGGACAGGAGAAAGGGACAGAGGCTGAAGCTGTGTCAGGGCAGGGTCAGGCTGGATGTGAGGAGGAAGTTGTTGGCCACACCTGGAGTGCTGTGTCCAGCTCTGGGCTCCTCCATTGCAGAGAGATGTTGAGGTGCTGGAAGGTGTTGAGAGAAGGGCAGCAAGGCTGGGGAGGGGCCTGGAGCACAGCCCTGTGAGGAGAGGCTGAGGGAGCTGGGGGGGTGCAGGGTGGAGGAGAGGAGGCTCAGGGCAGAGCTCATTGCTGCCTGCAGCTGCCTGCAGGGAGGCTGTAGCCAGCTGGGGTTGGGCTCTGCTGCCAGGCCCCCAGGGCCAGAAGAAGGGGAAAGAGGCTGAAGCTGTGTCAGGGCAGGGTCAGGCTGGCTGTGAGGAGGAAGTTGTTGGCAGAGAGAGTGATTGGCACTGGAATGGGCTGCCCAGGGAGGTGGTGCAGTGCCCATGGCTGGAGGTGTTGAAGCCAAGCCTGGCTGGGGCACTGAGTGCCATGGTCTGGTTGGTTGGGCAGGGCTGGGTGCCAGGTTGGGCTGTTTGAGCTTGGAGCTCTCTTCCAGCCTGCTTGGGTCTAGGATTCTAGGATTATGAATTCCCATTTTCCTCCTGCTCTTCTGAGCTGGGATTTTCTCTTCTTGAAGCAAGGAGGTCTTTGGGCTGCTCAAGACATCCCCAGCAGCAGCTTGTTTGGGAGGAGAGGCTGCCCTGGGTGGGAAGGTGCCTGTGAATCATGCACTTCACGAGGTGGCCACGCTGGGAGAGCTCTGAAGGTGGAAAATGCCTATAAAGAGGGAGTTTGGAGGCTATTTCTGGAGCAGAAGGAAGCAGCAATCTGGGTCAGAAGGCAGAGGATGTTGGTGGCTTGCTGGCTGAGCAAGATGTGTGCCTCCAAACTTGCAGGATGAGGTTCCCAATGCCCACAGCTCAACCCTGCCCCAGTGTAGAACTGGGAGGCTCTAGGAGTGTCCCCAGCTCGGTGTCAGGGGACATGGATCTGATGAGGAGGGTGCAGAGGAGGTCACAAAGGGCTGGAGCACATCTGCTGTGAGGAGAGGGAGTTGAGGGTGGTCAGCCTAGAGAAGGGAAGGCTCCAAGGAGACTTTAGAGCAGCCTGCCAGTGCCTGAAGGGGCTGCAGGAGAGCTGGAGGGAGACCTGAGACAAGGGCAGGGAGTGCCAGGAGGAGGGGAATGGCTTTGAGCTGGGAGAGGGGAGACTGAGAGTGGAGATGGGGAAGAAATTCTTGCCAGTGAAGGTGAGGAGGCACTGGCAGAGGTTGCCCAGAGAAGTCATGGATGCTCCCTCCCTGGAGGTGTCCAAGGCCAGGCTGGATGAGGCCTTGAGCACCCTGGGCTGGTAGGAGCTGTCTCTGCCCACGGCAGGGGGCTGGAACTGGCTGATCTAGAAGGTTCCAACCCATCCCATGGTTCTGTGACTTTGCTACCACTCCACCAACAGCCTGAGCCAACAAAGCACATCCAGAGAAGAGCTGAGGAGGTTACAAGATCATAGAATCACCTACAGGAGCCTCAGCTGAGGTTTTCTTCTGGCTTCCCACTGACTGCTCAGTGGGGACTTGGCAGTTCAGCTCTTGTTGGTTATCTCCTGCTGTAGGAAGGTGAAAGGCTGGGGAAAAGTTTTGGGTTCAGCCCAAAGGAGCAAAACTTCTCCAAAGTCAGAAGTGCACAAAGGTGGAGGGGGGGAGGGGAGAAACCTCACCCTGAAAAGCTGCAGCCTGCTGAGAGCTTCCTTCCTCCTCCCTACCACACTGAGAGCATCTTCCTGGCCTTGGGGGAGCTTTCTGCTGTTGGTGGCACCTTGAGCAGCCTGGGCTGGTGGCAGGTGTCCCTGCCCATGGCAGGGGGTTGGGGCTGGATGAGCTTGAAGGTCCCTTCCAATCCAATCCAATCCAGGATTCTGTTCCTTCAAACCCAACCCATTCCAGGGCCTCCCAACCCAATCCCTTCCAGGGTTCTGTTCCTCCCAACCCAACTCATTCCATGATTCTCTTCCTCCCAACCCATTCCATGATTCTACCCCTTCCAGTCCAACTCATTCCAGGATTCTGCTCCTTTCATTCCATTCCATTCCAGGATTCTGTTCCTCCCAACCCATTCCATGATTCTGTCTCTTCCAACCCATTCCAGGATTCAGTTCTTCCCAACCCAACCTATCCCATTCCAGCATTCTCTTCCTCCCAACCCATTCCATTCCATGATTCTGTTCCTCCCAACCCATTGCAGGATTCTGTTCCTTTCATCCCATTCCAGGATTCTGTTCCTCCCAACCCATTCCATGATTCTGACTCTTCCAATCCAACTCATTCCAGGATTCTGTTCCTCCCAACCCAACCCATTCCAGGATTCAGTCTCTTCCAACCCATTCCATGATTCTGTTCCTCCCAACCCATTCCAGGATTCTGCTCCTTTCATCCCATTCCAGGATTCAGTTCCTCCCATCCCATTCCAGGATTCTCTTCCTCCCAACCCATCCCATTCCATGATTCTGTTCCTCCCAACCCATTCCAGGATTCAGTTCTTCCCAACCCATCCCATTCCAGGATTCTCTTCCTCCCAACCCATTCCAGGACCCCTTGCCCCTGCCCTCCTTCACCCACCCAGAATCCCATGGCCTCACCCCGAGGATGAAGGCACAGCCAAAGCCACCTGCTTGCCACCAGACGTCCTTCCATGTCCCTTCCATCCCAACCCCCTCCTGTGATTCTCTGCACTCCAGCTTCTTGCTGGGCTCGGAGTTGCTTCTTTCTCCCTCCAGTCCTTGCCTTGGGGGGCAGTGTGAGGAGCAGCCGAGGGCTGCTAAAGCTCTGCTGCTGCTGCGTGGTGATGAGTGAGGCTCTCCTCCCCGCTGCCTGCTGCTGCCTGTCTCGCCACCAGCTCAAGCACAGCCACGCTAATATTTAATCCCTGCCCCTCAGACCTCTCCCTGACCCTTTCGCCTTCCTTTTGTGGTTGCTGCAGCCGGAGCTGAGCTGCAGCCGGAGCTGAGCTGCAGCTCCCTTCGGGCTCCGATGCTTTCCCCCCGGCCCTGCGCCGCAGCGAGGTCTTGGCTGTGACTCAGCTCCCTCCTTGGATCTCCCCTTCCATCTTCCTCCATCCTGGCAGCCTCCTCATCGCTGCCACACAGCACTGCCCCAGCTCTGCTCTCCCCACTCCTCCCGAAACCTCCTGGCTGGGATCTCTGCTCTGCTCCTGCCTCCAGCGCTTCGGGGCTGTGCTTCAGCCTGACCAGCGCCGCTCTGCCCCGAGCCTGTCCCTGCTGGGTGCTGCTCTGGGTCTGGCTCCAGGTCTGGTTCCTCAGGCCTGACGGTTCTGCTGTGTTGCTCTTCCCTTTCTCTTCCCCTTCTCTTCCCTCTCTCTGCCCCTCTATCTCTCCCTCTCCCTCTCCTCTTCTCCATCTTGCTCCTCTTCTCCTTCTCCCTCTCCCTCCTCCTTCCCCTTCCTCCTCTCTTCCCCCCTCTTCTTCCCTTCCCTCTCTCTTCCCCTTCTCTTTCTCCTCTCTCCCTCTCCCTCCCCTTTCCCTCCCTCTCCCTCTTCCTTCCCTTTCTTCTCTTCCTCATCTTATCCTCATCTTCTTCCCTTCCCCTTCTCTCCCCTCTCTCTTCCCCTTCTCTTTCCTCTCTCTCCCTCTCCCTCCCCTTTCCCTCCCTCTCCCTCTTCCTTCCCTTTCTTCTCTTCCTCATCTTATCCTCATCCTCTTCCCTTCCCCTTCTCTTCCTCCTTTCTTCCCCTTCCCTTCCTGCCTTCTTCCCCCCCTTCTCAACTGCACCCAGGACTGCAGGTGGGGTCTGAGGAGAGCAGAGCCAAGGGGCAGAATCCCCTCCCTTGCCCTGTGCCCACACTGCTCTTGCTGCAGCCCAGCACAGGGTTGCTGTCTGGGCTGCACTCACACTGCAGGCTCATGATGAGCTTTGCATCACCCCAGACCTCCAGGTCCTGTTCCTCAGAGCTGCTCCAGCTCATGCTGAGCTTTGCATCACCCCAGACCCCTAGGTCCTGCTCCTCAGGGCTGCTTTCAGCCATTCCTCACCCAGCCTGGAGTTGTGCTTGGGCTTGCACCCACCCAGGTGCAGGTCCTTGCACTTGGCTTTGTTGTATTTCATGAGGTTGAAGACTTCCAGGTGACCTCTCAAGTGTGGGTGACAGGAGGTAGATGTCCTCACAGCTGCTCTGGTAGCTGGGAGCCTCCTTCACCCCCCCAAAAACCTGCTGGCTGTGGAGCTCAATTCCAAGTGGTGGTCACATCTGTCCTCAGTTGCCATGGAGACTTCTCCTCTTCCTGATGCCCAGAGGAAAGCTGTGGATAAAGGCAGTGACAGGGAACTGCTGCCAGAGCTGTCAGCCCAGGAGCATCCTGACTGGATGACCACTCTGGATAGCACAAACTGGACCCCAGTAGAGGCTCCAAAGCTGCTGAGGGTCCTGGAGCATCTCTGAGGAGCAAAGGCTGAGAGCCTGCAGAAGAGCAGCCCCAGAGGGCAGCTGAGCAATGCTCAGCAAGAGCTAAAGGGTGAGGAGCAAGAGGCTGGGGCCAGACTCTGCTCAGTGGTGCCCAGGAACAGCACAAGGGACACAAACTGGAGCTCAGGAAGTTCTATTTGGAGCAGGAGGAGAAACTTCTTTGTTGTGAGGGTGCTGGAGGGCTGGAGCAGGCTGCCCAGAGAGGTTGTGAGGTCTTCTTCTTCTCTGCAGAGCTTCCAACCCCACTAAGCCATTCTGCTGCTGGGCAAGCTGCTGTGAGTGCCCTGCTGGAGCAAGGTGGGGTTGGAGTGGCTGAGCTCCAGAGGTCCCTTCCAACTTCTCCCAGCCTACAGTTCTGTGTCCTAGGCTCAGCCCTGCCCTTCAGGGAGTGTCCTCCTCCCCTCACTGCCTCCCTTAGGAGACTCTGAAGCAAAACCCAAGCATCTGAAGGAGCTGAAGCAGCAGCTCCTGCCTTGCTCATATTTTTAACCTCCTTTCCCCCCCTCCTCAGGAGCCATCCCACACACATCTGTCCCCTTGGCACAGGCTGGCAGGCACCCTCCTGCCCAGCCCCACATGATGCCATTTTTAACTCACCCACGTCACAGCCAGGCCCTCACATCCTCACCCTGCCACACCTTCAGCCTTTCCCATTCCTTTGCTCCAGGCACATTCCCTATCTTCTCCCCAGATGCCTTGAGAAAGCCTTTCTGGTCCCTTCAAGAACCTCAGGGACTGCTGAGGTTGGGAGAGACCTTTGAGATCTCAGAGTCCAGGAATGGTTTGGGTTGGAAAAGACCTCTGAGTCCAACCACCCACCCATCACCCCCACAGCCACTAAACCACCTCCCCAAGGGCAGTGCCCACCTTTGGGGGGGCATTTGTGGCCTGTTACAGGAGCTCCTGCTCCCTTAAAACCTCTGTTGTGTGCAAGAGGTGTGAGCTTCCCTGGCTACCTCAGGCTGCCCAGCGGAGGAGAGAGGATGAGGATGGCTCAGTGGCTGGGGAGGATTAATTCGAGGCCAGAAGCCCCCAAATCTCATCCTGTGAGGAAGGTTTCAAAGGGCTCTTTAGGACAGATCAGCCAGAAAAAGAAACCTGTGATGAATAATTGAGAGCTGAGGCTCACTTTTCAGGCCCCTCCTGTCCAAGTGTGGCAGTGAAAAGGACCTTGAGCCCTTTCTGCAGGGCTGGGCTGGGGGTTGGGAATGGAGCCTGTGCTGCTGCCAGGCTCTGGCCAAGCTGGGGAGAAGGGGAGAAGGTTTGGGAGCCTCTTTTCTTCCTTTGCATTAACTGGAAAGGCCAAAGGCTGCAGCTCCTGCAGGGTGGGAGGGGGAAGCTGTTTGGGGTCCCATCCCTACAGCTCTCCCCTGGCTCTGTGGGGTTGGCTCCTGGTGGTTTGTGCTTCCACAGGAGGTCTGCTTTCCTTTTCCACTGCAATTCCTCTCTCCTGTGGCTAGCAGGACCTTTCCCCTCCCTTCCCTCTCTGCAAAGCCTCAGAACCCAGAAATAAGCAGCTCTTATTTCCTGGGAGGAGCAGTTGAGGCAGCTGGGAGGGGTGAGGCTGGAGAAAAGGAGGCTGAGAGGAGACCTCATTGCTCTCTACAGCTCCTTGAGAGGATCTTGGAGCCAGCTGGGGGTTGATCTCCAAAGGAACAAGCCCCAGAACCCATCAATAAGCAGCTCTGTGCTCCTGCCAAGAAGCTTTGGGTGTTTTCAGGTCCCTCTCCTGCTCTTTGGGTGGAGATTGCCTCAATGTCCTTTGCCTGCTTGTTGTTGGCTACCATAGGAGAAGCCCTGAGGGGGTCACAACTGCCCTGTCCTGCCCTGCCAACCCCCACAGAGCTGCTCAGGGGTGTCTGTGTGTGTGGGATGTTAAACTCAGCCTTGTCCCCATGGCCAGGGTCTGGAGAGGAGCAGTTGAGGGATCTGGGAGGGATGAGGCTGGAGAAAGGGAGGCTGAGAGGAGACTTCATTGCTCTCTACAGCTCCCTGAGAGGAGCTTGGAGCCAGCTGGGGGTTGATCTCCAAAGGACCCCCTTGAGGGGGCCACAGCTGCCTTGCCCTGCCCTGCCAGCCCCCACAGCTCATGGGGGAGGGTGTGGGGAGCCTTGGACTCAGCCTTGTCCCCAGGGGCAGGCTTTGGTGCCTGTGTTTTCAAGTGGGTTTGGGCCAACAGGATCTGGCCTGGTGGTGCCAGGTGTGGAAGGAAGGTTCCAGTTGTGGAAGGAAGGTGCCAGGTGTGGAGGGAAGGTGCCAGGTGTGGAAGGAAGGTTCCAGGTGTGGAAGGAAGGTGCCAGGTGTGGAAGGAAGGTGCCAGGTCTGGAAGGAAGGTTCCAGGTGTGGAAGGAAGGTGCCAGGTGTGGAAGGAAGGTGCCAGGTGTGGAAGGAAGGTGCCAGGTGCAACCCTGTGCTGGGCTGCAGCAAGAGCAGTGTGGGCAGCAGGGCAAGGGAGGGGATTCTGCCCCTTGGCTCTGCTCTCCTCAGACCCCACCTGCAGTCCTGGGTGCAGTTCTGGAGCCCCCAACACAAGCAGGACATGGAAGTGTTGGAGCCAGTCCAGAGGAGGCCACCAAGATGCTGAGAGGGCTGCAGCAGCTCTGCTCTGAGNAGCCTGGTCCTGAACACCTCCAGGGAGGTTGTGGGGCACAGAAGCACCCAATGTGATCAAAGATCACATTGGGTGCTTCTGTGCCCCACAACCTCCCTGGAGGTGTTCAGGACCAGGCTGGATGAGACCTTGAGCAACCTCTTCTAGTGGGAGCTGTCCCCTGCCTATGAGTTGGAACTGGTTGAGCTTTGAGATCCCTTCCAACCTAAACCATTCTCTAAGACCAAGCAAAGTCTCTCAACCTCTGTGCTGATGAGGCTGAAGTGCCTGTTTAAGACATTTTGTTTGCTGGTTTGGCTTTCAAATAGTTCTCCTTAATGTGTTTTTGGAAGTGACTTGGAGCTGTGAAGGGAAGCTGCAAACTGGGTGGGAAATAGATTGTGACATTTAGGCAGCGTTTCCCAGCTCCTTTGGTGCCTTCACAGCCTCCCTTGGATCTGCCCTGATCAAACCACACACACACACCTCCAACACACACACACACAGCTGCAGGCTTGAAGGAGCTGCCATAGAATCCCAGAACCAAGCAGGTTGGAAGAGAGCTCCAAGCTCAAACAGCCCAACCTGGCACCCAGCCCTGCCCAACCAACCAGACCATGGCACTCAGTGCCCCAGCCAGGCTTGGCTTCAACACCTCCAGCCATGGGCACTGCACCACCTCCCTGGGCAGCCCATTCCAATGCCAATCATTCTCCACCACCTCCCTGGGCAGCCCATTCCAGTGCCAATCACTCTCTCTGCCAGCAACTTCCTCCTCACATCCAGCCTGACCCTGCCCTGACACAGCTTCAGCCTCTTTCCCCTTCTTCTGGCCCTGGGGGCCTGGCAGCAGAGCCCAACCCCAGCTGGCTACAGCCTCCCTGCAGGCAGCTGCAGGCAGCAATGAGCTCTGCCCTGAGCCCCTCCTCTCCTCCACCCTGCACCCCCCCAGCTCCCTCAGCCTCTCCTCACAGGGCTGTGCTCCAGGCCCCTCCCCAGCCTTGCTGCCCTTCTCTGGGCACCTTCCAACACCTCAACATCTCTCTGCAATTGAGTGTCCAACCTCAACCTGCCCTGCTCCAGCTTTCAAACAACTGTCCCTCATCCTGTGGGTTTGTTTTGGGATGTTCTTGGCTGTTCCTTGGCTGCTCACTTTTTGCCTCCATCCAACATACCCCCCAAGGTACCCCAGATCTGCTCCTTGCTGACCTGCCTGCCTCCCACTGCCCAGGAAGGAGCAGTTTACACCTCTCTCCTGGGATGATGGAATGGGTTGAGGTTGGAAAGGACCTTCAAGCTCAGCCAGTGCCAACCCTCTGCCATGGGCAGGGGCACCTTGCAGCAGCCCAGGGTGCTCAAGGTCTCATCCAGCCTGGCTCTGGACACCTCCAGAGAGAGGACATCCTCAACCTCCCTGGGCAGCCTCTGCCAGTGTCTCCCCACCCTCACTGGCAAGAATTTCTTCCTCATCTCTAGGCTCAATCTGCTCTCCTCAAGCTTCAATCCATTCCCTCTCATCCTGACACTCCCAGCCCTTGTCCCAAGTCCCTCCCCAGCTCTCCTGTAGCTGACTCCATGCACTGGAATGCTGCTCTGACGTCTCCCTGGAGCCCTTCTCTTCTCCAGTCTGAAGAGCTCCAACTCTTCCCATAAGAAACTTGCCCCCTGATCATCTTTGTGGCCTCCCCTGGACCTGCTCCAACAATCAGATGACCTTTGAAGGCCCCAATGCATCCTCTGCTTCTAGGATAAGGTTGCCCAAAGGGGTGGGAGAAGTCTCCTGGCATTCATCACCAAGCAGGGACCAGGCAGCAGGTCTCATCCCCTATGCCCAGCTGATGCCAGCCCCAGGATGCCCCAACCTCCCTGCTCCTCACCCCCTCCCGGGGCCAGGCTGTTCATCCCTGCTGCCAGGAGCACGTCAGGCACATCAAGATGCACTTCAGTGGCTCTGCAAAAGGCTCTTTTTGCCCCACGGATGCTCTCTAATGGAGCCTCTGCTGCTGCTGCTGCTGCTGCTGCTCTCCCCTGCGCCGCTGGGCTGGCAGCTAATGGAGCACAGGGCCTGGGGGGGAGGGGTCGAGGTTAATTGGCATCACCTTCCCCTCCCCCTGCCCTCACCAGGGGGGTGATGGTTGGCAGCTCCTCTGCCGGGGGCATGGGGAGAAAAGCTGCAAGTCCTCCTGGCTGGGCCTGAGATGGGCTCAGAACAAAGTCCTCTTTGGCTTTTGCTGCCCTGTCCTTCCCTGCTCTGCCTCTCTCTGGTGGGCTTTGGGGTGATTCCCCTTGGCAAGGAGGTGCCAACTCGGGTGAGGTGCCAGCTGGGCACCTCGGTGTGCCTATGACTGAGGACCCTGCTGGCTCCCAGACTGTGAGCATTGAGTCTCCAGCATGGTGGGCACTGAGCCTTGGTGCAGATGCCCTGATGCCATTGGTGATGCCACGCAGAGGGTCCTTGCCAGCTGCCTGGGCAGGGTTATTTGCAGTTGGCAGTGATGGATGAGTCAGGTCACTGGGAGATGCCAGTCCCACAGGACCAGGTATGGTCATGGCTCTGCTGGCAGCTTTCCCATCACCCTTTTCCCTTCATTTCCCTTGACTCAGCACAGCAGAAGCAGAGTTGTTGCCCGTGCAGGACCGTGGCAGGATGGCACCCAACCTGCCCTTCTCCTGAGAGATGTGCAAGTGCTACTCTGCCACCCTCTTTGGGGCACAGAATGGGTCAAGGTGGCTATTAGGAGTATTTTCTTTACTGGAAGGAGTGGTCAGGCCTTGGCACAGGCTGCCCAGGAGGGTGTGGAGTCATCATCCCTGGAGGTGTTCAAAAGCCTGTGGCTGTGGCACTTGGGCACATGGTTTAGTGGGCATGGTGGAGTTGGGCTGGTGGTTGGAATGGATGATTCACAGAGTGGCTTGGGTTGGAAGGGACCACCAAGATCAGCCAGTGCCAACCTCCTGCCACGGGCAGGGACAGCTCCCACCAGCACAGGCTGCTCAAGGCCTCACCCAACCTGGCCTTGAACACCTCTAGGGATGAGGCATCCACAACCTCCCTGGGCAACCTGTGCCAGTGTCTCCCCACCCTTCCTGCCAAGAATTCCTTCTTCATCTTCACTCTCCAACTCCCCTCCTCCCCTCCATCAAAGAAGCTCCTTCTCCTTTGAATCCTAGAATCATGGAATCCCAGAACCAAGCAGGCTGGAGGAGAGCTCCAAGCTCAAACAGCCCAACCTGGCACCCAGCCCTGCCCAACCAACCAGACCATGGCACTCAGTGCCCCAGCCAGGCTTGGCTTCAACACCTCCAGCCAGGGGCACTGCATCACCTCCCTGGGCAGCCCATTCCAATGCCAATCACTCTCTCTGCCAGCAACTTCCTCCTCACATCCAGCCTGACCCTGCCCTGACACAGCTTCAGCCTCTGGCCCTTTCTTCTGTTGCTGGCTGCCTGGCAGCAGAGCCCAACCCCAGCTGGCTACAGCCTCCCTCAGAGGAGGCTCAGAGGAGGCTCAGAAACCCCAGCTCTCCTCTCCTGCAGGCTGCACCCCCCCAGCACTCCCCCAGCTCCCTCAGCCTCTCCTCACAGGGCTGTGCTCCAGGTCAAGCATTCCCTACAGCTTCCACCTCCCTCACACAGGGGTATCACCTCCCTTTCCCTCTCCCTCTCCCCCTTCCCTCTCCCTCTCCCTCTCCCCCCCTTCCTTCTTCCCTCTCCCTCTCCCTCTCCCCCTCTCTCCCCTCCTCCCAAGCCACCCTCCCACCGAAATAAAACGTTGGGGACCTTTAAGAGTGATCAGGAGCGGGCAGGGTGGGGATGGTGGTGAGGGGTAGGGTGTGTATGTTGCGTGGGGGGGGGGGGAAGGGCAAGAGCATCCTCCCCTCCTCCCTTCCTCCCCTCCTCCCTGCCCACCAATCCATCACCAGCTAATGCGTTCTCCCCATTCGTCCCTTTGTACATCTCCGAGCTCCTCTCTCCCCCTTCCACTTCCTCCCCCCCTAACCTTT
>WAAF01015223.1:0-22475 GCA_013400475.1 Tricholaema leucomelas | reverse complement strand
GATGATACTGTGATACTGTGATACTGTGTTTTTCTTACCATCTTCACCATAAAGAATTTCTTCCTAATATCCAGAAAGGATAAGTCTCCAGTGAATGGATTTGTCTCATCTGTATCTTCAGGTGTCTTAACTCTTTTCAGTGAAAATAAGATTGTCAGGATCCCACAACATCATCTCAGCTTTTTCAAAGCTGCCTCATGAGAACGGCAGCAATGCAGTCTGTGAGGAGGTACTGAAAATGATGGGATTTGGGGAGACAACTGATAATTTTTTTCAGTCTGTTCACAGAGAATATGCTTATCTTTTACCACAGTGATACAGGAAGACAAATACTCAACACCAACATTAAAGCAAAACAGCCTTATAAAAGTGTCCTTATATAAGTCTACTCTAATTGGACTCTACTACTATTTGTCTGGGATGGCTTTCCTCTCTCCTCTGTATGAAGAATTCCATTCCCACAATGGGTTTACCAGAGCTCTATAAAGGTATCTGTGTGATTTTGAGTTTCACAAAAGTGCATGGTCTTTGGACAGGTAAATACATATGTTTTGTTCTGCTGCAGAACTCAGTTCTATATGGGACACTTTTTGCTGTCACACTTCATTTGTTGTCATCACACTTAATTCTTGATAATAATGTTTTTTTTTTTTTAATACATTTTTTTCCACTAAAGGCTTGGGAATTTAGTTAAAGAAGAGGAAGTAAGTGCTGCTACAAAGCATTAGAACAAATTCTGCTTTTTAAATTATTGGTTTCCTTCCACTATTCTTCTTAAGATACATAGCAAAGAGTACTACTTTCTGTAGCAACACTCTATATTGTCAGGAGCAGATGGATCCCTTGAAGACCAGAAAATAACCCACAAATGCAAAACTTTGTCTAGAAAACAGAAAATACACACATAGAAGACCTATATTCTAATAAATGGAAATGTCTTTTGGATACAGAAAAGCAAAATGTTAACTTAAGCTATGACAGACTTGCTATAAAGGATGGGACATCTCTTAACTAGAGAATAATACCCATTTCTCCACCATCTCCTTTTCAGCACAATACTGACAATAGTTTTATTTGTGCAGTGAACAGCCCTTCAAGCAATTCTACAAAGTAAGAGTGCCACAGCCTCTTAGATTTAATAAAAAATATTACATGTGATCTAATAGAGCTCCAGGGAAGCTACAAAAACACATTAGCAGTTGATGAGAGTGTCAGCCAGTGATTCTGATCAGTCAATACCAGGCAGTTCCAAACACCCTGCTTTTTGAAATGAGCTGCTGTTATACATGTTATGACACAGTGCTACACCTGTCCTTGATGTTGTGAATCAATTGACTGCACTGGCACTTGAGCATTGGCCATCATCTGACAGGATAGATGTCTTGAAATAGCATGGAGGCAGGGGTGATACTCTGCCATCCAAACATCTTTGATTAACTGCTATCATGATTATTTGCTTTGACAGCAGTAGGTGGAAAAATGTCATGGCTTTTATAAAATATAATGGCCTCTTACATGTGAAAATTTCACTTACTAAGTGTTCTTAAGTCTCACAGTTCCACAGAATGGCACTAATTTAGCAACTATAACCATGGACATGGTCCTTGTGATATGGGGATATGAAGAAATAGGGGGTGACCAAAGGTATATCTATACTAGAAACAAAGAAACAGAATAGGTAATCATAGAGAAGCAGAAGTAGATGACTAACAAGGGGAGATGGTCTTAATCATTAACAAAGGATGTATTCTCAAGTAGCAATGTGAAAACATTCCAAGGCCAAAGCAAGGCAAAAAAACCCAAATACTTCACAATGTTATCTGGGATGGAGGAGGACTGAGCAGCACTTGCCATAAACCTGTCAGCCAGTACCCATGAGGAGGATAAGCAGAAGACCATCAAGGAGATAGGCTGACAAGGGTACTACAAACCTGCATGGTCATCACATGCCAGACAGGGGTGAAAAGTACATTGTGATGAAGACTCACAGCCTTCCTCCAATCGACCACTGCCCACATTTGAAGGACCCTTGCCCACAATTTCAGAAGGGAACTACGCAAGCGCAGAGGACTGATAAGATAATTAACATACGAAGTGGGAGCAGGCGGGTTTTAGTGATAAGAATGTACAGGCGTTTCATTAATGTGCATGGATTTAGTGTATAAATGTGGGGTGCTTGCTTCTTTGGGGTATGCACGATTTTGGAGGAGATATCCCCCGTGCATCTTGCGCAATAAACATACCTACTTTATAACTTTCCAGTTATAGAGTCTTTTCCCTATGTCACTTGTACTCAAACACAGAATCACAGAATATTGAGTTGAAAGAGACCTGCAGAGATCATCAGGTCCACCCTGCTTGCCAAATAAGGATCACCTAGGGCAGGCCACACAGGCATACATCCAGGTTGGCTTTGAAAGTCTTCAGAGAAGGAGACGATACAACCGCTCTGGGTAGCCTGTTTCAATGCTCCATCACCTTCACAGTAAAGAAGTTTGTACTCATGCTGATATGGAACTTCCTGTGTTCTAGCTTATATCCACTATTCCTTGTCCTATTACTGGGTGCCGCTGAAAAGAGCCTGTCCCTTTCCTCTTGACATCCACCCATCAAATATTTGTAGACATCTCCTCGCATCCTTCTCTTCTCCAGACTAAACGTTCCCAGTTTTCACAGGCTTTCTTCATAGGAGAGATGAACATTCAAATCCCTTAGTTGTCCTCACATACTTCTTAAAGAAGTGTCTTATATTGAGGACAATTTTTGTTGTTGTGTGCTTTCACTAAAGAAATAGTCATAAGATAGAAAAAGAAAGAAAGGGGGGAAAAAAAAAAATCTATTTTAAGCTTTCAGGGACAGATTTTTTGGGTGGCCTGGAAGAAGAAAATGAGAGGTATATTTAGGCAAATTTTGTAAAAAACTTTAGTTCTGTTTCCACAATTCTTTTCTTGGGGATGAAGTTAATATTTTCATACAAAAAAATAAAAAAAGAAAGTCTTTCCATACACAAAACAATGACATGACTTCCACTGATCAGTAGTAGCTGTAGATGCCTATACAAATAAATTTAAACCTTGAATATTTTGTCTTCTTAGCCTTCTTCAGGTATCTGCAAATCACTTCCCCAACTTGTCCTTCTGGCCTGTCATGGAGGGGCTGTAGGCCCGAAAATAGGCTTCTTTCTATTCCTTGCTTTGTTTTTGCCCTGTCTGGACATGCTCACCTACCCCAGACAGAGGTAAACACGATGAAGGCACACTGGGGGGGACAGTGGCCTTGGGGCCTCTCTGTCTGGCTGCTCAGGGCCCACGGGGTGGTCACGTTGCATAAGCTCACGTGTTGGGCGTGTGGCTTGGTCGTGATGCCCCATATTTGGGGGTACAGGACCTGTGGACCTTCCCAAATTTGGTATGTCCCTGCCTGATGGCAGAAGCCTATTGGGCAGTGCTATGGCCGACAAACCCATCCATCTCCATACATTGCTTATAAATGGGGCAATCTAAGCAAACAAGGCACCCTCCTTTGCCTTTGGGATACTCCGTCCTTTGCCTTTGGGGCACCACCTCTTTTGCCTCCGGGACCTTCCTTTTGCCTTTGGCTTTTGCCTGTTGCCTCCTGTTTTCGGCATTCGCCACCTTTTCTATTCTCCACCCATCTGACTTCTGCCTGAGGCTACTGCTTTTGTCTCGACAACCTGCAGCGATTCAGCCTGATCTTCTCAGACAGCGCGCCCCAGAACCCGAAGAACTGTTATCCCCACGGGGATCAACTCCGTGACTGCCTTCACCTCATTCTGGGGACCATAGGTACCAAAACTCTGATTTGTGAGTACTTAAACTGTCTTATTCAAGTTGCAAAGGACCTTTACTGACTCCACCAGTGACGCTTTCTGCCACAAGACTCTCTGACTTGAGCAATTGGAGCTTCTCTAAAACCTATACTAAATTGTTTAATTCAACAGTAAATAGACATTCTGTAGAGTGATTTCACTAACAGTGTACAAAGGATTTGTGTGGGTTTATTGTATATAAGGTTGGGGAAATTTTTCGTATATATTAATAAATTATTTAATAACAATCGAATCGGCCTCAGATCTCCCCAGAATTCAAATTAAACCCCTTTACAACATGGCCTTATTGCCCAGATTTCCCCACAAGTCCCTGACTTTGAGGTGGTTGAGGCTGACAGTTTCTTGCATGAAAATATTATGTTTTCAAATATATTTCTTTTACTGTGCTCACACTCATATCCAAAATAGTGTCTCATGCAAATGCATCAGACCCTAAGGAGCATGTCCTCATTTCCTCAAAGGCTCATTGAATAGAGCTACTCTAGAGGACAACAGTAGGAAGAAGTACAGTTTTTAATCTAGTTTTTTTAGCTTTTCAATTGGCAATTGTTAAGACTATTGCCTCCTGCTGGACAGACTCCTACCTGTAGGTTTTCTTGGTGCTGCTATACTGTAAAGAACAACCTGCAATTTTGACTGCTTACATGGTTGTAAAGATAATTACATTAGCCTTTGTCAAAGCAGTCACAGAAAAGTAGGGCAATGCTTGCAGACAACAGCAGTTCTTGGTGAATATTTGTTATACATTTGTTGCAATACTGCAATGACTCCACTTTCAGTAAGATGGTCTCACAGGATCTTGTGATGTTCATTGGAGATGAATGAGGAGCCAACCACGAGCCTCTTGGTATGGATTAAAGGGAAGGTAGAGACAGATAATATTATAGTGAGAGTCTGCTACAGGTCATCTGATCAGGACAGCAGAGAGGATGAGGCCCTCTACAGACAGATAGGAGCAGACTCATGTCCACAAGCCCTGGTCCTCATGAGTGACTTCAATCACTCTAATATCTAAAAGCAGGACAAGACATCAGGGAATAAGCAATTAAAGAAGTCCCTGGAATATGTTGATGACAACTTGTTTCTCCATCTCTGTCTACGTTTAGCCTGTGTCCAAGGCCAAACTACAACAGCTGCTGACTTCTCCCTAGCAAAGAGGAGAGATAAGGAAATGGAGAGGAAACCCATGGGCTGAAGTGAACACAGATTGAATGAAACAGTTAAACTAATACTAACGCCAATATGAAGTATAAGAAGTTATACTCAGCAGAGGGAAAGTACAGTGATCACAAATGGGAAGACAGTTCTTGGGATCAGAAGGAACTGAAGCAAGAATATACATCCAAGCAGGAGGATTCATGTCCTCAGCAAACTTCTCCCTTGTAATGAGGATGATATTTATGGTCTGAGACATGGCTGCAAGCCAGCCTGGGTCAGCTGCCTTGTCTGGTTTGAAACTACTAATGGCATGCAGGACAAGGAGACATGCTGGAACTTGTTCCATGAAGGGGCTGACGGGGAATATGAAGCTCAAGGGAAGTGACCCCCCTTCCTAGACCCCACTTGGAGTACGACATTCAGGTCTGAGACCCACAGAGGAAGAAGGACACGGACCTGAGCATCTCTTGTATGTGGACAGGAAGAGAGTTGGGGTTATTCAGCCTAGAGAACAGAAGGCTCAGGGGACAGATTGTAGTAGTCTTGCAGTACCTGTGGGGTACCTACAGGAAACATAAGGAGGTCTTTGTCAAGCAGTGTAGTGATAGGACAGAGGCAACAGTTTCAAACTGAAAGACAGTAGATTTGGATCAGGTATTTGGAGGAACTTTTTTACTGTGAGAGCAGTGAAGCACTCAAAGAGGTTTCCCAAAGAATCTGTGCATGTTCCATATCTGGAAGTGTTCAAAGCCAGGTTTGATGGGGCTAGAGCAACCTGACTAGTGGAAGGTGTCTCCACCTACAGTAGGGCAGTTGGAAATAGATGATCTTTAAGGTCACTTCCAACTCAAACCCTTCTGTGATTAGATTACTGCTTTTGCTCTGTAGAAATAAAAATGAGGCCCAAAGAATTCTGACAGATAGGCTTCCACTGCAATTTAGAGACTAACTTCTCAAGGTGAGTGATATCATTTTTCTCTTGTACTTTTAAAAAGTCAAAATATTTTTGCAAGTGTCTTTGCACAATAGGGGGCGAGAGCGGGGAGGGTATACTCCTGAGAGTATAAATGTAGGCAGTTCTTTTTGCTTTGGGAAACAAATCTCCTTCTTTGCTTGAACTTGGTCAGAAAAGCAGGTTTAAAGACTTTTAAAGGACAGTAGTAGCCTTAGAGAAACTCATAGAACCCAGACCATTCTATAATTCTATGATTTTCTCTTCTGACCTTGAGTGCAGCCAAGCACAGAAATGCGAACACACACACACACACACACACACACACACACGCACACACACACCTCTCCCACTAAATTTTCATATATTACTTAAGCCTTTTCCAAAAGCTGCTTGGCTAGAACAAAGAGAGATCACCTACCTGCCCAGGCTGTCTATGAAATGTGAATAGTTGTTACGGTTCATTATTCCTCTCTTATATATAAGTGCACTGCTCACATATGCATACTTACTTCCCACAAAGTCTCCCAGAATATCCGTGTCTAGAATATATGTGTTAGTCAATATATATGGAATATATATGATTCATACATTCCAGGCTGATATCCAGCTTCAAAACGGAAAAGCTGGCTGCATTAGATCTCAAAATCTTGGTTATTCACTCCTCAGGTATGAAAGTAAAAAATGAAACTTGAAAGTTCAGATTATTCCCCAAAGTCAGCTTGTCTCCAGAAACAGGATCCCTGCCAACAAGCTTCAATCTCTCTGATCCAAAGTGTGAGCCTCAAGGACTTGCACTCTTGCTAAAAACTGGTATTGGCTGGCACTGGCCTTGGTGTTCAACTCACGTCTACCAAACTAGGCAGTTTTGGGCATGAGAAGACGAGGACAAAAAGGAATAAAAACATATTTTTGCCTTTCTCCTACAGGTCCTTAAAAAATCACTTTCTCACACTTGTTTTGAAATGCCATGAAATTTTTCTTTCTTCTATTTATCAGCAGTGAATTCAAACAATCTGAAATGTCTGTCTATAAAAGCAGATACAGATGCTAACATATCTTATGGCAGAGCAACACAGTCAGGCAAAAGCAATACCATTTTCTGGCAAGTCCAGGCAGTTTGTTAATCCAAGTAATAAATCAGCAGACTAGAGGTGATGCTTTGTTGGACCTCCTACTCACAAACAAGAAAGAATTGGAGGAAGATGGGAAGATCAATGACAGCTTTGGCTGCAGTGACCATGAAAGTGAAATTCAACATCCTCAGAGAATTGAACAGAATAGAATTACATTCATGGACTTCAGAATTGCTGATTCTATCCTTTTCAGTGCTTCCCAGGTCTCCACTACAGCTTTCAGGAGGGCAGCAGAACTCATAGCATAGAGGACTGAGGTAGGGAACACTTGAACACACACAAGCCTGTGGCACTTGAACACACACAAGCCTGGGAGACTCAAGGGTAAAGAAAAACTCTGAATCCATTTTAAAGAAAGATGAGGATAAATCAAGGCTCACTATAGTCCCTTGGAGGAGTAAAGAGCAAAATTCTTAGAAGCCACACACAAAGAACAAGAAGGTAACTAGGAGGAGCCAGCATGGGTTTACCAAGGACAAATCCTGCCCAACCAACCCGATTGCTTTCTGTGATGAGGTAACTAGCAGTGGACAAGAAGAGGGCAGTGGGTGCTGATTTGAGCAAAACTTTTAATACAATCTCCCTTAGTTTTCTTCTTATCAGATTGGTAAGATATGGGGATGAATAAGTGGACAGTAATGTGGATGGAAAATTGTCTGGAGCGCTGGCCTCAGCAAAGTAGTACTATTCACCCAAACAACATCTCTGTGGAAATGTAGGGGTAGCAGGTTGCCATGAAGCAGCAGTGCTCCTGGGCAGCAAAACTGGTGCAGACCCACACCCAGCTCTGCAGCAGTATGAGTGCAGCAGCAGGGCCACACACTGATCTTCTTGCTCAAAACTGGTGAGACTATATCAGGAGTGCAGGGTCCAGATTTGGGCTCCTGGCACAGGACAGACTCTAATGCACAGCAATGAGTCCAGTGGAAGGATGATCAAGGCTGAAGACAGGAAAGTACATGGAGAAGTACTGGGCTGGTTCATTCTAGGGAAGAGGAGGATAAGGAAAACCTCACTGCTGTCTACAGCTGCCTGATGGGAAAAGACAAAGCTGGAGTCTTCTTGTAGTTGTATGATGGTAAGAAGAAACAACAGAGAAAATCTGGAACATGGGAAAGCCTGATAAGGAAAGAGAAAGCTGTTATGAGGGTAGCTAAATACTGAAGCAAGCTGCCCAGAGAGGCTGTGTGATGTACCATATTGGAGGTTATTAAGACTTGGCCAGACAAGTCCCTGAATGAGTCCTACTTGGAGCAAGGTTTCAGGTTACATAAACTGCAGAAGTCCCTGAATTGTGGTGAGCAATTCAGAAATTATAAATATTTGGGCTACAAGCATTCATTATGAAAGCATATCTCAGTGCTTCACTGGACTGTATTTTTCTTTAATTTTTCTGCAGTTCATGGTTTTCATGGTTTTACAAGGCAGATCTAATCTGCACTTTTTGAGTTTCCTTACAACATATCACAAAGCTGTCTCGTCATCATATATATGGAATCCTTTAAACCACAAGATCTTTCCAATAATATGATTCCTTCATCAATTAGGCCTCAAGTTGCTTCCGTGGCAGACTGCATGTCATGCAGACCATATAATCAATATCAGAGTCTCACAGTATCACCAAGGTTGGAAGAGACCTCACAGATCATCAAGTCCAACCTTCTATCACAGAGCTCAAGGCTATACCATGGCACCAAGTGCCATGTCCAACCTTGCCTTGAACAGCCCCAGGGACGGCGACTCCACCACCTCCCTGGGCAGCCCATTCCAGTGTCCAATGACTCTCTCACTGAAGAACTTTCTCCTCACCTCGAGCCTAAACTTCCCCTGGTGCAGCTTGAGGCTGTGCCCTCTTGTTCTGGCGCTGGCCACCTGAGAGAAGAGAGCAACCTCCCCCTGGCCACAACCACCCCTCAGGTAGTTGTAGACAGCAATAAGGTCACCCCTGAGCCTCCTCTTCTCCAGCCTAAACAATCCCAGCTCCCTCAGCCTTTCCTCNATCAGCACCCCCAGATCCCTCTCTGTCTGGCTGCTCTCCAGCCACTCCGACCCCAGCCTGTATCTCTGCATGGGGTTGTTGTGGCCAAAGTGCAGCACTCTGCACTTGGAGCTATTGAATGCCATCCCATTGGACTCTGCCCATCTGTCCAGGCGGTCAAGGTCCCGCTCCAGAGCCCTTCTGCCCTCCAACTCAGTGACATCTGCCCCCAGCTTGGTGTCATCTGCAAACTTGCTGATGACTGACTCCATGCCCTCATCCAGATCATCTATGAAGATGTTAAAGAGGATGGGGCCCAGTCCTTAGCCACAAACTACTGAGTCATTAGGAGAACTCAGATTTTTCTTCCTTTCTTCAGAGAGGAAGGAGAGATTAGGAGATCTATATCTGTGACACGCAAGTGTAGCTGAAAAAAAGACAGGGTTTGTCACGACGTCACATTCATTGCTACATTATGCAATCAACTGAAAGGCAATATCTGCTATAGAAGGATCCTTTTTTCATTGTAATATAACAAAGATTTATTCTATGGCATGTACACCCGAAGCTAGTGAACTTAACTGAAAGGTTATACTAAGATTTAAGAGTCCTGATTTTTTTATAGTGCATTTTTTGCTGTGGCATTGTGGGGTTTGGGGTTTGTTTTGGTTGATTGGTTGGGTTTTTGTTGTTGTTGTTGCTGTTTGGTTGGTTGGTTAGTTGTTTTTTTGTTTTGGTTGGTTGGGGTTTTTTTGTTGGAATTTTTTGATAGGTTGTTTGGGATGTTTTGTATGGTTTGCTTTGGTTTGCTTTGCTTTTAATAACTTTAGACAGTACTTTTGGCTTTAAAATCATCACAAACTTCTTTCTATCTGAACCTTAGTGTGTGATGGTTCATATTTGCAAATGATTCTCAAAGTTATAAAGTTCTAAGCTTTTGTTAGATTATGTTGATTTAAAAGTATGATAATTTTTGTTTCTCACTCAAATGGCCCAGATGGGAGGAGGTGGCACCATTTCCTCCAAACCACTTATCCATAAAATGCTGAGTTTATAGATATTTCAGGATGTTACCATGTGAATAATATTCTTGTGTACATATTCTTAGTTTATGGGCACTTGCCATATGGTGTTCCTGAAATTTTTTATTTCTTCTTTTGCTCCCTCCTTTTTTTTTTCCTTTTTTTTCAACGGACAGTGCATGTGTTTTTGTCAGTCTTTCCCCAGTGAGTTTTGCTCTTAATTAATCTCTCAGTTGATGTAACCACCTTTTCTGTATGTTCTCCTAGCAAAGGAAGCTGTCTCCCAGAGGTGTAATATCTTAGGCAAGGAAAAAAGGCTTTACTTCCCCCTGTCCATGAGAAGAGAGTGCTAATGTGATTCTCTGTAGTTGAGCTCCTTAGCAAAAGAAGAGGATTTACAGTCCTCCAGCTTTCCCAGATAAGAGGTTCTTTGAGGCTTTCAAGAGCTGACCTTCCAAAGGATTGTGTTCTTTTATGCATCCCCTTTCAGGAGAGAGTCTACCTGCTTTCTGAGCCTGATGCAGATACTATTAAAAGGGGTTTCCATGGATACTGCCATCAATAGGAAATGAAAGAGGACTGTCCTCCTTTCTGACCCTCTGGAGTTCCTCGCTGTTGCTATGGCAAAGCTTACAGATGTGGCTCATATTGTTTTGCATAATCTCATTTACAGTCTGAGCAAAAGTACTCTGTGGGGATGGGTAGAACAAGTGAATATTTGTGATTGATTATGGCCTTAGAAGATTTCTCAAACTTCAGGTTAATTTTAAAACAAATGGATTATTCTACTAAATATCTTTCTCATGGGTTTCTGTCAAAGTCAGAAATAGAAGTTCAAAGGAGAATGAATCCCAGCACTTTTTGAAGCTCTCCCATAGTAATTATTAATGAACTTGGAATTAAACTTCATCATTTTACATCAACTATCCCAGTCACAAACCAGTGACACTTTGGGTTTACCTCATTATGAACCTGGATCAGAGACTAGGTGAAAGGAGGTACCTCTGCTGATCTGACCAGTATGTGGATCCAGCTGCAGACCTCATCACAGTATCACAGTATCACCAAGGTTGGAAGACACCTCACAGATCATCAAGTCCAACCCTTTACCACAGAGCTCAAGGCTAGACCATGGCACCAAGTGCCACGTCCAACCTTGCCTTGAACAGCTCCAGGGATGGCGACTCCACCACCTCCCTGGGCAGCCCATTCCAGTAGCCAATGACTCTCTCAGTGAAGAACTTTCTCCTCACCTCGAGCCTAAACTTCCCCCGGTGCAGCCTGAGGCTGTGTCCTCTCATTCTGGCACTGGCCACCTGAGAGAAGAGAGCAACCTCCCCCTGGCCACAACCACCCCTCAGGTAGTTGTAGACAGCAATAAGGCTCATCTTAGACATTCATGATAAATAGATACCATGTTTTAACATACTAATATCAATGATTGTTGGTATGACACAGCTTTAATTTTATTCACTTTATTCTTCAGACAGTAAGTTTTTTGTTCTTGCATTTCATAAAAAAAGAATTTTCTTGAAATATTTTGAACACCTTCCACTTCTCCAAGATACATGCATACAAAATAAAACAACTCATCTTTCCCGAGATCTACAAATCTTTCAAGTGTCACAGACGGTGCTCCCCTAACAGTTAAGATTTATTGCCCATGTCCCAACACTTGGGGGTAGGAATAGGATGTTCTGCCAAAAAAAGAAGAAATTGAAAATCGGTAGAAGAAAAAAGTGCAAGGGCACACCACTCAAGGAAAGGGTCTGACTTCCCCCAGTAAGGCATTATTTTATCATTTTATGTCACTTGGATTAGGCTGTGTGTATGTTTTATTGTTTTATTTCCCATCCTGGTCATAAAGGGCACATTTGTTGTTTAGTAAGCAGAATTAGGGTGACTGCGGTTTACATAGTCAATAGCAGTCAAACACTAAGGTCAGTGTCTATCACATCCTGGAAAAATTGAGGTTAGAGCAGGTGAAATTATCATTCCATTTTGTTTTTATGGCTCTAATAGAAAGCCACAAAGTCCCTGACCTCTGCTGCCACTCATGTCTTGCTCTAATAGCAATGTATAACCTTCGACACTCAATTAAAACAGGAAATAAGGCAAAGAAGAAGTTGGTATGCATGTTTGGCCAGTCCCAGCCCTTGAAAAAATGGTCCAGTAAGGCTTTCAGAGAGGAAAGGAGCAGGGAAGAGGGAAGGAAAGAAAGGAAAGGGGAAAGCAGGGAGCAAAAGGGGAAATAAAAGGGGGCATGAGGAAAGAGGAAGAAGGAAAAGGAAAGACATGAAAAAAGGAAATAAAGGGGAAATGAGGAAAGGAAAATAAGGGAAAGGAAATAACGGAAAGGGAAAAGAGAAAAGGGGGGGAAAGGAAAGGAAAAGTGGAAAGGGAAAAGAGGAAAGGGGGAGGGGGAAAGGGGAAAAGGGAAAGGGGAAAGGGGAAAGGGAAAAGGGGAAACGGGAAAGGAGAATGGGGAAAGGGGGGAGGAAGAGGGGAAGGGAGAGGGAAAAGTAGAGGGAAAGGAAGAGTAAAAGGGAGAGGGAGAGGAGAGAGAAAAGAGAAAGAAAGCACTTCCACATTTTTATGTTGGGTTATCTTGAATCCTTAAGTGCATGAAAGCATCTCATTGGACAACAGTTCATACACACTCTGTCTCCCTGCTAAAGCACAGGTGTGTCTTACTGGCTGCTTGTGCAGGACAAGGTTGGTAACTTTTGTTTTAGAATTTAATACACAACACTTTAACTATTTTTTTACTTATATTCACTTAGTGCCCATGTGTTAGGGGAAAGGAGGAGAGGGTAGCTCAATTTTGAAAGCTAACCTCAGTAACATTGCAAGCACCATAGAATTAGCTAAGATAAATGGTTTACATATTAGTCTGTTATCTTTCACTGGATGACAGAGAAAAGGAAGATCTATTCCTTGCTCTTACTTTACTATGAACAAAAGACTTTTAACTATTCCCAGTGTAATTCCAGATTTCTGTGTGGGCTGCATACTCTTATGGCTTTATAAGGCTATATGAATCCGGCTGCCACAAAATATAACTTGCAGTAAGCCACAAAAGACAACCTCTCTAATCCCAGCAAGTCACCAAAATCAGGCAGAGTTATGATGGCAGTTTCAGAAAGCTATTCAGTCTTGACTGAAATAATTCAATAACTCAGTGACTCTAAGTAAACTTTTTCCAGGGGTTAATAGGACTTGCTGTTAAAAATTGCATGCTTACTTTCTATTTGCAATTTTCTAGCTTCAGTTTTCAGTTGCTACATTGAACTGACATTTTCCAGTAAATTATTTTTCAGTTCACTGAACAAAAATCAAATGAAAAAGCCAGTTTGGAACTGACAAAAAATAAAAAATGATTGCTTTCCCTTAAAAGTGCTTTGCATTGAAACCAGTTAGATTAGTTTTGGGATACATTGGAGATCTCTTAAAAGCTCTTTAGCAGTGAAATGTAGACATGCTTCAGAATTAATGTACCATCACATTTTGCTGTAAAGGAAAGCAAATTCAAATGAAGGTTTGAATTTTTAGGAAAGAGATGAGTTTTCACTGAAATGAGTCAATGGTTCAAATAACCTTTTTGGATGAAAGAATGTTGTTGTTTTTTTTTCACCATCAAAAAAATATTACCACATCTCTTCCCACCACACATTTTTAAAGCATGAGATGAGAGCTGTGAATTTCTGTAAATCTGTTCCTTTCTCCAATCAAGGTAGCAAAACTTCTACAAGCATTACCAAAAACTATTTCAAAAGAGTTTAAGAACCAAAGGAGGCTAAGGGTGGTAGGCCAGAGACAGAGGTAAAACCAGCAGCCCAGCTGAAGTGTATGTACACTAACGCTCACAGTATGAGTAACAAATGAGGCGAGCTGGAAGCCTTTGTACAAGAGGAGAACTATGATGTTGTTACCATCACAGAAACATGGTGGCATGACTCACACAACTGGAGCACTGTAATCAATGCCTACAGACTCTTCAGGAGTGACAGATGAAGGAGAAGGGGTGAAGAAGTTGCCCTTTATATTAGAGATGATCAGAAAGTAGAGATTAAGGATGATCAGGTTGAGTCCCTATGGGTAAGAATTAGGGGGAAGGCCAACAGGACTGATATCCTGGTTGGAGTCTGTTACAGACCACCCAACCAGGAAGAAGAGGTTGATTTATTATTCTTGAAGCAACCAGAGACTGCCTCAAGATCACCTGCCGAAGTTCTTGTGGGCAGCTTTGCCATACATCTGCTGGGACTTTAACACTGCAAAGAAAAGGTAGTCCAGAAGATTCCTAGAGTGCATGGAGGACAACTTCTTATCTCAGCTGTTAGATGAGCCTACCAGGGGGGCAGCCCTGCTCGACCTGCTGCTCACAAATAGAGAGGAGCTGGTGGGGGATGTGGTGGTCAGAGGCTGCCTGGAGTCCGGTGACCATGAAATTATAGAGTGTTCAATATATGGCGAAACCAGGAGGACCATCAACAGAACCTCCACACTGGACTTCTGAAGGGCAGACTTTGACTTACTTAAGGAACTGACTTGGAATGTTCCTTGAAAAATAGCCCTTAAAAGCAAAGAATCCAGGAAGGTTGCACCTACTTCAAGAAAGAACTCCTGAAGGCACAGGAGCAGGCTCTCCCATTGTGCTCGAAGATGAACTGAAGAGGGAGACAGCCAGACTGGATGGGCAAGGAGCTTCTGAAGGAATTAAGGAAAAAAAAAGAGGGTGTATCACCTTTGGAAAAAAGGGGAGGTATCCCAGGAAGAGTTCAAGGATGTTGCTAGGTCTTGTAGGAAAAATATTACAGGCAAAAGCCCATTTAGAACTTAGGTTGCCACTGCTGTTAAAGAGAATAAAAATGTTTCTATAAATATATGAATGGCAAGAGAAGTAGCAAGGACAACCTCCGGTCCTTATTGGATGGAGAAGGGAACATAATGACAAAGGATAAGGAAAAGGCAGAGATGCTTAACACCTTCTTTCCTGAATCTTTAATAGTGGAACAAGTTGTCTTCAGGACAACTGGACTCCTGATCTGGCAGATAGAGTTAGAGACCAGTACAGACCCCTTGTAATCCAGGAGGAAGAAGTAAGGTACCTGCTGAGCCACTTGGATCCTCACAAGTCCATGGGACCAGATGGGATACACCGTAGGGTACTGAGAGAGCTGTCACATGAGCTGTCCAAGCCACTCTCCATCATTTATCAACAGTCCTGGCTCACTGGAGAGGTCCCTGAAGACTGGAAGCTGGCCCATGTGATGTCCATCCACAAGAAGGGCCAGAGAGAGGAACCGGGAAATGACGGACCTGTCAGCCTGACTTCAGTGCCAGACAAGGTCATGGAACAGGTCATCTTGAGTGCCATCACAAAGCACCTACAGGATGCCAAGGGATCAGGCCCAGCCAGCATGGGTTTAGGAAGGGCAGGTCCTGCCTGACCAACCTGATCTCCTTTTATGATCAGGTTACCTGCCAGGTGAATGTGGGGAAGGCTGTGGATGTAGTCTACCTGGAATTCAGCAAAGCCTTTGACACCATTTGCCACAACAAGCTCTGGCAAAGCTGTCGGCTTGTGGCTTGGACAGATTCACTCTGTGCTGGGTCAAAAATTGGCTGGAAGGCCGAGCCCAGAGAGTTGTGGTGAATGGTGCCACGTCCAGTTGGCAGCCAGTCACTACTGGTGTGCCCCAAGGATCAGTGCTGTTCAATATCTTTATTGATGATCTGGTCCAGAGGATTGAGTCCATCATCAGTAAGTTTGCAGATGACACCAAGCTAGGAGCAGTTGGCGACCTGTTGGAGGTGAGGAGAGCCCTGCAGAGGGACCCTGACAGGTGGATGGGGGGGCAGAGGAAAATGGGATGAGATTTAACAAGGATAAGTGCAGGGTTCCACACTTTGGACACAACAACCCCAAGCAGTGCTACAGGCTGGGGACAGAGTGGCTGGAGAGCAGCCAGGAAGGGACCTGCAGGTACTGATAGGTATTAGGTTGAACAAGAGGTGGCCAGGAGAGCTAGTGGCATCGTGGCCTTTATCAGGAATACTGTGGCCAGTAGGACAAGGAAGTTATTCTTCCCCTGCACTCAGCACTGATCAGCACACCTTGAGTGCTGTGTCCAGTTCTGGGCCCCCCAGTTCAAGAGAGATATTGGGGTGCTGGAATGTGTTCAGAGAAGGGTCATGAACCTGGTGAGAGGCCTGGAACAGCCCTGTGAGGAGAGGCTGAGGGAGCTGGGGTTGCTTAGCCTGGAGAAGAAGAGGCTTAGGGGTGACCTCATTGCTATCTACAACTACCTGAAGGGAGGCTGTAGCCAGGTGGGGGTTGGTCTCTTCTCCCATGCAAGCAGCAACAGAATGAGGGGACGTAGTCTCAAGTTGTTCCAGGGGAGGTACAGGCTGGATGTTAGGAGGAAGTTCTTGACAGAGAGAGTGATTGGCATTGGAATGGGCTGCCCAGGGAGGTGGCGGTGTCGCTGTCCCTGGAGGTGTTCAAGAGAAGACTGGATGAGGCACTTAGTGCCATGGTCTAGTTGACTGGCTGGGGCTGGGTGATAGGTTGGACTGGATGATCTTGGAGGTCTCTTCCAACCTGGTTGATTCTATGATTCCATGATTCTATGATTGCATTTTTGGATTTGCAGCACCAGCACATGCTTATTATAATTTACTGTAGGCACACAGACTAATGTGTAAGAAACCAGTGATTGCTTAAGGTTAGAGATTTCTTTAACCTAACCAGAATTTATGGAAAACTCTCCTGAACTGAGGAAATATTTTAATTGCATTCTTGTTCGCTCTTTTCTTGAAATTTCCATTCAGATTTTGCAAAGGCATCCAGAAAGGGTCATGCAATTAATTTTTCCCAGAGGCCTGGAATTACACTTGTGCCCACTAATATATTGTTACATGGATTCTATGGATGGTTAATTACATAAAAGAATCAAGAACACCAGATACATCCTGCTTAGTCTTAAAAATCCATATTGCCTCAAGCCAAGTGAAATCAGGAAGCTTTCATAAATTCATGCCAGACTTCAAGCACACACTTCAGTACTTTCCCAACTTAGCAGGAATTAATACATTAGTTTTTAGAGTGTTTTAGCAAAAAATGTGCCTGTAACCCTAAACTGGTGTGGAATAAATCTAAGGACTTCTTCAGCACTCCAAAGGCTGAAATTGTTTGTGCTTTTGTTTGTTTGTTTTTAATGCAGAGCTACAAGCTTATGCACAGTCAATACAAAGTGCCACAGAAATCAAGGCAAGTTAGTTCAAGGACTTTTTTATTATTAATTTCCTCAGCTGCATGTGTTACTGCAGATCTTTTTGGGGGAAGGATCCTGAGCAAGGAAGCAAGGCCACAGCTTCCATAGCTTCAACAGAGGTCTAGCTCCATTTAAGGTTTATGACTCACAGCTTTTCAAGATTCTTGCTCTCTTTTCCCTCCTCCTGTTTGCTTTCTTTTTCTTTCCCTTACAAGAGAGGTAAAGTCAGACTCTCTGGCTCCTAATATTTCCACTTACTGTGTGAAGGTGATTGGCTGATAGCAAATGATGAGGAATGTTCTGAGCTTGGTTGTCACCACAGCTATCCAAAACTGGTGAAAGGAGTGAAAGATAGTTGTTCAGATTAAATCAGCTCGTGATAAGTCAGTCACATGTGTCACTTGTCAGAAACACTTCCACTGCCACCAGGGAATGCTGCAACAACAGACCTCTGAGAAAGTTCTCATTCTCACTTCAGTGAAGCAGCTAAGATCCACTCTGCAACAGCTTTTTACTTGAATGGAAGACTAGGAGGAAATAGGAAAGAAACCAGAGCCATGAAGATGATCAGAGGGCTGGAGCACCTCTGCTATGAGGACAGGCTGAGAGAGTTGGGGCTCTTCAGCCTGGAGAAGAGAAGGCTTCAAGGAGACCTTAGAGTGGCTTTCCAGCATCTGAAGGGAGCCTACAGGAAGGCTGGGGAGGGACTATTGACAAGGTCTAGTAACGTCAGGACGAGGGGGAATGGGTTTAAGCTGGAGGAGAGGAGATTTAGACTGGATGTTAGGAGGAAGTTCTTTACAGTGAGTGTGGTGAGACACTGGAACAGGTTTCCCAGGGAGGTTGTGGATGCTTCCTCCCTGGAGGCATTTAAGGCCAGGCTGGATGAGGCCTTGAGCAGCCTGCTCTAGTGGGAGATGTCCCTGCCTATGTCAGGGAGTTGGAGCTGGATGATCCTTGAGGTCCCTTCCAACCTAAACCATTCTATGATTCTATGAAACCCACACTGGCTGCTGTGTCTTTTGAATATCTCAGGCAAATCCATGTGTTTTATTTCCAAAATGAAGCAATTTAGTTATTGTGGTTACAACAGAGGATTCTCCTCATGTGGACTTAAGAAATATAGTCATTTTGTCCCTCTGCACTTCTAATAATCTGTGTTATTGTGTGTTCTTACTATCTGCAGGTAAACATACCTGCAAATTCCTACCTATAGCTCAGAGAGGCGAGAAACTTCCAAGGAAACTTTAAAGTAGGTGCACTTTCTTTCTCTAGCTAAGATAATAATTAAACAAACAAACAAACAGACAAACAAAAGCCCTAACAACCCATCAACATTCCTTATGACTGCATTAGCTCCTTATTTCCTGTGTTAGAGAAATGAAAAAGTCAAAAGGCACCATCTGTTCAGGTAAAGAAAACTGTTTTCTTTAGCATTTTTTTTCTCTTATAGTTCTGTCGATGATTTGTTAATCTAACTCAGTCAACAGCAGTAATTCAATGCATCCCTTTATTCAACCAAGTACCCAACATCTTCCAAATCATAAAATTACTGGGAGATCATTTCTTAGAGACCTTGCAGTTTGATTCTTAGACCTTGCCCTGTTGTCCTCTTCTGTGACCGAGAAAAAGTACAGAAGACTTCATACAGAAGACTTAAACTCCATGCAGTGCTTTCCATTGACTTCTTGCAGCTTTAACAGGGCTGCCAGAGGCAATAGCCTCATTTTTCAAGGGGGAATGTTATTACTTCGAGAAAATTTTCACCGAATAAAATGAGGAAGCATTGCATTTTATCTGACATGTGCCCAGTTCTGGGCTCCTCAATTCAAGAGAGATGTTGAGGTGCTGGAACCTGTCCAAAGAAGGGCAACAAGGCTGGTGAAGGGCCTGGAACACAAACCCTATGAGGAGAGGCTGAGGGAGCTGGGATTGTTTAGCCTGGAGAAGAGGAGGCTCAGAGGTGACATCATTGCTGTCTACAACTACCTGAAGGGAGGTTGTAGCCATGTGGGGGTTGGTTTCTTCTCCCAGGCAACCAGCAACAGAACAAGGGGACACAGTCTCAAGTTGTGCCAGGGGAAGCATAGGCTGGATGTTAGGAGGAAGTTCTTCACAGAGAGAGTGATTGGCATTGGAATGGGCTGCCCAGGGAGGTGGTGGAGTCACCGTCCCTCAAGGTGTTCAGGAAAAGCCTGGATGAGGCACTTAGTGCCATGGTCTAGTTGACTGGCTGGGGCTGGGTGCTAGGTTGGACTGGATGATCTTGGAGGTCTTTTCCAAGCTTGTAGTTGATTCTGATTCTAAACATCTGCCTTCTTTTTTCTATATGTGAAAACCATGGACTGAGTTAAGGAGAGACTTCCTTTGAGTGTCTTTTATTTGCAGCCACTAGAATTAAAATTATTCTGACATACTTTGCTGTGTTCTATATTCGAGAGTGAAAACATAAGACAAAACTAGAAATATTATCTCACTTAATTGCTAATGCCATTGTGGCCCTTAGTAACAGTCTGTCCTACAGCTAAGATAAAGAGGGGGGAGATTATCAGTTAATCTTACGTAATGTATGATCCAAACGAGATGTTGTTCTTATGATGTATTACATCATGCATCATTTGAGCCAGCTATCACTCCAATGATCTATTGGTGTAATAAATCACAGTGGGACAAACTGAAAAACTATTACTCAAAAAAAACCCAAAAAAAAAAAGAGTGGTGTCCATGTGAAACTCAGTACTGCACAAAAGTCAGGCAGAAAAAACATCAGGAATCAAAAGCAACACCAAACTGTGGCCTGGAACTGGATTTCCTAACATCAGACAAACAGAGGAAAGAAACTAGAATGAACTGCAAACATTGAGGTCTTAAATAAAACCTTTATCAAAGCAAAATAATTTTTCCCTCTGAACAGGGTTAGGCTTTGAATGTCCCCTCACTTACAATTTCTAGCATCAAAGCACCACTTGCAAGCTGTTATTTCACATAGTTCAAAACTGAAATCCCAAGTGGCCTGTTCAAAGTCTATGAGAGGTATCTAACTTGTTTGGGTTACACTCATCATGAGAAAATAAAAACCTGAAAAAGAACAGAGGAAAGAGTTCCAACATGGCAAAGAATTTTGCTTTGACCCTTTCAGGTGGAACATTTTATTTTATTTTGACATGTTTTGTGTGTTAAATGTGGGAACACAAAATGTGACTTTTAAACTAAGTAGGTGTGGTGGTTTGGGTGTTCCCCGCCCCCCACACTTTAGAAATCACCCNGCCAGCAGTCTCAGCTCCCCAGCAGGCAAAGAGCTGAGAGCACAGCCCAGAGCCAAGTGCCCAGCGAAGTGACTTTATCTAATGTTTTGCTTTTCCTTTCTACACACCCCAGCAAGACTGTGAGCGAAGTAGACCTCACCATTGTTTTCATTTCTCAGCCTATGATCTAATTATTCTCACCAAAACATTCTAGCTAGGCTCAAACTAGCACAGCAGGGCATTATTTTGTGAAAATAAAATAATTTTAATCACTCTAATAAGGAAACTTTTTCAACTGATTTTTTTGGTGATCATTTTTGCTTCAATTTGCTTTGGAAACTTAAGAAGTAAAGTAGAAGCTTTGCCACAGTCTAATCTCATGTAAACAAAGATCTGTTTTCTCTGGTCAGTACAGAGCAAATCTTTACACATAAATAGAGGGATGGATGGATATCTATCATAAATTCATCTGTTGCAGAATTTTCCATAAAATGAGCCCATTTTCTTTGCAAGTACTGCATCTCACACAGCTAAACAAAGAATTAAATGTTTAGGAGTCCGCTCTGCCAAAAGCAATAGTGCAATGCCCCCAGCAGATCAGCCAGCTGTTAGGATATTGAGAACTACTAGATGCATTTTACACTGACTACATGATCTCATTGTCTTCCATAAGGGCTTCATAAAGCTTTTCAAAGTCCAATGACTTTGAAAGAGTACAATGAAAACCTGCACAAAAACAAATAATGATACTAACAGAAATGATAGACCGTGGTAAGGTTTGAAAAAAGCTACATCTCTTCTCTTGCTAGGAATTAAAGGTGAGCAGAGGGTCATTAAAAAAATTAGTTAAGTAATTGTTATGCTCATCTGCAACCTAGAAACAGGTTTAAAATCAGATCCCAGCAGGAGAATTGAAAAAAAATAGTCAAAATTATCAAGGGGAAAAAAAATGTGGGGTTAAAAGACCTCAATTCATCAACATTTGCAGAAGTGAAATATATTCAACTAAATTACCCAATAAAATAATACACTGTGAAATCAAACAAAGAGCAGCACTTTGTGCCAACAAAAACACTTAAGAGGAGAGTATTGTTCTTATCCTTTATTAGATATTTCACACATGCAAATCAGCTTCTCATATAAGTCCTGCAAACCCCTGCTTCCAGATTGTTCAGATAGCAGGTTTCCATCCTCTGCCAGTGTTACCCACTTTAGCAACTATCTTGGTCCACTAGATGTGAACAAACAATCATATATACGTGGAAAGAAAATATTATGAGTAGGAGCAGAGTTTATAGAGTAACAGAATCACAGAATGGTTTAGGTTGGAAGGGACATCAAAGATCATCCATTTCTAAGCCCCCCCAGCATAGGCAGGAACACTTCACACTAGAACAGGTCACTCAAGGCCTCATCCAACCTAGCTTTGAATACCTCCAGGGAGGGAGCATCCACAAACTCCCTGGGCAACCTGTGCCAATGTCTCACCACCCTCACTGGAAAGAATTTCTTAACATCTAGTTTGAATCTCCCCTCTGACAGTTTAAACCTATTACCTCTTGTTCTGTCTTTACAAGGCCTTGTAAATAGTCCCTCTCCAGCCTTCTTGTAGGCTTCCTTCAGATACTGAAAGGCTACTACAAGGTCTCCTTGAAGCCTTCTCTTCCCCAGGCTGAAGAGCCCCAACTCTCTCAGCCTGTCCTCATAGCAGAGGTGCTCCAGCCCCCTAAGCATCTTCGTGGCCCTCCTCTGGATCACTCCAACAGTCCAATGTCCTTCTTGTGTTGGGAGCTCTAGGATTGCACACAATACTCCAGGTGGGATTTGACGAGAGCAGAGTAAAGGGGGAGAATC
>WAAF01015222.1:32439-45279 GCA_013400475.1 Tricholaema leucomelas | reverse complement strand
TGAAGAAGTTCTTCTTGTTTCCCTTAATGTCGCTATCCAGATTAAATTCCAGCTGCCCTTTAACTTTCCTAACCTGAGCTCTGGTTGCACAGACAATTTCTTTGTATTTGTCCCAGGTTACCTGTCCTTGCTTGCACTCTCTGTAGGCTTTCTTCTTGCATCTAAGTGTGTCCAGAAGCTCTCTATTCATTTGTGCAGGCCTCCTGGTGTTCTTACCTGCCTTTTTCTTTTTTGGGATGCGTTGCTTCTGTGCCTGGAGGAGGTGGTCCTTGAACATTGACCAGCTTTCCTGGACCCCCATTCCTTCCATTTTTTTTCCCATGGTATCTTGCCAAGGAAGTCACTGAAGAGGTTGAAATCTGCTCTTCTGAAGTGCAGAGCAGTGAGTTTGCTATGCACTCTCTGTGATGCCTTGAGGATCTTAAACTCTACCATTTCATGGTCACTGCGTCCAAGGCTACCCTTCAGCTTCATTTAACTCACCAAACCTTCCTTGTTGGTGAGGACTAGGCCAGAGCCTTTTCTTGTTGTTCTCTACCACTTGGAGGAGGAAGTTATCATCAAGGCATTCCAGGATTGTTGATGTGCATCACCTCCAAGCTGCAATTTCTACTCTGTGTCAAAGTGGCTGATAAATCCTTCTCTCACCTTGTATTCTTGTCTGCTTAAATTATAAATCCTCATGGCAAGAACTTGCTTTGTCAGCACCCACCTGCAATGTCTAACACAGTAGCCCCTGTTTGCTACTCTAGTACAGATAAGCATGACACAGGAATTTATGGCTGACTGCAGATCCAAAGAAAGGAATTCAAAAAGGTTGCCAGGTTTATTAATAGCCATCTCTGTGACTGCATGCAGGTCAGAGTGGACACAATGCAGAGCTTGAAAGCTGAATCCATGCTACCACAGGAGCAGCAGGAAGATGTGTCTGGCCACATTACAGTAAAAACAGAGATTTCTGTTGGGATTGATTTTTGTCCTGATTTGCAGTGAGCACTTTGACAGTGCCAGAAAAGTGAACTATTTCAGGACAAGTGGGGACTTTGGAAGATATGAGGAGCCAGTTGGATTTTTTAATTTATTATTTTTGTCATGGACCAAAATGAAAATGGACCACTTAAAAATCATGATTATGTCTGAAAACATACTGTTGGAGTAGAGGAATAACTCAGGTAAACAGATAGACTACCCAAGACAATGCTTATTGCCTGCAGTGTGGCCCTTAATTAAACCAGTGCTACAGGAGAACATAATGAAGAATGATTTGAAAGCTAAATTTCTGAACTGCTCAAAAGTTTGTTGTGAATTGAAGCTGATGGTTAATTCAAGAGGAATATTCTTCATTCCTTCAAATGCAAAGTCAATACAGAACTGTGATAAAAAGCAAAGGTAACTTTTCCTAAATAATTGTCTATAACAGATCTGTTCTACATCTTGAATATAAGCACAGTGTAAATTTTAAGTACTTAATTAGCTAATTATTTAGATTAATATTTCATAAAACGTATTCTAAGATCAGATTCATTGTCTCTGAGTTGTATCTGACTTTATATGTCGTAATCTAGTTCTTTTAATTATATTGCATTAACACTAGATTTAGACCGGTGGTTAGACACCGAAACAGGTTGCCCAGAGGTGTGGATGCCCTCTTCTTGTAAGTGTTTAAGGCCAGGTTGGACAGGGCCTTGAGCAGCCTGGCCCATGGCAGGGGAGCTGCAACTGGAAGAATTTTAAGGTCTCTTCCAACCAAAATCATCCTACAAATCTATGTATTTTATTCTTGCTGTAAAAATATGTGGTTAAAGGAGTGAGGTAATTTCTAATTGGGTTTTTCAGCGTTAGGTAGTATGTGATCCTTATTCTGACCATGGGAAATTCTTGTTCCTTTGAGTATTAATGCTAAAATATTTTCAGCAAAAAGAAGTATCTATACTTTCAGCTGTCATTAAACTTATAAATGATACTGAATCCAACAGTTTCCAGGCTTTCACCAGAAAGCCATGATGACCTAGATGGGAGTTATGACTGGCTTGAGATAGAGGCAGTATCATGTTCTTTTTCTGAGAGCAAGTGTCAGCCATAGAAACCTGTGGACCCCTCCATGGTGCTGCCAACCTCTCAGTCTTGTTGGTTTGGTGCTAAATTCAGGGCTCCTGTGCAGTAGTCTGCAAGCAAAGGAAATGCTTTTAACAGATGATTCCTGTGAATGCACTTTGGTCATTTTTCTTTTTCCCTGTGGAGAAACTGGTCTTCCATCATACTCAATTATTTGCAGGGTTCTTGTGAGCCTGTACAGGGTCAAAACAATCACACTAAACTTTTTTTTTTTCTAGGAAACTGGAAGCACCCCTAGGAAAGCAAAGGTGTCCCTAGCATCACACCCAGCTTAGTTTTGCACTCTTCTATGTGTTCTGGCAAACCGTTCTAAGGAAATGTTAGCAGTGAATGTGCATCGCTGTAGCTGTGGCAGGCTCTGCATTACAGCTATCTGCCAGCAAGAGTTAAGACTTCATTCCTTTTTTCACAGAGATGGTTTCAGCAGTGTAGAAAAGGAATATGCCAGTGCCTAATCAACCCATAATTTGAAGGATACTAGTTATAATTCAGTAGATGTTGTAATGTATATCCAGTGTACAAACCATACAGTATCTTCAGGACACTTGCTCCAGTTCAGGCAACTCCATAGGTAGGAGGCCTGGTGCCTCATTAGCCCTTATCACCTCCTCATGGCTTAGCGCAACCCAGAAGGAAAGAAATAATTACGTCTTAGCTGGATTAATAGAATCACAGAATTGCAGAATTATAGAGGTTGGAAAAGGCCTCTGGAGATCATCTAGTCCAACCCTGCTGATAATGCAGGTACACTTAGATCAGGTTGAACAGGAATGCATCCAGGTGAGTTTTGAAAATCTCCAGAGGAGACTCCACATCTCTGATCAGCCTGTTCCAGTGCTGTGTCATACAGTAAAGAAGTTTTCCCTTAAGTTTGAGTGAAACCTCCTATGTTCTAGTTCAGGCCTGTTGCCACTTATCCTATCACTGGGCACCACAGAAAAGAGCCCAGCTCTGTCCTGTTTTTCTCTACCCTTTAGATATTGGTAAGCAGTGATAAGATACCCTCTCAGTGTTCTCTTTTCCAGGGTAGAGACCGTCAGGTCTCTTAGCCTCCCCATATAAGAGTAATGCTGCAGTCCTCCAGTCATCCTCATGTCCCTCTTTTGGACTTTTTTTCAGTATTTGCCTATCCATCTTGAACTGAGGAACCAAGAACTGTACACAATACTGCAGATCTGGCCTCACCAGGGCAGAGTAAAGGGGAAGCAGAACAACCCTCAACCTGCTGGCCATGTTCTTCTTAATGCACCCCTGAATACTGTTGGCCTTTTTGGTCATGAGGGTAGATTGCTGGCTCATGGTGAGCTTGTGTTCCACCAGAGCTCCCAGGACCTTTTGCACAGAGCTGCTTTCCAGCAGATCAACCCCTATGCTGTACTAATGCATAGGGTTATTCGTCCCCAGGTGCAGGACTCTAGACTTGCCCTTGCTGAACTTCATGAAGTTCACATCTGCCCAACCTTCCAGCCTGTCCAAGTAACTTTTTCAGATTCCTTCAATATTCCAAATGCAAAAGAATTTATATTGATAAGCATATATTTATGAGCTTCATATACAACAAAACTTTGTCAATATACACCTGTTGGCTAGCCCCTTGCAAAACCAGGGACCTAGTAGTTGACAGAAGCACTATATAAACTGTAAATAGACTTATTTAATTTCAATTTAGAGGGAAAAATTAGATGTAAAAAGCATTTTACTAAAACCTTTTACAACCCATAGTATTTTGCTGTGCTGTGTGTGAAGTTCTTTCATCTGTGTAACAGTTGTGAAGAAGAGTGGAGAGTGATTGAGCTGGCAGGGAGACAGGAAGTCCTGAAGGAGACTATGAAGCGCGTTTTCCTTTATTCTGAACCTCTTCATGTGAGTTTAACGTGTTCATGCGTACCATGATTTAAACAACCAGTAGACAAATACTGTCCAGGACACCAAATATTCTTTCTTTCATCTGAAGTTAGAGTGCATAATCGGTTGAACACTTATTCAAATGAGAGGTTCAGTAAAAGGTACGTATGAAAATTCCCAATCAGACCTGCCCATCAGGTGTGAATTTTTCTGTTTCATTGGCATTAAAAAAATAAACTGCAGCTTATAATTAAGGGCTGCACATTGTCCTTTCTGCAGAGAGATATGTGCTTGTTCCCTGCACAAAGGAAGTAGAATCCTACTTCTAAGTTTTTGCTAATTCAGCTTTCCTTGTGTGAAGCTTCAGAAACATGGTTTTGGTGATTAGCCAAGATTTCTTTGTCTTTGAGATTGAATGATAACTTACTTTCTTTCTTTCTTTCTTTCTTTCTTTCTTTCTTTCTTTCTTTCTTTCTTTCTTTCTTTCTTTCTTCCTTTCTTCCTTTCTTCCTTTCTTCCTTTCTTCCTTTCTTCCTTTCTTCCTTTCTTCCTTTCTTCCTTTCTTCCTTTCTTTCTTCCTTTCTTCCTTTCTTCCTTTCTTCCTTTCCTTCTTTCTTTTCTTTTTTTTTTTCTTTTTTTTAAATTCAGTTCTGCTTCATTTGGACATAAGAGCAAACACTGTGCTCCTTTTGGAGGCTATCACTGTCTGGAGCATGTTCATGTTTGTGTTAGAGGTCTCAGAGTCTTGCTGTTCAAACTAGAGGAGTTTCTTGTTATAGATTATCTCTTATGATATTTAGCAAGCAGCTCACATATGACAAATAAAGGCCAGCAATGTCTAAGACAGATTGGTTCTTGCAGATTCATATTATGATAGTCTTTGAGCAATTCCATTTTGCCACTTTTGCTTTAGTCTCTCAAGTGTGTGCTCCAATGAATTACACAGCAATACTTTTTCTGAACTTGTGCATATCATGCAGCTTATCCATCTCTCCCTCACCAGCTCATAAGAGGTGTTTTGAGTAGCTGATACTAGTTAAGTGATACTTGATCCTATGGTGATGGAATAGGTCTTATTTTCTGGATTCCTGTGCTCTGGCATGACACTGACTGGTGTGTCTTCTAATGTGGCTTAGACTCCCTGTAATTTACCAGTGCCATTGTAGCTACACTGCCTACTACAGGATCAATGCCTGTGTTACTAGCAGTCAGTGCTCTGTCATGCCAAGCAAATCAATGTTTGCAACAAAGCTTAATGCAGTGTCCCTTCCTCCTTCTCAGACTCTGGAGGGGCTTCTCGTTACCCATTGCTTGCTCGAGTGCAGGATGTAAAGTCACTAAAAAAAAAAATTGTTCTCTTCAGAGGCCTGATGCTTTCAGAGAGGCCTGTAGTTGATAAGTCAAACTCCTAAAGGGTTTGAGTGTTGGCGTTGCTCACTCAGCCCTTCTGTGTCCCCTATGTGACTGTTTTCATTCACAAGGAATATTGCATGCAGCCTTGAGCATCCTAACAGCATTTGTTGACAGACATGCTGTTTCTTTACACTTGTGCAGATCTGCTTTACTTCCAGTTCTGCAGTATTGTTGCAGTACTGGGATGAAGGTAGCAAACACATGTCTTGAACATTTGACATCAAGAGTGGTATCTGCGAGATATGGCACAGAAAATCCTCTCTACTTAAAATAAATATCTTTGTACTTTGCTTTTTTACTTTAGGCTTGAAGCTGTCCTACACGCAGTCCTCTCAGGTGTTGTATCTTCTGGCCCAGCTCTGATGTAGCAGAGAAGGATAGAGGACAGAGAAAACCAAAGACCAGATGAGAGTATGTGATGCTTCCGAGATTTTTACTGCAGCTCAGGCTGTCAAGGGGGAGTAGCTGCTAGGCTTATGAGTTTGGTACACTATTGTGATGGAAACATTCTTGTATTATATGGGCTTGCATGAATTGATTGCTAAAAGAAACATCTTTGGCTCTAAAGCTGATGACTTGTGACAAGAGGGATTCAAACTGCTTTTGCTATTTAATTTGCAGTCCCCTGGTATGTGTATTATTCCCAATACAGTACAAATGAGTGCATCTAACTCAGTTATTTTTCTAACTAAAATACTGTTTTTCTTCTTCCAGTTCAGAAAGACCCTGAACTACAAAGTTGTAGAATGCTTTCGGTTGGGAATGACCTTTAAAGGTCACTTAGTCCAGCCTTCCTGCAGTGAGCAGGGACATCTGCAACTAGATCAGGTTGCATAGAGCCCAATCTAACCTGACCTTGAATGTTTCCAGGCATGGAGCATCTACCACCTTCTGGGCAACTAGTGCCAGTGTTTTACCACACTCTTGTTTATCTCTGGTCTGAATCTACCCCTTTTTAGGGTATCAGTACGTGATTGCCTTTGTATTCTACTTCTCCTTTGCTGGCCAATGGCAGGGACAAGGCTGGATAATTTTGATGTGACTTGGAATCATTACTCTTTTTATATGCACAGGTGATAACTGAAGCATTTAGCAGGGTTCACAAATGCATTTGTGGGAGCTTTGGAAGGGACTGAAGAAGGATGTATCAGAGTATAGATTCCTAAACCTTATCTACAGAGTCAAGATGCCTGAAGAGTTGATCTCTCCTCTGTGGGTTCTGGCTGCAGGAATTCAAAGTGAAACGTTCTGTGATGGTTTGGGAGTTACCTGCCCCCCTACACTTAAGAAGATCACCCAGACTAGACTCAGCCAGCTGGAAGTTAAAGAATTAAGCTTTATATTTACAGCTTATCATAATATACAAGCAGATATTTACAATATTTACAGCTATATACGGAAATATACAAGTTAAAGGTAATACAGAAAGACAACACCCCTCCCACAAATCAAAGTCCCAGGAAGGGCTCCTAACCACCCTTTCACCTTCTTTTCACCCCTCTACCTTATCCCAGAGTATGCCTTACGTGCAAGGTAGTTTGGAAGACCGTCAAGGAGTGTTAGAAGCAGGAAGATTAGCTACACAGAAGCAGCCCAGGGAGAAAGCACAGGCTCTGACAGAGACATACACACATTCTGTCTTATCTATGTTTTTATTCTTGTTTTTATACATCTCAGCAAGCCTATGAGTGAAGTAGACATCATCACTCTTTCCTTTTCACAGCCTATAATATAATTTTTCTCACTAAAATATTCCAATTATCCTCGTACAGGTTACTAAACATCTTTGTTACTTTTCTTACCTAAAGCTAGGTAAGGCAAGGCATGCTTTAGCCCTTGATTGTCTCACTCAAATTGCTATAGGTCATTATGAGGGCTGAGTTCAAAGGGTTGCACAGTTACCTCTGGCCCTTTTCCCCATATCCAGAAGCAAAAAGTCCAGAAGCAGTCCCTGTTTGCTGTTTCACACAGCTGGGCTTCTGGCACACTAGAACGATTTGCATACATTGATTTTACTGGTGAAAAATCTGTTTGCACAAAAATCTTCCCTTTCACTTAGACAAAGGATTTTTCTCCCCACATTTTGTTGTCGCAGTCTTTTTCTCATCTGTTATTGGGTCAAAACAACGTCCTAGTCAGCATATTTCATTCATGAATAAAGCTTTCATTGGAACTTATTTTAAGATGCTCAGTGTTAGGGGCAGATTTTGCTCCCAATTAAATCAGTAATAAAAACTCCCATTGATTTGCCTGTAAGATGAATTGAGCCTCTCCTCACAATGGGGAGATTTTTAGAAGGGTTATTATGACCATGGACAAGGTTTTGTTGCTTTTCCCTTTCAAAAGCGAACTGTTTTTGGTGGAGGAACAATCAGAATATTTGTCTCTTTAAATGAATGGTTCTTGGAGCCTGCACTGCGAGGCAGTCTCCCTCTCTGCGGCTGTGAGGCTACTGAGAGCCTCCAATAAATCAGCATGCAGGAACTGAGAGCTCTGTCCTTGAAGAGATGCACAGTGACCTTGCTTATGCTTACTCTGGAGGAATAACCAGAGGAAATGCAGGAGCCCAAATAGTGAGTGTTGTATGACTAAAGGCACTGCATTCTGCATGCAAATGCTACGGTACTGAAGGCGCAGTGCGACTGGCACGCTGCTACATAAAATGCAGCTTTCCTGCTAGCCTGACCAGATTGCTGCTGCTGTTTGTTTTTTTTTGCAGGGGACTGAATGAAATCCTCATGATCGTTACATGCTTGTTCAATAATAGCACACCCCAGTCACGTCTCCTTGCAAGCACATTTTGTTGGAATCACTGAGCAGAAGCAAAGAAGAGCTGATGACTATGTGTTTCCAGCGCAGGTTGCCGGAGCCCTGTCTTTGCCATTGGCTGCAGTTTTCTGGTTTATTTGCAGCTTCCCCCATCTGGAATATGAAAATGGGATTGAAGTAGATAATTGCTAGCAGCGGGTTTTCAAGAGAGGCTTAGAGGGAACAGAATGCCTCTCACACAGCACAGGCTGCCTGCACTGAAAGAGCTCTGAGAGATGATTTTAGATGTTACCCACGTCTGAATCTCCTGGAAACTTTACCATGGAAGCAAGCAATTGCGCACAGTCTTGGAGCTAACATCCAAAAGGGGCAAGGAAGGGGCAGCAGGGCCAAACAATGGGATATCTTGTCCCTGGATTGCTCACAGAAAAGCCAGCAAGCGTTCCCCTCCAATTCTCAGCAAAAAGGGCATGAAGGCGATAATGAACTGATTTTTTTCTTCAGTGGAGCTTCAGTGGCTTTTAAGAAGGATGGGATACACTGACCCTTCGTCGAGCAGGGATTTGCTGGGAAACAGAACTTTGTTCTTCATATTCATCTGCGCCTTTGCCGTGGTCACCTTGCTGCAGCAGATCCTCTATGGGAGAAATTATCTCAAAAGGTAAGGGGAATTTGAGGGAATAGGGAAAGTTGTCTGATCAGACAGAATGGAGACAGAGACCCAACCATATGATTATAACAGTTCAAAGGACTTCTCCTTGTTAAGCTGACAGTATTAATACACTGTCAACCCAGGAAGGTGCATTTAGCATCTGCAATGTCTGTTAAGATTGTTAATAAAGGAGAATGTTAGGCAGAATATAGTGATTTGTGTGTTTATTAGATTGTGCTTTAGTCTCAGCTATTGTAAAAATCTAGATCTTACTTAACTTAAACCAAACTGACTTGTACAGTCTCAGAATTCACCCTTGATCAAACCCTGCTGTATGGGCTTTTCACCCTATGTAAGTTTAAGCTGAAATGGTTTGAGAGGTTGAATTAATGTAGCACACTCTTTACTTAAACTTTAACATCTTTAGAAACAAACATGTGGATGCAGTTCCTAAATTGAAAGTGGCAGTATTTGTATTCCAGATAAGAGAGACAGCACTTTATTTTTTCACTGCTGTATTCTCATGAATTACTGCTGTGACTGCTTTATTGTAGAGCATATCAGTCTTTGATCTGGAAGTGGCACTGTTCTTTTTACAGTGAACGTCAGTGGTGATCTTCAAGTGTTTAACCTTGACCTATGCAGAGTTTATTTTACTTTAATCTAGCTTGAGGTGTTACTGCTTGTATGATTTTATAGAGGGTAAAATCTCTCTTAGGTGCTTTGAGGTAAGTGGATTTCAGTTGTATAAGTAGCTGCTGTGGAATTTTATACTGGAATTTAGCAGCATTTTACCAGAAGAGATCAATGTTTTGGTTCTTGTCTGTTTTGCAGCTCATGTAGTTGTTTGCCTTGTGCCAAGAGCAAGCAAAGTGCTGACAAATCAGCACATGCTTTTGCTGGAGATAGGGGGAACAGCAAGCGTGATATTAATATGTATAGACAGGAGCATTGTAGCTTATTCACCAAGCAGTTTGTGTTCCATGCCTAGCAGTGAGGCCTTGGCTGGGGGACTCTGATTTTGGGCACCTCACTTCCAGAAAGATGTGGCTTAGCTGAAAAGAGCCAAGGGAAAGCATCAAGTATGAGCAAAGGTGCAGCAAACTTGTGTTTGTTTGGCGTGGAGAGAATTGACAAGAAAACTGTCTTAAAATACCCAAAATGATTTTTGACAGGAAAAAGATAATAAACCTATCTCTTGTAAAGACTCATGACACAACAGGAAGCCATGGACTCCAGCTACAACAGGAAAGATTTGAATTTGGGTGTGAAGGGAAACTTTTAAAGGAAATGGCTACCCCAAGAGGTATAAAATTTCCATCTTTGGGTGCTTCAGGAAACAGGTAGGTAGACAAGAATAGTACTGAGCTGCCTTGGTGTCGAGAGGGTGACTTTATGACCAGTTTTTCTCATCTTCCTTTACTTTCCCATTTGTCTTGGAGGCCTTGCAGCCCTACCAGTGCTTGATTTTCTAAGTTGAAATGACTGCAACAGGATTAGAGAAATGAAAAATAAATCCCAAGTATAAATTGGAATGAAAAATAGCAATGTAAAGGTAACATGATGTGAAAATACAATTATAACTCTTCCAGTGAGTGAGGAATGAAAAAAAGATGATGTCTAATTCCTAGGCTTGCTAGGAGGGTCTGGCTCTGAGTAATTTGCCATCAAAGGGGCTCAAGCCAGGAGATGCATTTTATTCTTTTCCCTGGGTGGGTGGTTTGTTTGTTAGTTTGGAATTTATTTTTTTTTAATTTGAACTTGTATTTATTTATTTATTTGTTTATTTTAAATCACATGAAATAATCTCAAAGAAAATATTTCCCTGCCCCACTCACTGCAGGGTAAAAAGATTTGGCTCCTTTCTGCTAGGCAGAGGTGGTTCCTACCTTTCATGGAATAAAAATGCAGGATGTGCCATTCTCAGGCTATCAGTTATTAATGATAGAGAGTTGATTTATGTAGCAGCCTACATTGTTACCATAATATTATTCTAAAAGTACTTTTTCACATTTTCTTTCCCACTGTCATGCCCTACATTATATTACAGTAACTGTTCCTGGGTAGTTTGATTGCCACTTTGCTCTGTGCAGGGGTAGCTGTAACCTTTAATTACTCTTTCCTTTCACAAACCTCCAGTGTTAAATCTCTTATTAGAAGCTGATGCTGTCTGTGAGGTTCCTTGGACACCTCATAGCTTGTATCTCCAGAGACCATGGTGGAGTTGGTGGTTTTAGAGAGCATCCTTGCAGAAGATAAGTGGGATATTTATAGCTTTGGTGCTGCTTGCCAAGCTGGAGCTTGGGGATGCTACCTAAAGCTAAAGCCATTTACTTGCTGGGATTCCACATGCTGCTTGTTTTATGATAGCCTTTGCTTGCCTCCCAACACCTGCCTCTTCCCCAGACAGCAGGAAGAAATTCCCTGGTGTGTTTAGAGAAACCTGAAAATTGCCCTGAAGTACCATTCCAGTAAATGTACAATGCTTTTAAGTCTAAATATAACACAGAGAAAACTTGTTTCTTTCTGAGAAAATGCTGGAAATGGCCAAAGGCCATCAGGGCAGGGGGAATCTGATCTAAACCAAGCAGCTTGGTCACAATGCAAGGGACAGTGTAAGACTAGGGACTGGTCCCAATAAATGGTATGGACAAGGGCATCCTTTTCTGAGAGAAAGGTGGAAAAGCTGACTGGCTGACTGTAAGGTCTGCCATGCCACTTGCCCTTACAAGCAGGAAATGGGCTAGTTTTATTGTCACAAAGCCCCGCCTGAAGCTTTCCATGGAGGATGCCATGGATGCTCATCCTGTGTTTGCCCAGCATCATGCTCTCAAATCCTCCCTGTGGGGGTAGCTAGGCTGCAGACCTGAGGGGATGCTCCAGGAAAGAAGATCTGCTCAGTGAAATTTGATAGCAGGTCCAATCTTTGATCAAGTCTTCTCCTTCTCCTGAAGGAGAAGATATTAATGAGCTCATGGCATTGCTGGAAGAAGGGGAGAATTCAGAGATTGGATCATCCAGGTATTTGCATGTTTTTCAACCACCATGTAAACTTTTCTTCTCCTTCCTCTGCTATTTTGTACCATGCCATTGGAAAGGAGAGTCTTGCCGGCTTTTCTCTTCCCTTTTTCAGTTTTCCCCCCAAGTGGGATAGATGGGGCCAATGCTTCGTACCTGTAGCGGCTAAAATCCTAGTGAGAGAGTTAAACTGAAGGCTGAAGAATGACATCAGGGAGGTCTGGTCTCTAGCTCTTGATCCTGAATAAAAAGGATGATGAAATGAGATATAATTAAGGGACTTTAATACAGATCTCTGGGGTAATTATTTTTATTTTAGGATTAATGTGATGATTAAAAATCTGCTGCGTTGATCTGCTAAAGTAGGTTAAATGCTCTGGACTTCTTTTTAAATCCAGAGCTGCCACTTGCTTTTGTATTGACTCATCTTTCCGATGCTTGGCTTTCAGATGAATTTTCTTTTGAATCAGATGCTCAGTCTTTTTTTGTGAGCTCTTGTTTGGCCAGCAGGGAATAATCCTGGATTACATCAGGAAACTGCCACTATAGTAAAAAATGTTGAAATAGTTCCGATTTTGTCTCTCAATCTGTAGCATAGGAAAGATCAATAGGACAGTCCTTGTTTGCTTTGGCAAGGGAAAAATACCAGAGCAGTAATTTGCTACATACCAATATTCTTTTGGCAGGGAATTCACTACGTACTGATTTTTTAACGGCCTGACTTCTGCAGAGGGTGAGAGTCAGCCAAAGAAGGGAATCTGCACCTTCATCAGCAAAGCCTTTGACACTGTCTGCCACAACAAGCTCCTGGCTAAGCTGGCAGCTCGTGGCTTGGACAGATTCACTCTGTGCTGGGTCAGGAACTGGCTGAAAGGCCGAGCCCAGAGAGTTGTGGTGAATGGTGCCACATCCAGTTGGCAGCCAGTCACTAGTGGTGTTCCCCAGGGATCAGTGCTGGGCCCGGTCCTGTTCAATATCTTTATTGATGATCTGGATGAGGGAATTGAGTCCAGCATCAGTAAGTTTGC
>WAAF01015222.1:2266-32014 GCA_013400475.1 Tricholaema leucomelas | reverse complement strand
CGGGGGAAGTCTAGGCTGGATGTTAGGAGGAAGTTCTTGCCAGAGAGAGTGATTGGCATTGGAATGGGCTGCCCAGGGAGGTGGTGGAGTCACCGTCCCTGGGGTGTTCAGGAAAAGACTGGATGAGGCTCTTGGTGCCAGTTGACTGGATAGGGCTGGGCAATAGGTTGGACTGGATGATCTTGGAGGTCTCTTCCAACCTGATTGATTCTATTCTATTCTATTCTATTCTATTCTATTCTAAAATGGTTTTTAAAGATTTCATCCAAGTGAGGACACATTTTCAAAGCTATTAAAATCTGTGCAAAAATTGTTCTAGACTCTATTGGAGGGGATGTGTACAATAATGTAAAACACAACGAGAAACAGCAAATTTTCCTATGCAGAAAGCCTGCATTACTTAAAAGCATGACATCTTTTAAATTGGAGTCAAATGTTCCTTCTGTGTGTGTATACTATAATTAGTATCATACTCTCATAGCTTCAGGTTATACCGCCGTTTTCAGTGAATCCCCAGATAATATTTACCCCTTACCTCCAAAAGAAGGATAGCTTGTGGTTATTTTTTGCACCACATGTCCAAGTAAGGAATAAACCCACAGAAAATAATCCAGCACTATGCCTTGAAAGAGCAACAAGTTCCTAATGTGCTGCCCATGGAGGTGGTGTCACCGTTTCTGGAGGTGTTCAAGAAAATACTGGATAAGGCACTTAGTGCCATGGTCTATTTGATTGGACAGGGCTGGGCAATAAGTTGGACTGGATGATCTTGGAGGTCTCTTCCAACCTGGTTGATTCTATGATTCTACCTTAGAATCATTTAGGGTGGAAGAAGTCTTTAAAGTCATTGAGTTCAACTGTTAACCCGGTACTGCTAAGTCCATCACTAAACCACGTCCCTCAGCTTCTCATCTGCATGCCGTTTGAATACCTCCTGGATGGTGACAGCAGCATTTCCCTGGACAGCCTCCACTGCTTGACAACCGTTTTGGGAAGAAAGGGCTGGTTGCATGTTTTATATCTCTTTTACCAGTGACAGTAGTAGTTGTGCTGTGGACATTGAGGCTGCATGTCGCCTTAGTTGCATTTTGTCCTAAAGTGGGCTCTTGAGGAACTAAGAGCAGCTCATATTGGTTGAGGGCTCCTGCCCCATACCTGGCCTGTCTTCCTCTGACCTGTTCATAACACCCTGTGAAGATATTAACCATAACCTAAGACTGTTCCAGTGTCTTAAATACTTAAAAATGCTTAAAGTTCTTTAAAATACTTTAAAATTATATTGAAGTTTCTTTTCTTACAATTTTTTTCCCAAGAGGTATAATCTGAAGGTCACCTAGTGAGTCTCTAATGTACGGATTTATGTTCCTTCCATTTCTAAACAGAGTGAAATACTATCCCATGAGTCATCTCTCCGAATCCCTGATGAGACTGGAGTGCAGGTCGTGGGTTTTGGTCAGTTTTCTTCAGAAGAAAAGATCACTGGAAACTTACCAAGACAGCAGTCTTGAAGCTACATACACCAATATGTGTGTGCAAGGACACAGTCATTACCTTAAAGTGAAAGATCTAATCCAGCATAGCAGAAAAAGATGAGACTCTATCCTTGTTGTTCTTGCCACGGGGTATTATTCTCAAGAGCATTTCAAGAGCATAGGGACTGGAGTGCTGGCATTGCCACCAAACTAACTAACCTTGCAAAGACAAGTTACTAAACAGCTCCCCAAGGGGTTAGACGAGCTTTAGGGCCTGTGCTGGGTGAGAACTCAGGAGAGAGGTGGCAACGGGCAGAAAGGGCAGAGCAAACAGGAAGCTGAGAGATTGACTCAGCTGCCTGCAATGTCATCCCCTGCTGGTCATCCCATTCTGCTTCTCGTTGGTACTGTTGGTTGCTTTAGTGTGAATTGCTACTGCCTTTCCATCTCAGATAAAAGGAGGGACCTCACAGGTATGTGGCATATGAATTAAAACTCTGAAAGAATTTGCAAACTATTCAAGTTCTGCTGTAAGCTGTAATAGAGGCTTTTATTGTGAAAAGTGTCCCAGAATCAAAACCTTGCATTCTGCTACTTGGAGGTTTTTTCTGACTCATAACTTTGATTTGCTTTTAAAGAAGAGCATCAAGCGACTAAAGATATAGTAGTGGAGCATGAGGGTGTGTTATTTCCATTATTGTGATCCCTGACAATGCTGTCTATGGCTCTGATGCAGAAAACAGGCAGTTTGAAGCCCTGCTTCCTCTAAACTTGCTTTATTCCTAACATTGCTGTCTTGCACCTCTGCAGTTATGATGGCAAAACTACTTGCTGTTCTTGTCTGTGAGTTGCCAGTCTTTCTCCATTCTTCTTATTACAGTAAATGACAGTAATGAAAGTCAATTCAGTAGTTTACATTTCCAGATTACATTATCTTGAGTGTGCTATTCCCTAGAGTATTACACTGTGGTCCTTCCTGAATTCAAACCTCAGGGAATGTGGGTCACTGCTATAGACATTTGCCCCTTTTGCTGTCCTCTGGCCACTCAGCTGCCCCTAAGTCAGTTCCCACAAGCCTACCTCACACTGCAGTTGTTGTTTTTTGTAGGATTTGAATCATATTGGGCTGTAGCTCTGCAAATGCTTCTTGTCCTGAAACTACAGATGTCCTGCTTACCAGCCAAAATGTGGCCACCATCTTTACTGATTAATACAAAGACAGCTAAATCCTAATTCACTTAACAACCCAGTAGCACTTTGTTTCAGTCTAATTTTGTTGTGTGGGGTTTTAGGACTGCTTCTGTCCACAAAAACAGCTCTTTTTGACTATTTGGCTGAATGTCTTGGCTGACTCACCAGTGCCGAGTACAGGGGCAGGACTGCATCCCTAGTCCTGCTGGCCGTGCTATTCCCAATACAAGCCAAAGTGCCATTGGCCTTTCATGCCTCCTGGACACACTGCTGGCTCATATTCAGCTGGTTGTCAAGCAGCACTCCCAGGTCTCTCTCTGCCAGGCCACTCTCCAGCCACTCATCCCTCAGCCTGTTCTGCATGGGGTTATTGTGGCCAAAGTGTAGGACCCTCCACTTGGCCTTGTTAAACCTCATACTTTTGGCCTCAGCCCACGATTGTGCTATACCTCTGCCCCTGACAACCTCAGCTGTGAGCGATTACATCCTTAACTGCTGACCTCCATGGCCCCTGTTGCAGACCCCCTGGTTAATTCAGTCCTTTATTTTTGACCTGACTGTATTTTCCTGATTGTTCTGTCACTTCTTGGATTTGGTTCAGACATAATCACTGTGCAGAGCTTTGTATTTTCTGACTTTCCTTGTGCATCATTCTTACCCCTGATTGCTTTCTCATTTCATTTCCCCTTTTTTTAGTTCAAGTGTGTTCATTGCTCAGCAGTCCATGCCTTCCTCAGGCAAATTGTGGACTTCACCTCTCATTTCTTTGAGGCATCCTTGCCCTCTGTTGCTTGCATCCAATTTGCCTTTTTCATCAGCGCCACAGATAATCACTGTCCTTCCACATCCTCTTTATTTAGCTAGTTTTATGGTTTAGTTCTCACAATGAAAACCTTAGAAGCAGTCTCTGTCTCTGGTATTTTCATGGCACTTTCCACATCAACAAATTCAGCCAAAGACAGGCTTTTCACACCACTGTCTGAAAATCTTGGGCGATCCATACTTTGGATGGCTTGCACAGATGGCAGGATAAGATTATGACATCCACTCCTGTGCATGGTGAAAGGAAATACTGCCTGCTGCTGCGGCTGATACTGGGTACAGATACATTGACTCTAAATGGTAATTTGTTCATTGTCTTCATCATGAGTTCTCAGTGCAAATGGAGCTCTGTGGGTATGTTTGAGCTACCACCTCAAATGTCAGAATTTGCTGGTATTTTACGTTATTTGGGATTTTCTGTGTGTCTCTGTGCCTGAGGCTTTATTGGATCTTTTTTCTTGAAAGCAACCAATCTCATTGTCGGCTCATTGTGTTGTGGGTTTTGTGTTGCCCCTAATTATTACAAGTAGTGATACTTTGAATACTATCAATAATTATTACAAACATAATCAATACGGATTTTATATTGCTCCTTGGATGTTTATCTTCCAGACACAGATGAAAAAAGGAATGATTGTATTGCTGCTTTGAAAAGTTTCCTCGATGCCCTTGATGTCCTAGTGAACACTTTGTCCCATTTAAGCAGATTAGCTGAATGATGCTACCAACTCTGTTTTATCTTTCCTGGGAAGAGATTTTAGACAGGTTTTTCAGCCACTATATGTGAATATCTGATGCAGGGTTAAACGCAAATATGAAATGTGCTACATGAAGCAAAACCTTTTTCTGTGCAATAGTGGTTCTAATCCAGAAGCTTCCCACCTGTGCTTCCAGTTTTGCTCTTTGTGCTAGTCAAAATACAGTCCTCCACCACTTTTTTACCACCATTTCCCTCTAACATGCAGAGCCAAGCTTGTCTCTGGCACAGTGCTGCATGGCCATGTGTGTGGTGCAAACAGATGTTCCCATTTCTCATATCATAGAGTCATAGAATCAGTCAGGGCTGGAAGAGACCACAAGGATCATCTAGTTCCAACCCCCCTGCCATAGGCAGGGACACCCTACGCTGGATCAGGCTGGCCAGAGCCTCATCCAGCCTAGCCTTAAACACCTCCAGAGATGGGGCCTCAACCACCTCCCTGGGCAACCCATTCCAGACTCTTCACTACTCTCATGGTGAAGGAGTTCCTCCTCACGTCCAGTCTGAATTTACCCGCCTCCAGCTTTGCTCCATTCATTAGTCCTGTCACCCCCTTATATGCTAAAACGTCCCTCCCTAGCTTTTTTTGTAGGCCCCCTTCAGATACTGGAAGGCCATACTAAGGTCACCTCGGAGCCTCCTCTTCTCCAGTCTGAACAGCCCCAACTCTTACAGTCTGTCCTCATAGCAGAGGTGCTCCAGCCCTCTGATCATCCTCATGGCCCTCCATCTGTATTTTGTTCTTCATGGGATCCATATTATTTCAGTTCTTCCTTTTGCTGTAAATATGCCATTCCTGATCTCCCATACATTTTCAAAACCTTTTCTAATGGTCTTTCCTCAATAAGTGACAAATCAATCAGCCCAGCAGTTACCTACTGTCAGTCAGCTTACAAAGCTGTAGATCACTGAGACAGACTGGACTCTATAAATGCAGTCAGTGGAAGTGTGTGTGTGAGTGCATCTGGACTAAAACTTGCATTTTGCAAATTTTACTGGAGAAATAACTGCTTTTGTACACTAGACTACTCAGATTCCACTCTGCTTCCACTGAATGCAAACGTTTTACTATGAACTCATTTAGGAAGGAGAGCATCCTGCTGAAGTACATTCATTTGCCTCAGAAAGGTTTTCTTTGTGATGTGACTAGTAGGGTTTTGACTATGGATTCTTCTTGGGAAGAGGTCAATGCACACATGTTCTTTTCCTGGCATTTTAACACAGCTGAATTTTACCCGGACAACTACAGACAGATTTTCCCCTTCTCTCTCCCCTTCTCTCTCCCCTTCTCTCTTTCTTGTGTTCTTTCTCATGCTCTTGCTCTTGCTCCCTCTCTCTGGCTCTCTTTCACCCGCTTTCTCTCCTGCTCCCTGTCTCTTACCCTCTTCCTCTCTCTTTCTCTTAGTTGTCCTGTGCCTTTCTAGATTGCTTGTATATTTGTTTCAAAATGGATTGGAATTTTTAAAGTGATATTAAACTATTCCAGTAAGGGTTTGCCTTTCTCTTGTCGTCTAATTTCCTGTCATCAGAGGCTGTCTGGGCTTCTTGTCAGGAAAGGGGAGTTTTTAGACACACAGGCTAGTCTGCCTTGACTCTACTGGGTTAAATTTGATCTCAGTGTCTCATTGTTACCCAGTGGATGCATTATTCCTTTTGAGCCATTCTGATGTCTTTTCAAGTGCAGTTTAAATAAACTTGCTATTTCTGGCCTGCATTAAGAACAAAACCAAAAACACCTTGTTTTTTTTTCTCCCAAACTCCTCTTTCTATTATCCTTGCTCACTGCTTTGCTTGTGTTCACTTCTGCAGCTGTCTTTCATATTGGAGACTCCTGATGTACCTTGTTCTTACCTAACCTTCTCTTAATTTCCGATCCATTTTAGTGAGTGTTTTCAACCACTCTCGTCTGCAGGTCATTCATGCATACCAGTGTTTTCATTTTATTTTCCATACACCCTGTGGACACAGTGAGTCATAGTTTCCTTGTTTTGCAGAAAGAAGGAACTGGATCTTCAGCAGCATTAACCATCTAACATTCAAATACTTATGTGACATCCCTGTTAGTGGGCTAGAGACATCACTTTTAATTTCCAGAGAGAGTAGAATGATCAATTATCACTGAAATCTTATTTCTTCCTTTTAAGGATACAAGAATTATAAAGTGGAGAAACTGGGGTACAATGAAATTCAATGATTTCCCACTGGCTTTAGGAGATCTGTTCATGGCCTGACCTGTCGGTTTGTCAGGGACTGTGTATGGCTTCTGTGGCTGGGTACAGCAGTGTAGTGCAGCACCATCACCAGACCTGTAGAAATATGATTGTAAAATAATATATGTATATAAAATTAAACAGACTGTAAGCTTATAACTGAACAGGAGCTAGAGTCAAAAAGGCCAGTCTTGCTGTCACCTCCTAAATGGCTTCTTTGCTAGTGAGAATACATATAAAGAGAGAAAATGAAAACTGGTAAAAAGAAAGAGTGGAAAAAGTGAAAACAAGAAAGGAAGCTCTTGGGGACATTCATATCCTTCTTTCACCCCTTCAGAGAAGAAGTCTGTATAGATATGGTTGGAGTCAATGATTTTAAAGGTGGTCTTTCCACCTTAAATGATTCTGTGATTCCTCTGATACCCCTTGCTTCACCATCTGTGGTAGGCCAGCAAGCTGGCTTAGATTTTGGCTCAGCTTCACCAATATAAAATTATATGTTTCTGTCCGGTTTTGCTTGCCTTTGGGTTTATCCTGCTTCTGTTAGGTGCAGGATGGGGGTAGTGGTAGCTTTCACCTTCACTTTTAAGTGAGGGTAGCCTGCTGGCTGGAATTAAATGAGGTGAGCTGGTTGTTTTTGCAGAGTGGGTTGATGCTGCAATGGCAGGTGCTCTTCCATGCTCTCTGCATTGCCTGCATTCAAGAGAGATGTTGAGGTGCTGGAACGTGTCCAGAGAAGGGCAACAAGGCTGGTGAGGGGCTTGGAACACAAAGCCTATGAGGAGAGGCTGAGGGAGCTGGGGTTGTTTAGCCTGGAGAAGAGGAGGCTCAGGGCTGACCTCACTGCTGTCTACAACTACCTGAAGGGAGGTTGTAGCTAGGTGGGGGTTGGTCTCTTCTCCAGGCAACCAGCAACAGGACAAGGGGACACAGTCTCAAGTTGTGCCAGCGGAAGTCTAGGCTGGATGTTAGGAGGAAGTTCTTGCCAGAGAGAGTGATTGGCATTGGAATGGGCTGCCCAGGTAGGTGGTGGAGTCACCATCCCTGGGGGTGTTCAGGAAAAGCCTGGATGAGGCACTTGGTGCCATGGTCTAGATGACTTGATAGGGCTGGGCAATAGGTTGGACTGGATGATCTTGGAGGTCTCTCCCAGCCTGATTGATTCTATTCTAGAGGCATCATGCCCCTGTTGCCACTTAGCCCTCATTACTTATAGGTGCTGGCCACTGTGTTACTCAGCTGCTTGCACTGAACTGCTCTTACATCTTGAAAGCACATGGGTATCTTCTGAATAAATTCTGTCATATACATGGTCATGGCCTTGCTCTCTGGCCAAAGTCCAGACAGGACTGACAGTATGACTTGAAGTATTTTGGATCTTCCCTATTTGTTAGCTGCAGAATAGCTGCCTTTCAAAAGTCTCACCTTCTTGTCTGAGGTGAATTTTCATCTTGCCTTTGTGCTTCAGGAAGACAATGAGACCCTTCTCTAGTGGGATTTCAGTGTAATGGAAGCTTGGATACAAAGCTTCTTGCTGCAGTGCATCCATTTGTTCCTTCCTGCCTGATGGTTCAAAAACCTTGTAACTGTTTGGCGTCCTTTGCTGCCACTTGTGTGGTAGTCATTTCTTGTTTGGATTGCAGCAACAGGCTTTTTCCTTTGCTTCCTGCTGCTTCTCGACAGCGGGTCTTGACAAACCCTTTAGAATTACTGCTGCTTTGTTAATTTTCTGGTTTTTCACCCCCTCCTGCTATCCTTATATTACAACAGTGTTTATTTGACCACATACTGATTCAACATTTACGGTTACCAAGTAGGATCACAATATTGACATTTACCTGAAACTCAATGTCTTTATTGCAAAGACATCTAACTTAAAAGAGTTTCTCTAATGCAAGGCACAACATTGCTCATACTGTTATTTCTTAGGGGAAGGGTCCTGTGATTAGTGATGTCTCCAAACCTTGGTAAGAAATGTGCTTACAATGAATGGACAAAACATAACATCTCCTCACTAAGAGTATTTCTGAGTATTCCATTTTTATTAGAGTCATCATAAGTATCATGCATTAGGGAAATGTACTAATTTTAGAAGGAAAAACATTAGGGCAAATGGAGAAAATGGCCAAGGCAATTGTTGGTAATGTTCCCAGGCTTAAAACAGCTTTTATTTTCTTTAAAACTCTTTGACGTAAACCTGTCTAAATTACGTAGGAGACCTTTATGTCTACATAATTTCCTCCCCATCTTTTAATATTTGCTTACCCTGTTTTTCAGTTCTGCATCCTTTTCTGTGTTTCCATCCTGCCCTGCTTTTCTATTACACTTCTGATTCACAGAACCTTACTGTACCTATTCTCTGTTCACCTGTTTACATGTCATTAGTGCTGAAAACGAACACATTAGAATTTAGCTGTAGCAATATGACAAAGAAATATACTGATAGAGCAGTTTGAGTCTTCTCTGTTTTCTCAGGGTGTTTGCAAATCTGGCCTGACAGATTTTATGAGCTTATGATTCATAATTGAGAGGATTAGAAAATTTTGTATTTTTTAAATTGAAATATCCCAACTCAAGGCTGATTGAAACAAATGGTAAAATTCTCAGTAATCTTGTTAGAAACAGAATTAATTTAGGTCAGAGTTTTAAAATGTCTCATCTTTGATTTCTAATACTACAACCCATTCATTATTTATGGGAGTTGTTCTTACAAAGAGGAAGATGTTTATGTAGCATCATTTCAGAAACTGCAGACCAGCAGCTTAGTCTTAGTGTTGCAGTCTCATGCTGAGCCATGTAGTCCTGTAAAGCTGTGTAATGTTGCTTCTGTAGTGTGTTTTGTGTATATGCAAGTCTATGTCTTGTTAACTCCTGGAATAACTGTGGAAGAAGAGCAGTATGAGGTCCCATTCCCCTGTCTGGTTCAGGGTCAGACACTTATTCCTGACCCTAAGCTCAGCTCACAGCTTTGTCCTTACCAGGTGGAAGCGTCATACTTGGACTCTTGCTTGCCCTTGTCAGATATTTTTAAACCTCAATTACATCCCCTATTCTGCTATTTCAAAGCTAAGTATTTTAAGCTGTTCCTCTTAGGACATATCTCCCATTCCTCAGTGTTAGTCTTCTTGATCTCCTCTTGGATCTTACCCAGAACATGCTTGTCCTCCTTTAAACTTGGTGCCTCAGCTGCAGCACACACTGTTCCCAAAAAAAGGGTTGACGAGAGGAGGGCATTAAAGAATGGTTTCATGATTTCTTTTGGTTTATGAGCAGATTCACCCTCCTCTACTTTTGAGCACTTAGTTTTTCCTTTCAGCTGTTACCTGGGGTAAGATGATGTGCAAAGGGTAAGGACCATGCTCAGTGTTTTAACTCTGCATTTCATCTGCCTGATTACTGGCTGTGCTTCAGGAGACTTCACCTCTGAAGGGCACACTGACACCAGCTATTTGTCGAAATTAATGCTCTGTATTTCACTTTGCAAGTAAATACCTAAGCCCAAGATACCTATTTTAAATCAAATAGCAAAGTGAAAATCCAACTTGATTTTCTCACACTTCTTCACTCTCTCCCCATGTATCATTCAGTGCTGCCTTCTGCAATTAAGACATATTTTTAAAGTCATATATTTAGATGCCTTTTACAAAACATACAAATTGAAAAGATACATATTCCCATATCAGTTGCCACACTGTGGCAAAAGATATGTTAGACTATGCTACATGAGAGGGAATCACAACTGTTTATTTCAGCAATCCTAAATGTGAGTAATTTTCTCATGTTTTCTTCACACTAATATTCTACTTGAAAGCCATACATTCGACAGCCCAGCTGATTAAAACCTATGAGACCAACATGCAAGATATGGGACTCTCTCACACACCGTAGTACTGCACCACAGCACCCTGTAGCCATTATTGCATAACCTATACACCCTTTGATGTGATTCTCCACAGTTTGTCTGTCCAGTCTCTTACATTGTCTAACTGCAAGATATAATACCATATCTGCTTTGTTTGTGGCAATCAGCATAGTCACTTCCACTTGTTTTGATTCCTTTTTAACAGGAGAATTGCATCCATTAATGTAAATAAAAAGAAATCATAATGGTTCTCCTAGAACCACGAGCTTCTGTAATTGTAATATTCTCATCTTTATATTTTTTTTCTTTGAATAAGTATGATTTCACCACTGAAGGACATACATAAAATGAAAACACCTTTGAAAAATTTAGAGAAAGTTTTTTCAATATTTTCATAGTGATTTTCTCCCACATTTTCTGGTGGGAGGCAGCTTGATGAAGGGGTGAGGCTGCTGAGGAGACCAGCTATTTATTAATTTTTGAGTGATGATGCAGCTCCTTACTTCAGGATTCATTTTCCCCCAAAATGCTATTACCAAAAAGTCTGTTTTCAATGAGAATCAAACAAATGAGTAAACAACAACAACAAAACTCAAAGATTAAGATGCACAAAACATACAAGAATAAACTTCTTAAATTCTTGGAAAATATTTTGTATTTAGACCAGAAAAAGCGTTTCTGGTGGCATGCACTGCACCTCTCTTAGGTTGTGGAATCCTGTTGTGCATGTCCACACTACAAGCAACCCTGGGTTCCCTGACAAAGGACGGGTTAGGGAGGTGGATCAGTTCACCCTAAGGTGAAGGCCAGTCTTTGATCAGGTGAATCTGTCTTTTCCTGAACTAACTCTACTATCTCTACTGAGTTTTAAGAATGAAGACAATTACCTTGTGTGGAAATGCCTGCACTGTAGGCACTTGAAGTTAGACAAGGTTATCTTAGACGAACTATGACAACAAGAAGCGATGCACACACACTTCAGCAGTACAGAACAAATAAACTCCTACTCTATGTTTTTGGAGCTGTTCAGAGCTGCTCCCCTTTTCTGGCACAGGAAGCAGAAAAGCCTTATTTTAATGCTCCATGTTTTTCTGAATTTCCTGTGCTTGTAACCACTGCTAGCTAGACTAGGGGATGGACATGGTCTAAGAGATTCTCCAGTCCTTGTAACAAGCTTGTTGTCCAGGAAATCTGGGGGGGGGCGGTGTGGGGGGGTGGTCCTGGATGACCTTTCTTTTGGACAAAGTGGGCTGACAGGTTGCTTCCTGGCTGTACCAGCACAGCCCAGCCAGGAAGTTAACTTCACTATTGGCAGTACCAAGTGTTCACAAGTCAGCTGCCAGGCTTCTGAAATCATGAAATTGGGTTAGGATAGAGAAGACTAAAAATAACTATCTGCATGATTCTTTTTTCTTTGACGTTCAAGCTAAAGGAGGGATTTGACTTGTGTTGTCAAATGTTTCTTCAGACTCATATTCTTTAAATGTGCATTTATAGTTGTGTTTTCCAGCAAATGTCTGAGGGCTTGGAACATATTAGTGGAATTGTAGAAAACAAGGAGTTGTGATGACTGTGAAACTCACTGGCTTAAAAAATACAATCTTCTTAAATGGGGAAGATAAGCACCTAGAAAAGTCATGAAAAGGCAATCCTTTGATAGCATGGCCAATAAATTAGAGGAAGGACATAGTGCCCAGCACATTTAACAACTGCTGGAGATGTGAAATCGAAGTTTGGAGGATATAGTTCTTTAGTCCTGCAGTTTTCCACACAAGTCTCCATCATTTTACACTTGGGTCTCTGGGAATTGTCAACCTTGCTCTGCACACGTACATTGTTTATGAGCACAGGTGATTGCTAGCCTTCCAGCTTGGCTGGAGAGTCTAGTGTTGTTTTCAGCCACAAACTTAGAGAGTCTGTGGGAACTGGAGAGTAGAGTAGTGGTTTCCACTAATAAGATGATGTCTTGTGGTTCTTGGTATCTTCTTACTGTTTTTGATGAATGTGTTTTAGTCATGTTTCTGTGTTAAGAAAAAGACTTGAGAACTCATGCTCATAGACTTAACCTAATGAATGATATCAAATATCAACTGCCTCATTTTCTTGCTAGAGGGCTGCAGTTTAGCTGGCAGAATGGAGAGGAATTGGCAAATTGGACCACCACCTTTAATGTCACGGATGACGGAGCAGTGAAGAGTGGCAGTGACACAGGCACCAGGTACCAACATCTGAGGGAATGACTACAGAGATCTTTCTCTCTTTGTGTGAACCACAAACGTGGGCACAGGCTGTATGGAAAATGAGATACATTTTTCTTTGACTACTTGGTACTCCCCATGGTTCAGAATATGTCAGGGATGCCCAAGTGCCATGCTGCTTTCCCCCCTTCAGGGCCTTGGGGCCATTTTGGAATATGTGGCAGTGTGGGAGAGTGGGATTTGGGTGGGAAATATCCCAACATAACACTATCGGAGTATGCAGAGCACAGTGGAGAAACTGCCCTAAGCTTTCTTTGTAACAAAACGGGTACTGTGAAAAAACACAGCCTAACTGAAATGTTTCCAGGGCTTAGTAGGGAAAAAAGTATTCTATCAAGGCAAAAGTAGAATATTTCCTTTACTTACACTATTTTGATAATGTGAGAAGCACTGATTGACTTGTGGTACTTATTAATAGTAGAGTCTTTTGGACTGACATATCTCAAGGTTCACGAGAAGCTGTGTGCATAGTCAGGAAGAAGGCTGCAGTTGTACCTAGAGACGTCCAACCCTATGACATGTATAAATCCAGGTAGAGGTGTAGGGCAAATATTTGGGATATCTTCCTGGAGCCTCAGTTGTAGAGGTTAAAATTCCTTAGTGACGTGTAGTATCCAGTTCATTAAATAGGAAGGAAATTTTAGAAAAAACGTTAAGTTAAAGGAAAAAAAAAGCTTGCATTTAATACCTGTGTATAAAAACTCTCTCTGGATAAATTATCTATAATTTTAAAATACCATCATTTTGTTAACTGTACAGTACTACAGACATGGGCCTAACATCATTTCAGAGGCCAGAAGTACAACATCTGACCTCTGACCTGCCCAAAATCACCCTGTCCCAATGAACTGCAGCAATGTTGCAATTTCTCTTAAGCTCTTCCCTGTCATGCGATCCTGTGTGAGTGCTACTGCCACTTGGCTGGTTTGACTAGTTAAGATTCTGTGTAAAAGGAGCCAACTTAAGCTGCAGTATTTCTCTCAGAGCAAGGGTAAAATGGTTCTTTCTATGTGTATATATATATGTATGTAGGGGTGTGTTTGTGCATCTCTCTCTCTCTGTATCTACTTTTGTTGCTTTTTTTTAGCATCTGTAGTCTATGTATGCAGTATGCAGCCTTCAGTTTAAGCATATGGCATATAAAAAAACCTGGATGTGGCACAAACACAGATATTTTCTTGAAGATACAACAAAATTATTAACTATAGATTCCCCCTGTAGGCATCCTTGACAGAGGCAATTGAACCTTCACTGGTTACAGGATGAGGAACCAAAAGCCTTAACTGTGAAATCATAGAATCATAGAATGGTAGGGATTGGAAGGGATTTCCAGAGATCATCAAGTCCAACTCTTCTGCCAGAGCAGGATGACCTATGGTAGGTTATACTGGAAGATGTGTCTGTGGGTCTTGAAAGTCTCCAGAGAAGGAGAGTTCACAGCCTCTCTGGCCAGCCTGCTCCAGGGCTCCAGGACCCTCACAGCAAAGAAGTTTTTCCCTTCTTCAGTTTGTATTCATTGCTCTTTGTCCTATCACAAGACATCACTGAAAAGAGACTGGCCCCTTCTTCTTAATACCCACCCTTCAGGTAGTACAAACCTTAATAAGATCCTCTCTCATTCTTTTCCAGACTGAACAGCCCCAGGTGTCTCAGCCTTTACTTGTGTATCACTTAGGTGTCAGCTTATGCAGGCTCTCATAGAGGAGTCACCAATCAGCATCTGTGTTTTGCTAGCCCCAGCAAGAACAACTAGCTGTGAGGCACTGAGTGGCAGTACTGTTCTCAATCAGTTTAGCCTCTTCAGAAACAAAGAGGTTCAGGATGAGAAGAGGAGGCTCAGGGGTGACCTTATTGCTGTCTACAACTACCTGAGGGGTGGTTGTGGCCAGGGGGAGGTTGCTCTCTTCTCTCAGGTGGCCAGCGCCAGAACGAGAGGACACAGCCTCAGGCTGCGCCGGGGGAAGTTTAAGCTCGAGATGAGGAGAAAGTTCTTCACTGAGAGAGTCATTGGACACTGGAATGGGCTGCCCAGGGAGGTGGTGGAGTCACCGTCCCTGGAGCTGTTCAAGGCAAGGTTGGACGTGGCACTTGGTGCCATGGTCTAGCCTTGAGCTCTGTGGTAAAGGGTTGGACTTGATGATCTGTGAGGTCTCTTCCAACCTTGGTGATACTGTGATACTGCTTTTTATACAAAGAGAGGTTAGGTATAAATTTCAAAGGTTATTATGTCAATAGAAGATGCAAATTAGAATGTCTGTGTCATGTTAATAACTACAAAGCTGAAAGATTCTGAGATTCTGAGATTCTGAGTTAGGGATGTCTGGCTTCAAAATATATCCTAAGTGTGATACAGTTATTATTTATCCAGTTGTCTCTGTCTGAAAGATGAGGATATAGCATAATAAAGAAGAGCTGTGTAAATGTAGAGGTGGAAATGGAGGTGAGAATGTTTGATGACTAACCACAAAGCTATGTCATAAATTGTTTACTATTTACCTTTGATCACTTTTCTTATTGGGTTATCTCTAGACATCTCCTGAGAGTCTTAATCTGACACCCAACTTCAGGCTGTTGATATAAATTGAAAATAAGCCTTCCTCTAATGAATAATTCTTTCTGCCAACTGGAATGCTTGAAGACTACATTTTACCGACCTGATTTTACTTGTCTGTGTTTACAGGTCTCCAGAGAGATGTCTAAAGTGCACAAAACTAATTATATGTCAGCAGATGCACAGTAAATACATTTCACTGTGTGGCTCTGCGCTTTGTTGTGTGTTATCACCTCCTTGTTTAAAGATATTAATTGAAACGGATATTACTATATCATTTTTATATTTATATAGACATTTTTACCACATATATCGTATCAGCTCATATATTCTATAGCTACTCTTGAATTTTTAATCATGCAACTTAAATGTGACATAACTGTGACAACATGTTGTTGAGACATTGACAACTCATTTAGCAGGAGTGATTTATTAGAAGAAATTTAAGGACTTGCAAACTAAAGGCACAGTAAGAATAAGTTCATTAGAGCTGCAAGACAGCCAAACTTCACAAGAGTAGTGGCTGTATCAAAACCAATGAACAGTGGAGATTAAACATTGCTTGAGAAGGTTCAAGTAGGACAGAAATGAAGAATGTCGTGTTACCTAATGTCAGGTGAAAATGATTCAAACTGTAACTAATGTATAAAGCTAAATGTGTAGATTGCAATTGAAATGTGTTTTGCTGTCCAGGGGAGTTCATTACACAGTTCCAGAAAATGAGCTTACTCTGATTGGAAAGAGCTCCACTGTGCAAGAGTAACCAAACTAACCAAGGCTTTCAATCCCAGTGTCAGGCATTTCTTCATATTTTGTAGAACAACCAGTCCATGGAGATATACACTAGTATCATGAGCTTGGCTCAGTATATGGCACAGTTGAGAGCGTGGATCATGTGTGGCATCTAATGTTGTTGTGGGTAGATGCCTGACAGGGATCTCTATTTGCTGGGGACTTCTTGGGCACCAAAAGCTTAATTTCAATGCATATTGCACTGCTGCAGGTCTTCTAGGGAGTACAGAAGTGGTAAGTACTTTCAAGGAGTAAAAGTGCAGCACTTCAACAACACCTCAAAGCCACGGGTATGTGTGCTTTCAACCAAAAGAGGACTATATGGGCTGCAGGCTCTTTGAAATACCTACTCAGATGCAGTGTCAACCACTTGTCAAATGCCAGGGGTTTTTAATACTTCTGTATCACCCACTGCTCAGATTTCTACCTTTTGCTTTCACATTGTGCTAAGTATTATAAATCTTACAGCATCTTTGTGGGGAATCAGGTGAAGCTGGTTATGAATAGTATATGCAACTACTTCTAGAGCTCAGATTCCTCTGTTCTCTTTTTAATAAGTTTTGCAACTTCACACTTAAAGCTTTTTTTTTGCCTGTTTATTTTTTTTCCCCGAGATGCTGCATTAATAATACAATGATTGGTCAGGCAATTCTATGTTATTCTGTGGCATCTTCAGTGTATCTGAACTGAAAGATACAATTCATTGTAGGTCTTAGGTGGTGAGACCACAGAAGCATTTGATGGGTGAGAGAAGATGCTATCTTTTTATACTTTTGGGCCTGTCAGGTTGCACACTGAATTCTCCAGTGTGACTAGTCTGGAGCTTTGCCCCTAGTGGCTACAAAATAGGGAGCATAATCAGTTGGATTCATCAAATGCACATTTTACAATAATGAATGTAAGGGCTTGAGCCATCACAGCTCTTGGCCAGGGCAGCAGCTGAGGGTGTTCCTTGAGTCAGAGTGCTGAATTGCTCACATAAAGACACTAAAATCCTAAGAACCACAAGGAAAAGAGAGCCATTGCTTGCAATGATAAACTAGAACATGGGTTTTGAGATGTTATTGATGTGTAAGTGCTGTCATGTGTTGTTTTGTGCCTTCCAGGTGATCATATGGATAACAACATCAGCAGCTAATTTAAAACAGTGATGGGAATAGGCTTGATTTAAATAGCCAAAGAGCAGTTTACTAAAAATGCAGGAGTTCTGAAATGACCTTGGTGTAATAATACTTCCTGCAGGATGTAGCTTGGACCCTGTTACGTCGTTCAGAGCTTCGTCTACTTTAGCTCCTGCTGTTACCACTCACAGCTGTCACAGTAAAGCTGTACTGGGTACTATATTAGACTGGAATTTTAGAGAGACTTGGGTCACAGATAAGTGGACAGATGAGAGTAGAGTAACGTGGCATTGGCAGGAATGAATGTCTCGTTAATTCACACTGCTAATGTGGAATTGGGCAGCAGAGACAAGCAATCCCAAATGATCTGTGAAAGACGAAGACAGGAGATCAGAATTAGAATGGCAGTGAGCAGCCAGTGCCAGGTTGCTCAGGAGCTTTTATAGTTGTGATGAAAAACATATCCTCGGGATATCACAGCTATCGTCTTAAGTGTACAGATGTGTAAGCTGTCTGTGAAATCATGGGACCAGATCAAATAAGGAATCCACAAGAGGAGCACCTGTCAGATATTGCAGATGGATGTGCATGATTTTCTAAGACACAAATAGCTATTGATGAACTGCTTGTAAAGAACAGAAATACAAAAGCCACGATGGAAGATCAGACTTACACATTTAGGGCTGATTCGTGGAAACACTTTTAGTTTTTCGAATTTGGAGGATAGGCAGAATATATTGGGAAATTGCCTTTGTCTTAATAGATAGACATTTCTGATGTATTATCATAGGATCAATCAGGTAGGAAGAGACCTCCAAGGTAATCCAGTCCAGCCTAACACCTAGCCCTACCCAGTCAATTAGACCATGGCACTGAGTATCTCATTCAGTCTTCTCTTGAACACCTCCGGGGATGATGACTCCACCACCTCCCTGGGCAGCCCATTCCAATGGCAAATCACTCTCTCTGTCAAGAACTTCCTCCTAACATCCAGCCTGTTATCTGGTATATTATCAAAGATCAGAAATTTTATGGTGCTGTAAAGAAACAAAAGTAGCCAAACATTTCAGTATATGCTAGGTGGATGATCAAGAGGTTCGTGAATTAATAGCTTTTAAACCCAGCTACATGAACCTTTTGGGAAGAATGAGTCTCTGTACAAGAATGCCAGCTCCTGATTTTTGTTTGATTATTCTTGTTCTTCTCAAAAGAAAACCAGCATTGAGCTAAAGAAGCAAATTCTATCTTTAGCTTCCAGGCATCATATACATTTTTTCCTTGATATACTGTATTGGAATGTTTCTTGCAACTAGTAATTACTTCCTGCTACAATGTCTCCTTACTCAGTCACCATATGTTTCATACACTTCTCAAACATTTTAGAACCCACGTAGTTTCTGCAGGTCCTTTTGTAACTCTTGCTAGTATCTCAAGTCCCCAAAGACAAAATATCAGGAATGGATACATTAATTAAGAAGAGCTGTTCAACATTATTTATGCTAAGATGTATGACAATTTTCTCTTGATTATATTTCCATTCTTTCACTTTACACATTTTATACTGACACATTTTATTCCTAGCTACAGTCACATACTGAAATTTAGACATCTTCTATGCCTAGCAGCAGAAGGTAGTAAAAGATTTAAAACAATTAATGCAAGTGACATTGGCATTAGCCAATGATAGCCAAGATGAATGGAAACATGTTTTTTTTTGTATTTGTTGGGTCCAAGGAGAAGGTAGGCAGTCAGTTTCACCAAGCTATATAAGAGAAGGCTATTGTTTCTTCATTCTTCCACTTCATAGCCATGGCATCTTCTCACTCAGCTTAGTCTTTGAAGCACCATGCTGTTGTGTGCAAGTCAACTCAGGCTCTCAAATAGCAGAAACAACACATACAGTTTTTTGCAACAGCCCTAGTGAAGTGTAAATTAATCTAAAGACATCAAATATTTCAGCTTCACTTGCCAGTTCTGCCAGCAGGGGAATCTCATTTGACATCACCATATCCACAGGTGTTTTCTTTTGCAGGCTGTAGTGTGAAAGGTCATTATGATTTCCATGAGCTTCAGAGGCTGCTTTTTTACTTGGTGGTAATTGTGTAGTCTGAGCAATGCCTGGGAGAGCAGACCTCAAGGTCCCCATTCCTGCCTGCTGTGGATGTCCTTCTCAGTCAGTCTCTGCATCAGTTTATTTATCTGCCAAATGGGGATCATGCATTCCAAATGGGGTCAAAGTAATCTTAGGAGAATATGCTATGCAAAGTGGTAGGATGCACTCTTGGAGGGGAAAAACATACTGTATTGGTATGGGGTGTCACTGGTATTGGTGTCAGGGCCTTAAACTTTTTGAACAAATCTTGGAGTTTTTTACATTGTCACACTGATACATTAATAAAAGTGAAGGCTAGCAGAATTTTGTGGCTCATTCACAGTGGGCTAGGGAACACCTAGCTTGCTCTGCTCTTGGTGAGTTTTCCAGAGCCTCTGTGGTTGTGATATGCTCCACCTCAGCAGTGCTTTTACCACAGGGATCTGAAGAGCCCGTATTGACACTATGAAATGAACATGAGTCCCTGCGTTCTTTGGGGAGTGTGCTCTGACATGCTCACAAAGCTGCTGAGTAGGTAAGGTGAATCTTGACCTGAGGTGGGCCATGTATGTATACCCGTACTGATGAGTGCAGGCATTGCTAATTGGACAGTTCACTTAATAACTATTTAACCTGCAGGGCTTGGTTCATTTATTCTCACTTCTTAGTAGCTGGATAATGTATATTTTTGGAAAGATCTTTGTTTTTCCTGCAGGGTAGGTGGAATCCTTCTTGCCATAACTCTGCAGTGAGTGCAGCAGCCTTACTGTGAATGGTGAAGAACCAGCACTGCGGGAGTGAGTGAAATGAGATGGGAGGCAGCTTGTGCAGGAAAAAAATGGTCTTGTTTAAAAGATGCCTGACAATTACACTCAATTATATTTTGAAACGTTTGTTCAATATATCAGACAAATTAAAGCCTCAATCCAAGTGCAACTTGAAGACAGGATTGAAGTCCCAGGCTTTTTAATTCATGTAGCGCTATCAAGAAAAGCTTAGTTTTGATCAAAGCAGGAGCAGCCCAACTGCAGATGATCAAAGACCTAAGAGTTAGCTGGTGGACTGGGAAACCAAATTGCGTCTCACTAAGTGAGCTCAGTAATCTGCTCAGCTGGAAGTGAGGTTGCAATAGCAAGCATGAAGGCTGGAAAAGAAGAAAGATTTGGTTAGCAAATAATGGAAAATTAGAGTGAATACTCATTTCTGGGTATTCAATGCTGAGGGCCATAAGAAAAGGTTACTTTCTGAGCTGTTGCGTTTTGTGTGGTGTTCATATACAGGATGTGTTTCTGGAGAAATGTAGATTTAAAAGCTGCAAGTGACCTGGATGGACACAGACTAGTGAGCCATGTACAGTTTGTGGTACCCTGGGAAAACACAATGCCATGTTTGTTGTGATTCAGTTGTTGTCATGTTCCCTGTTGTAAAGAATCACGAATTCTTGTGTGGATTTTCCCATAGACTTGTGACCTTTGAAAGGATTAAAATGATTTAGATGTCAGCAAAGAAAGCAAAGGCAATGCAGGGAGAGGACATTCTGGCAGTGACATTTTAACTTTGTTTTAGGTATATAAAACATGGCTTGTAAAGGTGAAGCACAGCCCTTTCCTGTAGCAAAGGAGCAATTTTGTCAGGTTTGTTACTTGTCACTAATCCAGCACATTAATCAAAATAAACTACAATACATCCTTGCTTCTTAGCTGGGTATCGGACTGACAAAGATGATGGGGAGGACAGTTTCCATTTGTGCTAATTAAGCTTTCTGCCAGGAAAATGTATCTTTTACAGGGAACTACATGGTTTGGAGTGGGAGTTAATAGGCAGAAGTAGCACTCAGAGCCCAGGGAGTGGGTGAGACTGATGCTTCCTCTGGGAGAGCATGAGGGACTGGTCTCCAAACACTCCCAGTAGGACCCGACCCTGCTGAGCAGAGGAGCTGAATTTAAAGGTCATGTGTGGGGGTTGAGGGAACCCATGTGCCTTGTGCTAGAGCCTAGTGTTGTGCACAAGCTGTGTTCTGGGAAAGTACAGCTTGGAACACTTCTGTGGGAAGAGGTTGGCCGGTGCTTCAGGGAGCTGCCTCTGCTAATTTGCTTCAATGTCTGTAGCAGGAGAGGGATTACTGTGAAGCAAATAAATAGCATGAACATGCCTGGGAGAAAGAAGGGAAACTTTTTTTTTTTTTCAGCCTATTGGCCAGAGACTCTTAAAAATGCCTTAGTTCTGTGTCAGCATCATTAATGTTTGCAACTGAAGTGCTGCTGCATCAGTGGCATTAACTCTAAGGAGACTTAGTACCTGGTGCCTGTCTGCTTCCAATGTATTTCAGAGTTTATGAGTGACAGCCCCGATGATGATTATTCAGTGGCTCAGGCACACTGAGCTGGTTTCAGTCAAGCTCACCTTGTATTCCAGTAGCATCTTCTCCCTCCTTGGTGTAGAAGTGACACTGCTAGCAATGTCCTTTATCTTCACTGCAGGAGGCACGTGTCCCGTCAGCAGTATGTCATCCATCCTCACAGGTTCTTCCTCTGCACTTCCAAAAGGTATCACTGGAAAACAGTGAGAGTCAGATACTTGCAGGACAGTTGTGTGCCTTCTGAAGCTGTAGGTTAATGCAGCAATTGCTACAAAACAGTGCTCCCTTTTGGATTTCCTTTCAGATCTGCAAGTATTTTATTTTTCACCTAATCCTTTGTTTCTTATGTTTCTGCTTCTGTGATAACATATCCTTTTAATTTCTTTTTTTATGTTTGGTTTGTGGATTATTTGAACTGGATGACCTACAAGAAACCTACCAGTCCACTCTGTGATTCTGTGATTGATTGAACAGGCAATAATCAAAAGGAATTTCTGGAACTCGGGAAATGTAATCACTGTTTCATAAAATACGTATTTGTCTCCAGTGCCACAGGCTGAAGCCAGCTTTCCCCTGCTGCAGCACTCCCACGTGATAGCATGTGCTGCTTGACATCTGAGCTGCAGTTCTCTAACTTAGCAGCAGAGCCAGAAGCACATGGCAAGGATAAAAGTACATGTTAATCTGCATTTTTGCTGTTCTTATCTGTCTTGAGGCACATATGAAGTACTGAATTCCAGTGTTAAGTGAAAGGCAAGGATGAAGCTTACAGACATTGCTGTCCCCACTTATGCCCAAAGAGACAAGAGTGTGGCGTAACATGCTGAGTGCCACACGGAGGTGTATACCTGCCTCTCAGGGAACCAAAGTAAGGAAGGGGTAGACAGCAAGCTGTTTGGTATGGTTGATGTGCTGGAGAGAAGAGATACCATCCAGAGGGACCTTGATAGGCTTGAAAGGTGAGCTTGCTTGAACCTTGTGAAATTCAGCAAGGCCATGTGCAAGAGCCCGCACATGGACTGAGGCAATCCAAAGTACCTATGCAGGCTGGGTGATGAGTAGATTGACAGCAGTCCTCTAGAGAAGGACTTTGTGGTATTGGTTGACACTTGCACTTACAACCCAGAAAGCCAGCTGCATCCTGAGCTGTATCAAAAGCAATGTGACCAACAGGTTGAAGGAGGTGATTCTGCCCTTCTGCTTTTCTCTGATGAGACTCCACCTGCAGTGCTCTGCCCACCTCTGGAGTCCTCAGTACAGGAACGACATGGACCTGTTGGAATGGGTCCAGAGAATGGCCACAAAGGTAGTCAGGGAGCTGGAGCACCTCTCCTGTGAGGTGAGGGTGAGAGAGCTGGAGAAGAGAAGGCTCTGGGGCAACATTATTGCAGCCTTCCACTACTTGAAAGTGGCCTCAAGAAGAGATGGAGAGGGATTCTTTTCCTGGGAATGTAGTGATAGGATTGCAGGGGTAACAGTTTTAAACCAAAAGAGATTTAGATAAGATACTAGGAATAAATTATTTGCTGTACGGGTGGTGAGACAGTGGCACAGGTTGCCTAGAGAATTTGTGGGTACCTGCTCCCTGGAAGTGTTCAAGGCCAGGTTGGATGGGCCTTTGAGTAATCCAGTCTAGGGGAAGGTGCTTCTGCCAATGGCGAAGGTATTGTAACTAGAGAGATTTTTGCAGCCCTATAAAGTTCTGTGACCAGCAAGAAGTCGTGTTGTTACCTCCATGGAGAAAGATTTCAGTTTACTTTGGGAATGTTTTGCTGGAGTACATCCTTGCAGGGCTTTGACCTTGTGCAACCAGGTGGACTCTTAATCCATTTTAAGCTGAAGAAACTTTCAAGTTGCTGAGCTCCAGTTCAGCAAGCCAAGAATGCAGGTCAAGTGCCAGTGCAATGGATTTGAGCTACTCTTCAGTACAGGCTGAATGTCCAGGTGAATAATTGAGTTAGAAGGAGAGTCACAGAGTCACCAAGCCTTTTAGGTAGAGATCAGGTGAAGGTTCCTATTACATGATTTTACTTGCCTTCTGGAGGGTAAGGAAGTCTTTTCAGAGATCAGTCACTGCATATGAAGTGCTTTCAATACATAATTTCTTCTACAGAACTCATAGAAATGTTTTGTTGCCTTGAAGACTATGCAGTTACATTTCCAAACAGTCATATTTTAAAGATTGCTGAGGGTTTTTTTCCTCTTTTTGTTCTTCTTGTCACTACAATTTACTTTATGAGGAATTTAGGGTGTTCTGCTCCTGTCACCTTCTAGGCATGGGCTTCCTACTCTTAGCCAATGTTCGTGCCCCTCACTGTGTCGCAGAAGTGATTGGATTTGGATTTGGCAAAGCTGAAGTGGTGAAAGCCTCAGGGAGAGATGAAGGAGACACTTCCTAAAGCAGCGTTTGACAGGATAGAAATGTTCCCACTTGGTAGCAGATTGCTTTGGGAGGCTCTTGGGCTTTTTCCCAGTCACATCCTATATTCCTTTTCTTCCCACTGTGGGTTTTTCTCTTCTTTTCTCTACTCTATCACATTGGTAGTTGAATTGAATGTACATCACACACAAAATTCAGAAACTGTTTGCTTTTAGATGCTTATGGCCTTTGGAAGCCTTGTTGGGGATACCTGGACACCTTGTTCTCTGGACACCCTCTTCTTACAGTTTCCCTGGGAGGTGTGAGTGCTTAGTACTTCTCCAGAACAGATCAAAATTTGAGTCCTCTAAAATTCACTATAAACATGAACAAATAAGAAAACTAACAAGGCCTTCCTACTTAGGTATTATATATTCAGAATTGAACATTCAGGTCAAACCTGAAATTTTATGTTGATTTAAAATGACACAAACTCTAAATATTACAGTTCCAATAATAGTTCTAAATAAAACTCTTCCAGGAATCTTGTATTTTTATTTCATACTGAAAATTCAAAAGATAGATTGAAGTTGCAGCCTGGTGAATTGTGAGGTGTTAAAGAGTCCATCAAAATAACTTCCTCTAGCCGTGATCAGGATGCCAATTCCTCCAAGCCATCTCCTCTGTTCCTTCATTGTGCTTGTAACTGCTCTAAGGGTATGCACAGTTCCTATACCTAAGTTTTAGTATGGACTTCTAATATTAAGTGGAGAAACTGATGCATCTTGGTTTAAACCTTGAATCCTTTTTGTCCTTTTGATACACTCATTGTATTCACTGGGATTTTTGTTTCCTTACTACGAGTAGACACTACTGTGTTTTGTTTTCCCTTCATTCCAGGATAGTGGACAAAGTGAAGGAACTTAAACAAAAAAGTAAATATTTATGTCTGTATTTTAATTATAAATGGAACTATCATTTGTGCTGTGTCTAGACATTAAAATCCTTTAATTCACAAAACCATATGAATTTTTTTGAGAAAAAAAAAAGCAGGCAGCTTCTTTTGCTCCCCAAATATACCAGAAGAGTAAATTCCAACAACAAACTCAATTTCAGAGAGCTATGTAACAGTCTCTACAGAGAAGATGCAACCTCCAGCACTTTTCACCTAAAAGCTAAGGACCTATTTTTTAAACTTTCAGAACATTCAGACACCCAAAGGATGGGAACAGTGTTTCTTAAGTGATCAGCGCTTTTCTCCTGGCTTTCAGGTGGAGTTGTCATGTGCTGACTGCTGGAAAAGGTAGTTGGCCCCGTTGGTGACTACAGGATAGATGAATTCTTTTATGGGTGGACAAGTTGAACATGGCTGATTGTTCTAGAATCAGCAATGGCATCTGTGTTTTCCAGTGAAGTAATAGCTTGCCAAAGGGCTAGGCAGTGTAGTCTCATGCTATGTATAAATCATAGATGATAAGGTTAGGCAAAGTTCTATTTATGTTTAAGGCTGTTCTAGTCTAAGCCTTATTTAGAATCTTTTTCTTCTTGTCTTCTTCAGGTATTTTGAGTTTTATGAAGGGCCTTTGGAATACAACTCAACCAAATGCCTGGAATTACGGCAGGACATCATTGAGGTGAAGGTTCTGTCTATGTAAGTATGAATGAACACTTGATAAAAAAGGTCAATTTTCAGGCAGGATGAAAATCATAGAATCATAGAATGGTTTAGGTTGGAAGGGACCTCAAGGATCATCCAGCTCCAACCCCCTGCCATAGGCAGGGACACCTCCCACTAGAGCAGGCTGCTCAAGGCCTCATCCAGCCTGGCCTTAAACGCCTCCAGGGAGAAAGCATCCACAACCTCCCTGGGCAACCTGTTCCAGTGTCTCACCACCCTCACTGGAAAGAACTTCCTCCTAACATCCAGTCTAAATCTCCTCTCTTCCAGTTTAAACCCATTACCCCTTGTCCTGTCATTACAGGACCTTGTAAATAGTCTCTCCCCAGCCTTCCTGTAGGCTCCCTTCAGATACTGGAAAGCCACTATAAGGTCTCCTGGAAGCCTTCTCTTCTCCAGGCTGAAGAGCCCCAACTCTCTCAGCCTGTCCTCATAGCAGAGGTGCTGCAGCCCTCTGATCATCTTCGTGGCTCTCCTCTGGACCTGCTCCAGCAGTTCCATGTCCTTCTTGTGCTGGGGGCTCCAGAACTGCACACAGTGCTCCAAAATCACGACTTACAATGGAATTGTCAAAAGATGCAAAGCTCAAGAGATCCCATCAACAGGGATCCAATTCCTGGTGTTCTCTTCTACATGCAAGTACTGACATTTGAATTTCATTTGAGGACCACTTGAAAAAAATGGATGCATTTCATGCACATTGAGGCATCATGGTCAGGTCTAGTATCACTGTTTGGAATTAAGTACTGTGTTTGTAACAATATTTATGATACTATATTCCAGGGAGTTGAGGACTAAGAACAGCCAAACTGACTCATAGGTCATGTCCATCTAGCTTAAGGCTTTGTCACTGGCAAGCAGTGAGGAGTGAAATCTAAGAAACGAAGCAGAAGATCAGTCCTTCCTGATACCAAATGTGGGGACTTGCTGAGTACTTAGAGTGGACAACAGATCTTTCTATTGAATTAGATCTTTTTTGAGCCCATTAATATTTTTTACCTGCTCAGTCAGCAGTGGGTTTCACAACTTAATAACATTCAGCAAAAAGTATGAAAGCATGATTCTGGCAAAACGTAAATTTATCTGTAATTGGAACCAAAGGAGTTGAGAAAGATGTGAAATCATAATGATGGAACAGTGTAATAAAGTGAGATTGTCAATGGAACTCTTTTCAGAGAGCACATTTTGCATTTTTAGCATTGTTCTGAATTTAGGTGCTTAGATGATGCCTAATCTCTTACTGTACCTAAAACCAGTAGTTTAGTAGTTTTGGCAACAATCCGTAGGATTTATTGAGATCTTTAAATCTCACCGAGAACCTCTTGTTGAAAGTGTAGCTATACACGTGCATAGTATTATGAAATCAAGGCTACAGAAAACATGGTTCGTTGCTCCATGGTTTTGAACATCTCCCTTGCTGGCTTCAGGCACAGAAGATGTAGATTGTGTCCTTGTCTTCTCTGTTTGGTACTGGATGAAGGATACACGAGTAACAACTTTGCACTGCTTGCTGACTGGCAGTGCTTAAAAATAAATAGAAGGGGTGAGAATGTCACACTTCTGTCAATGTTCTGCTGAAGGTGGGGAGTTTTAAATTGCTTTTCTTCATACTTATCAGATGGTACAGAGAACTTCACATTTCTCTTCATCATATCACATGGCACATAGAAGACAGTGGACTCCTGCTCAGCTGGATAGAGTTTGCCTTATTCTTATGATAGATGCCATTTGACACTAAGCACTTTTACTATGCTGGGCTCTTCTGATGTGCTTGCTTTTAATGTGCTACATTTCCTAAGTCAGCCCTTATGGTGATGGCACATTTCCAAGTTAATGCAGCCTGGTGGGATATAGAAAGTACAATATGACCTAATTCCTTCCTCTAACTTCCACAGCCTTGGAAATCCTAAGTTCTACTTACTTTAAATATATGATTATCTTTAAAGTCTTTCCTTTATTCAAACATTAAAACTCCTCATGCCTGAAGTGAACTCATTAAGACCTATCATTCTCAAAGAAATCTCAGACTTCAAAATTCCTTTGCAGGCCTTCATTGTCTCTGTTGTCCAAATACAGAGGAAGATAAAAGCGACTGGGATTGGTATCATCAAAATGTGTCATCCTGTATCAGTCTAGTAGAAATAGGAGAGTATTTTTTTTATATGTAACTGAAAGTGTATTTATTAAGAAAGGAAGAAGGAGACATTCTTATGTAAAGAGGTTTTCATGTCCACTTACTGTCATGGATGCTTATCCCCACATCTGTACTCTTGCAGTTTATAAATTGGTTTTACCAGTGCTACTGTTCTATAGGATCTGAGGAATTAAGATAATATCACCAAAATGCTATAGTAGTTGGCCAAATTATCTTAAACATTCTCTTTTGCAGTGCTCTGTCTGCTGGACCATTCTTTTGGATGCCACTTTCCCACTTTACCCCTAGAGCGATTCTAGCTGCCAGACACTCGCTAGCTTCTCAGCAGTCAATGGAGAGACTGATGCAGAAGATGCTTCTTGCTCAGTATTACATTTTTTATACTGAAGAAATTGAGAATGCCTATCAGGGAGTAGAAATCTGTCCCAAATGTCTGAAGAGCTCTATCAGTACCTGTGTATACGCAGCTTGGAATTGCTGTATGTGAGCAAAAAACCAAATACAAATGATAAAGTTTGCACTGTCTAGACTGATTGGCTTGCCTTATCAGAAGCCTGCTGCATGGTACACTGGCTGCAGCTGTATTAGGAAATTAAGCCCTTGTAAATAAAATGGAATTTTTTCTTTTTCTTTTTCTTTTTTTTTTTTTTTTGTTGTCTTTTAGGGTGAAGCAAACGGAATTGTTTGACAGATGGAAGAGCCTACAGATGTGCAAATGGGAGATGAATGTCACAGAAGCTAATTTGTTCAAGTAAGAATGGTCCATATCCTGAGTAAGATTTAATTCAGTTTGAGTTTAGCTTCCTGTGGAGAGGTCAAACCTTCACATGGGCAGCAAGAGTAAGCACTAGAGCACTGGTGCTGTTGGAGTACCGTGTTTATGAGTAAGTGTGGACTTCTTTCTACCTTAAAAATGTCCACAGCAGTAGTGAAAGAAAGCTTGTCTTGCATGTGGAACAATCTATCAATGAAAGGTAGGGAATTTGCTGTGGGGAAGTCTTCTAGATGTGGTTCAGGCAGAAGTCAGGATGGACTCAAGACTAAAGGATTACATCTAACACATTAATCCAACTCTTTGCTGGTGTAAAATGGTAATATCATTGCTGACACTGCAAATTTGGCCTACAAGAAGCTGAAACTGGATTTTTTCTGTGATGTGATGAACATGTTAGGTACTGTCAGACCTTTCTTATGACTTCCTTTTTTTCTTAATGGCTTCTTAACTAGTACTCCTTGACTATTTAGATACCTCTTCTGGTCTTTGGAGACCTCTGTAGTTTGTTTCTGTGATGCTCTGTGTTCCTTCCTGTGACTTCATCTCGTTGAAGGTCTTCCATGATACTTTCAAGGTACAACTTCTAAAATTGGTCCTGTGAATGTAATAGTACCGCAAGGACAAAAGAGTATTTGATTATTGTATACTGATACATTCAAGGACCATGTACTGATATATATTTAAGTAGGTCTAGAGAAAAAACATCATTTCAGAGTAAGTGGAATATAGACTAATTAAGTTTGTAAGTCACTGGCCCTTCCAGTCATCTGGTGGAAGGTGCCCTGGCCTTGGTCAGGGGGGTTTGAAATAGGTGATCCTTAAGGTTTATTCCAATGCAAGCCATTTTATGATTCAGAGCTGTCGTTTAGACTGAGGACCCAAAGTTTTCTTCCAAATTCTCATGCATGATTCCAGGAAAATAGCTGCTGTGAGAATGTGAGAAGGCATGTGCTGAGTTAGGCATTAGTATCTTTAAATACAATAGTTTATCTCAGGCTTATAGCACTTCTTCCAATATGAGCTTCACCATGCGTACTTTTCGTAGGATGTTGTTTTCTGGAATTGTTTGATAGGCAATGGTCAGAAGCCATTTTGGAGATGAGCCATTTGGGATTATCATAGAATCAGCCAGGTTAGAAGAGACCTGCAAGATCACCCATTCCAACCTGTCACCCAGCCCTGTCCAATCAATTAGACCCTGGCACTACGTGCCTCATCCAGTCTTTTCTTGAACAGCTCCAGGGACAGTGACTCCACCACCTCCCTGGGCAGCCCATTCCAATGGCAAATT